>CM031241.1:163350412-163825935 GCA_018340775.1 Taxus wallichiana var. yunnanensis | reverse complement strand
AACAAATTGAACTAGATACTAGAAGTCTAAAATGCTTTTATTTATTAAAGCCTAGTTAACTTACAAAATTATAAATGTTTTATTTGCATATTTGTGGTGGAAAGATTATGGTGCAAAAACACCAAATCTTCAAAGCTAGCCATCTCGCATTTTGTGTCAGCCATGCAGTGCTTCTAGGATGTGAACGTAATTGGAGCATGTTCGAAGTTGTTCACACAAAGAAGCGCAACAGTTGACAAACACAACGCCTCAATGACCTTGTCTTCGTGCGATACAATCTTCGTCTTTGTGTGAGACAAGTGGAGGGGGCACAAAGTTATGATGCAATTGACTTGGCTGACATTGATCCATATGATGATTGGATTGCTGATGATGTGGAGCCTATGTTTACTACGGAGGAGATAGTAGATTTGGAGAGGGAGACTAAAGAAGCAATAACATCAGGGACATTAGGAGTTGGTGAGGATCCAGATGATATGTTTGTAGATGACAATGTTGGTGTTGCAAAAAGGAATCTTTACCTTCCACTTCCACAAGGCAACCACAACAAACTTATTTTAGGCGTGCTTGATGAAATGGAATATTATTGATACTTCAAAAGTCACATGACTCTATGAGCATTGTAGTTTGCAAACTTTGTACTTTTTTTGGTCAAAACTTAATCGAAAATATGCATATGGGCCTATGGCATTCTATAGAGTCACTTCTCGCATCATATAACAATCTTTTTACATTTAATTTAAGCTTATCTTATGAATTTAAATGTTTTTTAAAGTTGTCGATTCCTTATTTCCGAGTAGAAATTTGGTCTGCCGATTAATTGTTGATAATGATTTTTTGAACTATGATCAAAATGCAGAGCAGATGAAGGATCAACACTAGGACCCATTACAGTTGCAGATTATACGAAGATCATCACTCACTACTAAGGTCACTTAGAGAGAATGGAAATCCAAGATTACACCATCAAGAAATCATTTAAAAAAATTATCCAATTAGAATCGAGAATTGCCAATGTTCTATTGTGCGAAACCATTTAGGTGGATCTAAATGGCTAGATGGTTACCGTTAATTTGAACCATTTGGAAATCCTCATGCAAACAAAGTACCTTCACGGAAACAATACAAAGAAGAGTGAGGATTAAATCACTTTATTAAACTAAATGCTTATGTGACTTCTAATTGAAAACACACATTTGAATTATGATTTGTTACGATAAAACAATGGCAAGGACCCCCTTATTATATCCTTAGTAAACAAGAAACCAAAACTACCTTACACTTGTTTTATCAATCTCATATTGCTTAGACCACTAATTGGAAAATGGAGTCAACTAGCTAGATTTATCGCTTCCAAAAACTACTAGACAAGTAACCATAGAATAGCTTACACTCTGAGCCCCTATCCAAACAGAAACCCTTTATATACTATTGGCATCCACTTTGGATACGAATGAGGCCCCTTGACTTCTAATATCATGTCTCAAGTTATATATCTCTTCATGTCTTACTTGAAGATCTTGGTTGTGCAAGAGCCAGGAAGAACATGCACAAGAATGAACAATATAGGTACCTAGACTGACACACAACAATTGATAGCATACTATGGCAAACGTATGGAAAGGAAGCTCATTATCCTTGGTCATAGGATAGACCACATCAGCAAATAAAATGAAGGTTGTGGAGGAACAAACGTGAAGTATCATATAGCATTCCTAACCCCACACTACCTAACATCAAGTCCAGGCTTTTCACGAGATATACATAACTATTTCATGCGCAGTATACAATATCAACAATCGCATGGCTCGTCATTGCCCAAATATAGATGGAAAACTCGTCGAGTACTCGCCACTCGTTTGCTGAAACAAATACTCGCCATAAAAACTCGCCACAGAAGACTTGCCGAGTTTTGGCGTGTAGTCGGCAAGTCTGAGCCATTAACTCGCCTGACGCTTTCGTGGGTTTGTTGTCAAAACTTAATGAACCGGTTTACTAAAAAATACATAAAATTTTATATTTTTAATGAAAATAATATATTTGAAATGTTAAAAACGATAATTCCAACAAGTACACACAGAATATGCAAAGTTTTCTCTTATATATATGCAAGAAAGGTGTTTATAGCAAAATGGCACGAACTCCAAGTCCAATACACAATACATATATCATAGATGAGATTCCGAAACAAAATACATAGACATTGAGGCTCAATGATCAATCTCCATAGTTCAAGACTCCAAAAAAACAACATGATATGATCATTGATACATTACAAATACTACAAGTTACAAAACTCTAGAATAAACTAGATGACTCATGACATCAATGATCAATCATCATGATCAAACTCTGCACCGCTGCTGGAAATGGGATCCTCAAGGTCATCCTCATCAATATGATCACCGGCCTCTGGCTCTGACTCGGACTCATCCAAATCCTCAGGTACATCTGCAACAACTGGAGCTGCACGGGGTTGGGGAGTAGCACGAGTGCGACTAGTGTCTGCTGTGTCTCGTGACGATGGCGGCGGTGCTGCTAATGGCTCATCAGATTCTTGATCCAAACCCATCCACCCCAAGTCATCGGGATCAAACTCTGCTGGCTGACTCTCCTCTACCCATTCTGAAGTTGGATCTATATCATCCAAGACAATGGGATCAGTATCAGGTCTTCGGTTCAACAACTGGTTACGCCTTAACCGAAGGTTGTACTGCACGAAGACAAGATCATTCAACCGTTGTTGTTCCAAACGGTTTCTCTTCTTCGTGTGAATCCGCTCAAAGACAGACCAGTTGCGCTCGCACCCCGAAGCACTGCAAGTTTGGCTCAGGATCCTAATTGCAAACTTTTGCAATTGAGGACACTGACTACCAAATGAATCCCACCAATGTGCTGCGATAAAAAATGTAAATGTTTAATTAGTAAACAATGACAACAAAAGTTAAAAACACAGTTAAAAATTAAAAGTAAAACATAAACTTATAACTTAAAGGTTAAAGCGTAATTCAACAAATTAGAAAAATATTGTCTTATGCTAAAAATTCATGATTATTCATTAAAATTTTTAATCAAATAAACTTCAAAAAACTTAGAATTTCTTACCTGGTTGGTCCACATCCCTTGCAATCTTTGCAAGGTTTTTCCAAAGGTACCTGTGGCTCTGCTGAAGAAGCTGATCTGTCGGTGAACCTCAAGTTGTTGCATCTCATCAGGGACCATGCGCTCTAGGCACTCGTACAAACCATCTTTTACTTCTCCTGTTTGATCTTCTCCAAGCTGAGCTCTGTAATGATATTTTGGGTTCAAGAAATACCCAGCTGCATGTATAGGTCGATGGAGTTGATTGTTCCATCTATTATCTATGATCTCCCATATAGGCCCATACTTAGTTACCCTGTCTTTGTATGCTGCCCTTATCTGCTCCTTTGCCTGATCCATAGCCTCATAAATATAGCCCATGGCTAATTTTTCCCCATCCACCAACATGACACCTTAACAAGAGGCTCGCAACTTTCACAATCTCTGTTGTTTTTTCCAAAATAAATTATCAAAAAGTTTCTTCTTTGTGTCTTTCCCATCCTGTTTCCGGCTCCACTTTGATGCATTCCATTCATCACTTAAAAACATCCTTTTCAAGTTCTGTTGTTGGGAAATAAGAGATTGCAACGTGAGAAAGTTCGTTGCAAATCTCGTGATGGCTGGCCTAACAAGTTCTCTGCCCTCAGTGTTCTTCCTCATTAGGTTCAATACCCATGAGTGATTATAGATGTATTTGGTGATGCTCTTGCCATGCTCTACAGTGTTCTTGATCCAATCTTTTTTCCCTATATCCTCAAGCATGAGGTCTATGCAATGTGCAGCACATGGAGTCCAAAATATTGTTTTGTGTTTAGCCTCTAACATCTTACCAGCAAGAACATAATTAGATGCATTATCTGTTATGATTTGTACAACATTTTCTACCCCCACCTCTAAAACAATCTCATCCAAAAGCTCAAACAATAAATTTGCATCTTTTACCCTATCAGATGCATCTACTGATTTCAAAAACATGGTACCTTGTGGACAAGAGGCAAGAAAATTTATTATTGTGCGGTTCTTGCCATCACTCCACCCATCTGACATGATAGTGCATCCTGTTTTGGCCCATGAAGCTTTGCAACCTTTCAAATATTCATCTATGGATGCAACTTCTTTCTTCAAAAGTGATCCTCTCAAGTCATGCATACTAGGGCCTTTGAAGCCCTTACCAGCAGCAACAATAGAATCAAACATCGGCTGGTAATAAGGTGAGCGGGCAGCATTGAAAGGGATATCTGCATCATACCACCATCTAGCAATGTACTCAAAAGCTGCTTCTTTGTATTGCTTCTTCCAATGGTTATCCAAGGTAGGCTGATTTTGTGTTGGCATGGAGGCACTAGCAGTGGCAGGTGTGGAAGATGGAAAAAAGCTTTGAATGGTCTTTCTTTTTTGAGGCCGATTTTCTCGACTATGAGTGGATGGGGGAGGCATATACTGAAAGGGGTCTCTAACAGTCACAGAAGGGTCAGAGCAAGATCCTTCAACACTCAAGGCATGTTCCCTCCTTCTCCCTATTTCAGCTTCCATCTCTTTTTGCCTAGCCTTCTCTTCTCTATGTTTTTCAAGCATGTTTTTCATTTCCAACCTAATGTCATCAATACCAGGTGCCTCACATGGGGTAACTTGGCCTCTTTGACCAGCCAAGTGTTGTTTCAACCTATGAATCCCCCTTGATGCGTTTCTTACAATATTTACAAAAAACTTGGTCATCAATTACGTCTGCATGGGCCCATGTAGGGTCTTTTGATTTGGGGGCCATTGCAAATGCAAACAAATCTGAAAATGCAAATAAAAAATAAATAAATTTCCTATTTCTTTTTTAATAAAATTTACAAATAAGGGGCAAGTTTAAAATGTTACATACCTTTCAATGTGCACACAAATGAGGTGAGGAAATGCTCCAAGCTTGTATATAGCACCACAAAGAGCCCACACTCCAAATGTAGATGTAAATGCCACCACAAAGAGCCCACACTTGATACCAAACAACTCCAAATGAACACTATTCAAGGCTGCCCCAATCCTCCAAATCCTTGCAAATAAGAGAGGTGCTCACAAATAGAGGTGAGGTGCTCACAAATGGCTGCCAATATCACCACAAAGAGCCCACAAGCAATGCCAAACAAACTCCAAGCCTCCAACTTCCAAGCTCACTACAAAAAATAAACTCTTCAATCTTATGCTCACAAATGCTTTTGCTCACAAATGCTCACAAATGCTCAATGAGAGAGGTGTGGAGTGATAGAGGGGGGGGGGGGTATTTATCACACTAAATTAGGGTTTAGTCACTTTAGAAACAATTAAAAATTAAAAAAAAACATAAAAAAACGCGTTTTTCCTTGCTGCCTTGCTGCCACACAGAAAAAAAAACGAACCGGCCGGTTCCGTACGGAACCGGCCGGTTTGGCCGGTTTTAGCTAAACCGGCCTAGCGGTCCGGTTGAGCGCCGGTTTAACTTTTTTTTTTTCAAACCGGTCAAACCGGCCGGTTCCGGTTCCGGTTTGACCGGTTTTTAAAACATTGATCACTATATGACAATATGTACATAAGTCACAAGGTTTGAGTTCTAGTTCATGTTCGACAAGGATAAAACTCGGTTCAAGTTCAACAATGGATAAGTTTTGGAAAAAAGTCTTTTACGTCCTGTTTTATCATTCTTTATTTTCTAAAAAAATGCCAATCATCATAAATTCATATTACTTATCAGTCAGGTTGTTTCGCATGATGATGCGATTTTGTATTGTATTTGTATTCAAATCTAATAGAAAACACTTCTCCAACATTTTATGGACTCATTTGATACATTTTGTAGCTATATTTTGCTTAAAATTTATGTTTTATAAAGAAATTTGCATATTTTTTAAGTTCCCGAGTATTTGCCGAGTTTTGTCAAGTCAAATTTTTTTGGGTCTGCAAGTATTTGCCAAGTACGAGTATGCGAACTATGGTTTCAGTAGTGTATCAAAATGGAATAGGTTATGTGCAAATCCCTATCAAATTTTCTCGGAATAGTTACCCTCAGACCATGATATCCAAGCTACTAGAAAAACAATTATCCGTGCGTACACTATTCGAGCTTTGTTTCAAAAGAATGTAATCTTCACATGTACCAAATACTTAATGAAAATGTACCACAAAAAGGAAGATGTCACTATACTTGCTCGCTAGATTGTTTCGGTATGGGTATGCGGGTATGGTACGCTGAAACAACAATTTTTTTAAAACCTCGGGTACGGTACGCTGTGGGTACATTCGTACAATATATTTTTAAAGTAAAAATATAAATATATATAAAAATTTAAAGAAAACAACAAGCTTATAGTCTCAGCAACCTATAAAATATTAGAAGCCAACAACAAGCTTATTATGAATTAGAAGCCATCTAAAGCAAGATTTCTTTGACTGAATACAAGAAGACCACAAAACATTAAATCTATGAGTCCATCTACTAATGGGCTCACAAACATTCCACTTATTGTTAAGGCCCAAGGAAAGGTTTGGGGAGAAGGCAATCTTTTCATAGAGTTGTTTGGAGGTAGTCTTTTGGAGAGGGAGCCTTTGAGCCACCTCATAGTATCCCAAAAGTCATTCTCATCCTCCATAATTAGTCCAGTAGAGGGAGCTGTGAAAGCATTTCTGAGCATTGTATACATTCTGAACTGAGATTGAGGAAGCTTATAGAAAGCTTTAAGGTCTGTCCATTCCATCCACTTCCCAAATAAACAAGTCATGAAATATTATTATAATTCCTTCCTCAAATCAAAGGAGGGCAGAGCAGCCTCTTGTCAAGGCAACAATCTTGTCATTATATTTCAAATTCAATGAAATTGATTTGTAGGCTTGGCACTTAGTCTCAAAGGAAGAGAAGGTAGGCTGCCCAACCACCAAGTGCTTCACTTGTTCCCATGCCTTCCGAATTGACTGAAGAATAAAGGACCCATGAGGAGCAACAAGAAAGCCCCCAAATAGTAAGTCGACCAAATGAAGTCCTTTTTATCTCTCTTGACCCTTCGGAGCATATTGGCAATATTGAATCTCACACGAACCTTCCAAGGTTCAATTCCAGTCAAAGCCCTCAAGTTTTATTGTTTGCATTTAAAAAAGGTACTTGTGGGTACGTACCCACAGGCCCTGGGTACGTCCCGGGTATGGTTTTCCATACCTGGTACATACCCAGGGCCTGTGGGTATGTACCCACAGAGTACCCAGAGAGTAGCAGTACCAATTTCCGTACCCAGTATGTTTCAGGCCTGGTACGGACCGGTACTGGACATATCAGTGCAATCTAGCTTGCTCATAGTCAATTAAACCACAGTCCAATGGTAAGTTGATTTGCCTGTTACACAGCCCACGAGGGGTTCTATTCAGGTGGAATTATAGGCCCCACAATGTCTAAAAGGATGAGACTGTGCGAATTCCAGACAGATTTTGGTGGAATGGTTACCCTCACACTGTGGCATCTAAGGTATAAGGAAAAACTATTCTTGGAGACACTTAAGGGGCTTATCTCAGGAAAATGACCTTGTTCAGAGTATAATTAACTTCACCAAGGGAGCTTTTCTGTGATAATGATGGTTCATATATAAACCCAAAGAATCTCTACTCTGGTTCCAATGTTCCATGTAACCAAACTTAAAATTGTGTTTTGGTACATTGTGAAATGACTGTCTAGGCAAAACAAGCATTTCACACTCAGCTACCAATAAGGAATGGAGATATTGGACTTATTATTGCCAAAATGAGCCTCCTACTCTATTTTGTGCAACTGAACTTTATTTCCCTATTTCTTCACATTTTCAAAAGCTTCCACATCTCTTTTTGGATGTGTATGGTTTGCAGATCTTTTAGCAGCTTGCAGTAAGAGTTTTGAAGGGGCTCGAGCATGGAATGGTGTTATCTTCACCAATGTTCATCCATTCAACATTCCATCCCTTTTTTCCAACTTTTCTATTCTTTGCAGTCGGTTTTGGGGTTCCGAACTTTGCACATATTCACAGTCAGCCTTGGGATTGTTTGGAGCCTCTATGTTGCCTTTTCAGTTGCGAGAAAGCCTCAGACAAAGCTTTATTTGCCTTTAGTTCTACACAATCACGCTTGAAGCTCTTCAATGGTGGTCGCCTTTGTCTTCGACTTTGGGGATTAATCCCACAATTTCCAAGAGGGCTTCAGTGGTCTTCATATAAAAATCACTTCTACACTAAGTGGAGCAAAGGCTTCACTTAGCTTTTGGCAAAGTTCCAAATTGACTAAGAGCACATAACTTCGTAGAAAATCAGGAATCCTTGCAATCTGAATGAATATTTAGTGGTGAGACCACCCTCACCCCTAATGAACATATTGAAGATGTTGCCACCATCTGCTGTCTACACCACATAACCCAGGATGATGTAGCTGTTAGACTGCTGGTCTTCTCTTTGAAAGAGAAAGCTTTGGACTGGTATAAAGGGTTGCCCCTGACTCTATACACAACCGGGGTGAACTGGGAGAAGGCATGTTCAATCACTTCCAAGAGAAAGGTGACAAAGTTTCATTGATGAAGCAGCTTACTACAATCAAAAGGCCACGCACAGAGGTAATGACTAATTTTAATTATAAATTTCAAAAACCCTGGGATAGAATACCACTCCTATTGAGGCCATCTCCCCATACTTCCTTCCTGTAATATCCCAAAGCTTTGATTTCTGACATTGTTGTCATAATACAGTCCATGGGAGGAGCAGTATTACCAAATGTATATGCCACCTCCATCCTAGCTGAAAACAGCCTCATACAAGCAAGGGAAGCTAGCCCGAAGACCTCCCATGCCTCTATTTCCTGAGCTAACCCATGTCACTCCAAGCCATCCTCAACAACCACCTCAAATAATTGCTTCTATTCCTAGTACATTTGCAAATGAACTAAAGAGCTTATGAAGAACTATGCCCAATGAGCTTACTTCCCTTTAAAGACAGCAAGCCCAACCAGCCTTATAACCCTGCCTACCAGCAAAATAGAGTACAGCCACAAAATCAAATTGGTCCTACTAGACCCCCTCTACAACACTTTCCAGCCATAAAAATCCAGACATAGCCATGGTCCCTGTGCAAAACAATTTAAATGAGAATATGAGATGGTGCTACCCCTATGCACAACCTCATGACTCAAATACTTGTCCTAAATGGAACTCTACGCCAAGCATTAACAATCAAAAGTTCTTTATTACAACAGAGTCCAGAACTGAAACCATCTCAACCCTCTACATCTGCAGTCCTTGAGGAGAGCCTAGTTTGTTGGCAAGAGGGGGACTTTTGTGCAGTCAATCAAGGCACGCAAGCTTGATCAGACCCCAAGTGCAATCAAGCTGTAACACGAGCAAAGAAGACTCTCAGAGCCAAATGTACAAACCACCCTAGATCCCATGGTGCAACATCCAAAGACAGACAGCCCCACTGCAAATGGAGGTCAGAAAATATCACCTGAAGTGCAAGAGGAATAGCCACCAGCAAAGAATCCTCATCCTAAGATTTATTAGCCTATGACTGCAAAACTGAAGAAGGATTGGGCAGCCTATAATCTGCAGAGGTGCCTCCCCATACCTCTAAATATTGTGGTGCAGATGAAGAAAACCAATGTGAATGTCACAAAGTGGGATGCCTTGCTTGTACCCGGACAAATCAACTTGCTGCAAGAAGCTTTGAAGCATTTCAAGCATGCTCCAAAAGCTCAAAAGGAGCCCACTTTAGTCCCAACCAATTTCTACTAGACCAGTGTGACATAAGTGAATAATTTTCTAAAACCTCCTCTCTTTCATCATTTATGTATCTCTCATTATTGGCAAACACTTGATTCATAATTGCATGAATTGATTCCGAAGCAAGTAGCTCTGTTATGCCCAAGCAAATAGTCGATGTGTTAGGAATCAAGTATGACCCTGTTAATAAGGGAGTGCTTCAACTGAATGGGACTGTTGTAAAAGCAGTGGGGGTCATAAGGGGCCTCAATTACACCTTGCATGTTTGCCCTAGCATCACTGTCCCTCAAGATATTTCAGTCATCGACCTTCCTCGTGTTTGCCATATGTTTATCTCAGGACTTCACAACAAAGCTGGAGGTTACCTTTGATCAGATCGGTCTCACATGCTCCTGAAAACAAGATATGACACGAAAATTACCATCAAGGCAAAACCATGTTGAAGCTTTTGATCCAAGACCTACAGAGGAGTCATGTGTCATTAATTCAGAGATAGAAGAACACCTTGCCCTGAGCCTCCTGAACCAAGAGAAAAAATTCCTAATGAACGCAGGATGAATGGGCCCACGAGAGGTGGAATTTTAACCCCTATAATATTTTGAAGAGACTAACCTAGGAGCTTATTGCATCCAAAAAGAAGATGGCCCAACTCCTAGTTTGGTGAAAGAAAAGGACTCAGAAGGCACGTGGCAGCTATACTTTGATGCAAGAGTATTGCTAGTGACACCTTGGAAGGAGAAGACCTTATCACATAGACTCCACCAACAATGTTGCAGACTAAAAGGCCTTGATTTAGGGACTCCAAATTGCAAAAGGGAGCAACATCAAGATGCTGAAATCTTTGGAGACACAGTGCTAGTTGTCCATCAAATGAGATCCCACAGCTCTGCAAAAATCTTTAGTCGAAGCATATAAACACTAGGTATGGGATATTCGTGAGGACTTTGATGCAGTCAACCTCCAAACTGTCCCTAGATATCAGAATGTTGATAGAATGGCATCCATTAGAACCGAATTCGATCCCCCCAGAGATCTCATGAAGAGCCCAAATCAGCATGCTAAGTTAATGGTCGGACATGTTGTACTTGACAATGAACACCATTGTTAAATCTTTGAGAATGGCCAACAGACTATCAACTTTACACAAAAAGAGGTAGAATTCTCCCAGGACTTGCAACCCCAAGTTGCAAGAGTGCTATGGTGACCAAAAATTTTAACTCGACAAACAGACTGCCTAAAGGGTTGCCCACTTTGGAGAAAATATTTACCTAGGATGATCAATACAAAGGGGAGAAAAGGAACATGAAGATAAAGGAAGTGGACTACCAAGAGGTGTACATTTCTCCAGGCAAGTGCCTCAAGCTTGGCAAGGTATGCAATCCTGAACAATATGAAGCATTTGTCCACTTATGTCAAAAGTATGATGATGTAAGGGTATAACCCCAAGATTATCCAACACACCATTGAATTGTCCCCCAATTCAGAACCAGTAAGAAAGGCCTATCAACCCCAAGATCGAACCCCTCATGGGAAAAGATGTGTCCAAGTTCATTGAAGCTAACATCATCTTTCCAATCACACATACCACTTGGGTGGCAAATTCGGTCCCTGTTAGAAAAAAATGGAGAAATTATGTTGTGTCAACTTAAGAGACCTTAGCAAAGCCTCTCTCAAAGACCATTACCCCCTTCCTCCATGGACCAAATCTTGCAAATTGTGTCTAGGCCTGAAAGATTTTCACATTTGGATGACTTTTTTGGTTACAATCTTAGTAACCGCATTCGCCTAATTTAAAGGCAAATATCCGAATTTCGTCGAATCTCAAGCTGTCACAGGAAATTCGTTGAAATTCGCAATTTTAATACTCGTCTACAAATGTTAAAAACTCGAAAATATGGTGATTGTACGGTCGTTTTGACCTAGCCGCTGTGTTTAAAGTTCACTAAAAGAGTTATAGCATGGTTGGGAGCTAACATGCCCTAACGCATTTAAAAACCATTCCAAATTTCTTGCAAGACGGATTATTCCGAGTTTCAGGGACGCGAATGCAGGCTTTTGTAGAAGTTCTAGACGTGATCTTTGTCGTGGGCTTCCATTGTCGTAAACTACGCGATTGCAGAAATGTCAAAACAGTGTTTTATTTTTTCTTATATAACATATTATAATATCTTAGCACGTATAGTTTTAAAGCTCTTAAGTGATATAAGAAAAATAATTATTTGTTTTTTATAATTACTTTATGGTTTAGCTTTTATTTTTTATGTTTTTATTATATTTACGTTTTATAAATAATAATTCTATTATATGTGTGTGTGTGTGTGTTTATATTAGAATTGTATTTTATATATCTATATTTTATATTTTCTAAAATACAAGTATATTTTTGTTAGTCGAATTTTATCTTCGGATTTTTTGTAACGAATATTTTACGAATTTTATCCTTTGCGAATTCGAGCACATTCGAATGCGGTGACATAAGTTATACTGTGATCCTTGTCCAAGGATTTGATCGACACAAAATAGTCTTTACCACAAAGTAGGGTACTTATACTATGCCAAAATGCCCTTTGGATTGTCAAATGTTATTGCCACCTTCAAAAGAGCCATGGACCTGGCCTTTAAAGGTCTGATTTAGTGACATCAGCCTAGTTTACTTGGATGATATCAATGTTTTTTCAAAGAAGCAAGAGGGCCATCTAGATCATCTTGAGAAAACCTTCAACAAATATAGGGAATTTAGAATATCCCTAAATCCTAAAAAGTGCATATTTGTTGTCCATGAAGGTAACCTTTTGGGCCATATAGTGTCAAAGGATGGTTTGGCCATTGACCCTAAAAGAATTGAAAGAAGCAAGAGGGCCATCTAGATCATCTTGAGAAAACCTTCAACAAATGTAGGGAATTTAGAATATCCCTAAATCCTAAAAAGTGCATATTTGTTGTCCATGAAGGTAACCTTTTAGGCCATATAGTGTCAAAGGATGGTTTGGCCATTGACCCTAAAAGAATTGAAGCTTGCCCTCTCCCTACCTACCCATAAGAAAGCCCTCCAATCCTTCTTTCACATGATGAATTTCATGAGACAATTTATTCCTAACTTGGCAGGTATGGTTAGGCCCATCACTTTATCATTGAAGAAGGGTGTTGCTTTCAAGTTGTCTTTAGAGGGAAGCGACAGTTTTGAGCAGATCAAGCGGAGCATTACTCAAGCCCCAACTCTAATCAACCCCAACTTTGAAAAGAACTTCATTCGCTATGGTTTGCAGCATTCTTGATATTCTAACACGGGAAAATCAGCATGGTTCAGAACTCTCAAAGACTACAAGTTGAGGTACAACTTTATTGAGAAGCAGACTTATGCAATGCTCAAAGCTCTAAAAACATTAAAACACCTGGTCTCCAATAATAAAATCAAAATCTTCGTCACTCACCCAAGCGTCAAAGAGTACATAATGAGAGCAGAGATCAGCAAAAGAGAGCTGCTTGGATCACCAAGATAATGGAATTTGATGTGGAGATTAAATCCACAAAGCTGGTTACAGAGAGAGCCCCTTGTATGCTGAAAATTTACAAGGCTCCCAAGAGATTGTTTATGCCCAAGGAGAAGAAATTACAACCATCAGAGGTGTGGAAAGTAGTTCGTATCAAAACATGTCAAGATATTTAGAGACGGGTGAGCTACCTGGGAGCTTTGACAGGGCTACGAGGAGACACTTCAGGTTGCACACCGCCCATATCAGTTGATTGATAGGTTTCTCTTCAAGAGAAATGTGGATGGCATGCTACTCAGGTGTGTAGAACCTGAAAATGTTGGGGAAGTACTCAGGAGTTCCACCAAGGTTTCTCGGGAGGTCACTTTGCAGCACAAACAACTGCAGCAAAGATCATTTGGGTTGGCTACTTCTAGCCTACATTGTTTGCAGATACTTTCAAATGAGTGATAGGTTGCAAAGAGAGTTTGTTTTTCACCGGAAGGAAGAAGGAAGCCCTACCCTCCAGCATATTTTTGCAGATCAACCCTTCTCCCGGCAAGGGATGAAGTTCATTGGCATGGTGAATCCTCCCTCAAGTGTTGGTCGCAAGTGGGTGGTAACTACCACTGACTATTTCACCAGGTGGGTTGAGGTTGTTCCATTGAAAGACGCCACTATAAATGTTATACAAGGCTTCCACAAAGCGTTGGTCACAAGGTTTCAAGTCCTCAACGCTGTAATTACTGATAATGCTAAGGCATTTGTGGGGGCAAATATCACTGAATTTTGCTTTGAAATATGGCATATATCTGAAAACATTCTCCAATTACTACCCTCAAGGAAATGGCTTAGCTGAATTTTCAAACAAGAACCTTGTGAGGATTATGACAAGAACCATGGAGGAGAATCAAAAACAATGGTATACCAAAGAACATTGTGGGATGATAGGAGAACACCTAAAAAGTCTATTAGAAACTCCCATGTTGGTGCAAGAGTAGGGAAGTAAAACTTTCGCTCTCTTGAACTTCCAACCCTTGAGCTAGCTCATAGGAACTAGGTCACAGGCTGGAATTGAAGCATCGTGATACTAGGATAGTCAAAATTGCAGAACCAGTACAGTAGGAAGAAGTACAAGAAAAGGCAAGGAACAAACTTCATAATCACCAACGAGCTGTCAAAAGATGGTTTGACAAGAAATCTCATCCCCAAGACTTCAAGAAAGGAGATCGGATGCTTAAATGGGATGAAAACAAGGCTAGGCCTTACGGCATCATAATTTTGACACCATTTGGAGTGGCCCATACCAAGTCACAAAATGCAAGGAAAGTAATGCCTTTGAATTGGCAAGGCTTGATAGTGAACCCCTACCTATCCCAATCAATGGGATATTTCTCAAGTAATATGAATGAGTCTGTTGTGGTCATTTGTACCATATTAAATTAGTTTCCCCTTTTGTTGTTCCCTTGGATTGTGTTTTCCTTGCTGTTTTTGTTTATGTTTGGGCTAACCTTGTGCAAGCTTGAGATCTCGTATTTTCTTTGGGCATTTTTTTAAATATTTCCAGTCACAACTGTCTTGACCAAGATGGATTGCTTACAATTTGCTTAGGGGGCTATGCTTTTTGCATAACAAGTGTTGTTGCACATCCTGCATTTTCCACTTGGGAAGTGTATGTGTTTCAATTTTGTACATAAGTTTTGTTGACCCACTCTTTTGGGGAGTTGTTAAAAGGTTGTGCTTGCAGATTTTTCAAAGCAAAGATCCACCAAAAAAATTCAGAGGTTTCCAAACTTCTTTTTGTAAGATTTCAGGTGTTTCATGCAGACTCCATGCCCAATGAATGCAAAGGCTACGAGTCACTTCATTTAACAAGCAAATGGCCTATGTGAGTCTCCATAAATGTTGCCAAAATGAGCCTCCTGCTCTATTTTGTGCAATCGTATTACATTTCCCTTGTTTTCTCACGTTTTCAAAAGCTTTCACATATCCTTTTGGATGTTTGTGGTCTGCACATCTTTTAGCAGCTTGCATGAAAATTTTTTAAGGGGTTTGAGCATGGAGCGGTGTTATCTTCACGAATGTTCATCTTTCAATGTTCCATCCCTTTTTCCCAACTTTTTTCTTCATTACAGTCGGTTTGGGGGTGAATCCGAGCTTTGCATGTATTCACAAATGGCCTTAGGATTGTTTGGAGCCTTTATGTTGCCTTTTCAATCGGGGAGGAAGCCTCACAAGAAGCTCTATTTGCCTTTGGTTCAACATAGTGACGCTTAAGCTCTTCAATGGAGGCCCCTTTTGTTTTTGACTTTGGGGATTAATCCCACATTCGCCAAGGAGAGGGCCTCGATGGTCTTTATATAGAAAATCACTTTTATGATAAGTGAAGCAAAGGCCCCACTTAGCTTTTGGCCAAGTTCAAAACGACGAGGCATGGAAAGTAGTAATGAGCCGGGTTGCGCCACATGGCACGATTTTATGAAGCTCCAAGTTCGGATGGAAATCAATTAAGGCGTAAAAGGAAGCTAGAAGTTGGGATTGAGCAACGTGGCGCGATACCATGAAGTCGTGCACCGAGAAGGTTAAGCGAAGTGACACGGCCAAATATGTGGGTGCATGAGTGAGAGCCACATGGCACAAATTCCGCCCCAAAGTCCATGGAGTTGGCACATTACGGAAACCTAAATGGTTGACACGTGGCCCCAAGCTCAAATGGAAATTGATTAAGATAGAAAAGGAGCCCGATGCCAAGAGTCGAGATTGCACCACATGGTGCGAGCCGGTGAAGTTGGGCGTCGGAAGGTTAAGCGAAGCCACAATCAACCGAATATGTAGACACACGAATGAGTGCCACATGGCAAAAATTAGGCCCCGGAGTCCATAGAGTTGGCACAATGCGGAGACCAAAATGGTCAACACGGGGCCCCAAGCTTGGATGGAAATCGATTAAGACAATAAAAGAGCCAAGCGCCCAGAAACTGAGATTGTGCCACATAGCGAGACCCTGTTAAGTCAGGCACCAAGCAGATAGAGGAGAATGACACCAAATACGAGGCCGATTAGCTTGCCACGTGTCCCAATCAATAAATGGGATAGGGCTATAATCAAAAATTTAATGGCAGAGGCAATTTACGTGGCTTTGGTTGTTGCGCCATATATTTTGATTGGCACCAAATCAAGCAAAAGTGGATTCATTGGAAAGCTCTCAAAGAATGTTATTAAATGCAATATATTTTGAGCTTTGAGCCACCGTGTTTAGAGAGCAGTTCCTAATCAAAACCCCTATTGCTACTTTTTTCCTTCAATGCAAAAGTCGAAGCAAATATAGAGCTCAAATGGAAGATTTTGATCTCTTAAGCCTAGTACACATTTATGGAGAGATCCCATTTACCAAGGCAACGCCCTTTTACATCAAGTTAGAATACCAACATTCTTTTTATAGGGATTATATAGTTTGGAGTTGGATATGCTGCATTCAATGCTTGCAACCACGTTTGGGCGGGATCTTTGCATTCAAAGCCCCTTTTTCCCCTCTCTTCCTTTTCTTCTCTTCTTTGTTTCTATAAGAGAAAACTCTTGTCATCAGAACGGGTTCCTCCCCCTAAGAATGTGAGGTGACTCTAATGTTTGGAGTGCCAAATATCTCTAAGTGTTTCAACCTCTGTATTTGATATGTGTAAGGCCCCGATGCCTCTATCTCAAAACTTTAATAGATTATGCATATTCTAGACATTAATGCAAGGTCAATTGTGGCTCATATATGTCCTTTGGCTGTGTTTTTGTGCTCTTGCCTTCTATTCCTTAGTGATTATAGTGTGTATGGGTAGAGCTCGCATCTAGTTCATTGTGTTGTGGAAACACAAGGTGGTAGTGATACCCAACCCCTCTAGTGCATCACCATTTTTTGTCTTCATTTTTTTTCTTCTCCCTTTTCCCCTTAAAGAATGTTAAGTTTAGGATTAGTTTAGTGGTTACCATTAGAGTAGACCAAACTTTCTAAAGGAATGCCTCAAAAGAGCTAGGGTCCCACACTTTAGTAGGCATTCCCAATTATTGTTGTTGGGACACAAAAGCTCCACTTTGGTGTCCCTATGTGTGCATTTCCAGCAGACCACTTATGATCCACATACAACTGATTTCATCAATTGTTTAAAAGATTTCTCAAACACATTTCTTTAACAAATTCCAATCAACATGTTCATCTATTCTAACTATAATGAAACTCAAAACTTACAATGAGCAACACTACTTTGGTTCCTTCCATTAAAATTCAATACATGTACCTTTACTCTTGTCACTCAAAATCTTAATTCTAAGGACTAAGGTATTTCCTTCATGATTGTCCAAATTAAACTTAACATCTATTATACTAAATGTTGCCCTACCAAAATCGATTTCATTTCATCTGACAATCAGTTCTTATCAATATATTTTTCCCCTACCAAGATGAATCATCATCTTCACCGAATGTAAGATAACAAATTGATATAGAGTTGCATACCACCCGATAAAGAAGGAATTAGATCAAAGCATTGATAGTTAAGAGCCCAAGAGCCCCAAACCTATCAACAGTAGCAAAAATAAAACCAAATCCATTAGCAAAATAGAAAGTACATATACCAATTATCGCATCTTGATCCGTGTCTAATATCAAGTGTTATGCGGGACGCGCCCCCCAAATCCTAGGGGTCTTGGACGGCCCGGGACGTTGAAACATGGAGGAAACGCTTCCTCGCTTTCCGAACTTCGTAGTTGTAAGGGAAACGCCCCAGGGGGCGTTTGATTTAATGTAAGAAACGCCCGGGACGCTTTGGGAGTGTAAGAAACGGGGGACGTTTGGGACAGGAGGGGGATGTCGGGGCGCCTCGCACATCCTTGGGACGGTTGAGGGATGTCCCCGGACGCCTAGACATCCCCGCATCAAAAGCACTTTTGAAAACACTTTTTCTTTTAAAAAATAACTTTTTCACTTTTTTTTTTTTTTAAATTAATTTCTTTGTTGTTTTCTCTTTAAAAACATTTACCGGTTAACCATAACTTAACCGAATTGTATTACAAAGACATTAAGAATCAAGAGTGATATATGAATACAAAAATTTCGAGCACAAATGCACATGGTGGACTGTCACAACATACTATGAAAACCAGCAGCATACATATTAATATTAAAAATTATATGAACACATAACATTAGTACAGTTGTATGTATGTTGTTGAGTTTTTACGTTTCAATATTTGTAATTTATATATTATTTTAATAGTCATCCCTATCGTCCTAAAATTTTGGAAATTTTTTGCCATCCCAGAAACTTTGTCCCCGCATCCCGTCGCCCGAGTCTTAGGTAACACTCGCCTTTGCCATCAAGTGAAGGTGCTATCAAGTACCCCTTATAAGTTTTACCAATGACATTAATCTTTTGGTTGTATCCACAAGTGCATTTCATTCACCATCTTTGCAGAGGATCCAAATAACCAAATCGCAAGCTCACTTATCGATGCAACCAAATAGACAACCATCATTTAACAATGATTCTCTGAATGGTAAATTTGAAAATCATAGTTTGGAAGTATAATAACCCTATCAAACATGGAAAGTGTTATAACCGGGCTATTTTTAATCATTGCTATATAAGTCCATTAAACCTTTCACAACTTCACATGGCCTAAGGGTGGGAAATCCTAAAGGCATAAAGTGTAGAACAAGCCCTATAATGTGTTAAACATCACAATCAAGTCTATTAGTGAAAATTAGGATATCACACTAGTGTGTCTAACATGCACTTGTAATTGCGGTCTTAATGTATAAGCACACCTTATGTGAAAATCAACATCCATAACTCATAAATTATTATAAATAAGAATATCTTTAGTGATTACCTTCGAAATAGGATTTGTCTATTTTGACCTAATATCCTTTAAAGATAGAGATCCTTCCCATCCTAAAAATCTTTAATTATCTATATAATAAGCTGGAAGGTATGGGTGAAAGCTGATCATTCTTCATTTAAGCAGGTCTTTGATACATCTCAGCTTACTTTATTGGTGATCTTTCTATGTTGACATATATGTGTTCATTGTTTTAATATCTCAAAGGTATGCATGAGCAAGTGTCGGTGATTGTCTTGAGAGTGCTTATTCTCCAAATCTTGAACTATTCCATGGTTCTAACATGGTATCAAAGCTTCCAAAGCTTCACTTTGCGCATGGATGATTTCCATTTCATAAAATCATCTTCTTTTCATTTTTGGATTCTTGGTCTAAGTTGCCTTGTTGGAACCTTGTTGGTTTATCCACTTTAGAGCTCCAAGAAAGTCGTGTTGACTTTTTTCATCAAAAACAAAGCTACAGCCCTCAACTAATGGAGGTCTGATATTTTCTTTTCACATGCAATTTTTATGTGGCCATCGCTTTTTTAGTTCTTGGTCTCCATGGCCTTCTACAAATCTTCCCCGACAAGTTCCCTTTCTAGGCAACCTAACATCCTACAATAGTTTCAATTTTCTCGTCATCATCCTTTGCTCTTTCTAAGTTACCGCCTATTACGATTTTATGAGTCCTTACCCTGGGCAACCTACTACCAAGACTCCTCACCTTTCAGGATTTTCCTACGGCAACACTTGGCTTCCCTTTGAACATGTTGTGCGGCACTTTGTCATTTACAGATCTCACATGAGCCTAAAACTAGCACCCAAATATTCTACCAATGTCACCTAAGGGGCTCTCTATTTTCAAACCCGTTGTTGTCTAAAAGCTATCTCTCAAGAGATAACTCCCAAGTTATCACTCAAGAGACAATTCCACCACCAATTCCATCTAAAGCTATTGCTAAGAGATAGCTTGGCCACCACGACAATAAGCATGCATATACCATAACTTCTGCATACGAAAGAATTTTATCATGATTTTTTCAATGTATTTTTCGAGAAGAATCCAAATTTGGCATCGGATTTCAGATTGGTTCAAATATCGCCCAAACACTTGATTAAAGTAGCAAGTCATTTATCATCATAGAGATTGTTTGAAGAGGCCGTATCTTTCACATACAACAGAATTGAGACTGCATATTTTCATGAGAAAAAAGTAGTGATGTGGTCCAATTTCTGATTTTATTTCAGCTACAATAGGTTTCATTATTATATTTGCTTTCTCGCATTCAATAAGGCTTTCCTAATAATTTTTATACTTCACCTGAAATGGATACTCCCATTATGGCATGTTGATTTCAAGACTCATATTGAGGATGATTTGTTCTTGAGCACATTCACTAGTGGATCAGCCATTTGTGTTTCTTGACAACGTAATAGGCACCTTGTGTAGTGGATTCGATCTACTCATGTCTTGATCATGTGAGATTTATTTTCAATGCTCAAGTGTATCGCCTCACATGTATTTTTGACTCCATTGACAATGAAACCTTCAATGTGGATTGACCGTTGACCTCCCAACATCGCTAGGTTTGTGGGTGTTTGATAAGTGGGATAGACTCACTCATGTAGTTATTTATATGAGGGAGACTCTACCTATTGGCAATTGATTTTATCTTTGACTCCTACAGTTTTAGAGATACCCTAGACTTCAACATTATTTTCTTCTTCACATAGCACTTACAACGTCTTGGCAACCTATATTCCGGTGAGGTGGAATGGCCTCCATAAGAACCTTTGTACTCTTTGGTATTCATTGACATATAGTCGATGGTGTCTATGACGTATGGCAATACAATTGCACATTAGATTGGAGTTTTTGTGAAGTAAATTCTTGTTTTGCAATAAATCTTTAGCATCATCTTCAACACAATCAGTTGCCTATATTAGGGGTTGTGCTCCCTCATGGAGCAAATCTCATGATCATTTTTTTATAGCCTTGATTGTTACTCGATGTTCATGTTTGGTGTTTGCTTCGACTAGGAAGCCTTTATTAGGGATGTGGCTTTTCATGGTCCTCTTAGCACCCAAAGATGTTTGTAGTACCTTCTCATATCTAGTAGAGTTGGATAGTTTATTTCAGCACATGTGCCATCACCACAAGTAGTGTTAAGAGTAGGCCTTCCCTCATGTTTTGTTTTGGAGCTCTTGTGATGAATCTGATCCATATGGTCACCACCTACTTCCGAGTCATTCTTTGAGCAACACCAGCATCTTATTCTATCTAACCCAATTCAGTATTACGTGGGTGCATGTGGATAAGCGTGTGATTCTGCAGCTTCTTGGTTGTAAGGTTATTGTACAATTATGTATTGTCTCAAGTCACTATTTCATGCAGCTATGTTGATTGTACTGATTATACATGGGTACCTGACATGGCCTTTGTTGGACTTGGGACTCATTTCAGAGGTTTTTCCTCACTTTTTCACTTTGTGTAAGTTTCTCTTCACGTGGGGTGTTGACATACACATCTTTTTGCTTACTTAAGCTAATGCAGCTTATTCATCATCTCCTTCATTAGAGTACATCTTAAGGGGGTATGTTAGTGTTTAATTAGTACATACACTTTTGTATTGTATGAGATGCACTTGTAATTGTACTCTTTTATGGATAAGTAGACCTTGTGTGCACAGCATTATCAATAGCTTATTTTAATGGCTTATTTACTAGTACAAATATATAATATGCATCTACCTAAAATACGTCAAGAGATATCAATCTCAAGTTCTTTATCTTGGATTTTTCAAAATACATTGATTACAAATTCCATTACCTTCTCCACCAATTTCCCAGTGACTAGTGACAAATGGTATCAATCTAGCTACACCATGTGTACTCAATAAAACCTTTGCAAGAAAAGAATGCAGGATCCTAACTACTCTATATGGCCAAGATATTACAATTTTTCAATTGACTTATCCAAGCAAAAAAAAAAAAATCTGCCGCTCAAATTGAGGTCAAATTTAAAGTTTAAATTATCATGTGATAGTCAAATGGACATCAAATTTAAGGTCAAAGATAACATCCCAACCCTCATTGTCACTCTAGAACTACTCTCGACATAATAAGTTACGATAAATAAGAATATGTTAAGTAGTTATCCTCAAAATAGGGTTTGCATACATTGAGCTAATATCATAAAAGATGGAGTTGTTGTCAAGACTCATATTGAGGATAGTTTGTTCTTAAGCACATTCAAAGGTGATCGATTAGTGTTATATGCTTCTTAACAACTTGGTAGGCACTTACTAAACACCTTGTGTAGTGGCTTCAATCCACTCGTGTTTTGATCATGTGAGATATATTGTTCAGTGTTTAAGTGTATCCCCTCATTTGTATTTTCAACACTATCAAAGTGACATTTTGTGTGGATTGACCATTGGCCTCGCAAAATTATCAAGTTTTTGGTGTTCGAGACATGGAATCAACCCATTGATGCAATTACTTAAATAAGGAGATTTCTAGAATTCAATTTTATGTTCAACTCTTGCAATTTTAGAGAGATCCTAATATTCAACACCGTTACCTTCTTCACTTAGCGTTTGCATCAGCTCAACACCCATGTATTCTAGTAAGATGGAATAACGTCCATAAGGACCTTTGTATTGTTTGATAATAATCGACATATAGTCAATGGTGTCTATGACCCATTTTGATAAACTAGATTGGAGCTTTTGTGAACTAAAATCACGTTTTGCAATAAAACTTTAGCATCATCTTCAACATAGCCAATTGCCTATATTAGGAGTTGTGCTTCCTCTTGAGCAAATGCCCAATCATTTTTATGGCCTTGATGGCTACTCGACAATCATGTTTAGCGTTTGTACTATGAAGCCTTTGCTATGGAATGTGTCCTTTCATCTCACTCAACACCAAAAATGATTGCAGTTCCTTCCTATATCTAGGATGGTTAGATCATCTACTTTAGCACATGTGCCTATTAAGACTTAGTATTCGCTCCTATTTTCTTATGGGGCTCTCATGATGCATCCGATATGCATGGTCACCATCTACTTCAAAGTTGTTCTTTGAGCAACACTCGCATCTTATTCTATATCACCCAACAAGGATATATGTGGTTATGTGTGTGAGTCTACTCCTTGGTGGTGGGTGAGGTTATTGTGCAAGAATGCGTTGTCTCTAGTCACTATTTCATGCAATGTTGTTGATTGTACTGATTATACATAGTACCTAACAATTATGCAAAGATACTTTGTCAAGACTCATTTCATCGGTTATCTCACTTGCTCATTGTCTCTCGAGTTTCTCTTAAGGAGAGTATTGATGTACCGAACATTTGTCTTCTTTTAAGCCTACTTAGGTTCATGTAGCTTAGTTCCTAATCTCCTTTGTCACGTAACACAACTTAAGGGGGATGTTGATATATAATAGAACGTACACTATTGTATTGTCCAAGATGCACTTGTAATTGTACTTTTATGGATGAGCACACCTTATGTGCACATCATTATCCATAAACTATTTATGACTTATAACTTTATAGGTTGTTATAAATAAGAATATCTTACGTGGTTATCCTCAAAATAGGGTTTTATCTATTTTGATTTAATATCCCTAACAAATGGAGATCCCTTCTTATCCTAAGCATCTTTACTCATGAGTCATCTATATAAGAACTTGAGGGTATGGATAAAGGTTAATGTATCGTATTCTTCATGTGAGGCCCTCCTACACACCTAAGCTTAATATATTGATAGTCATTCTACCTTAACATATCTCTTTTTATTGCTTTAATAATCACATGCAATCATGGGTGATAGTCATGAGGTTGCTCCTTCAAAGATCTCTTGGAACCTATACCAAATTCATCTACCATGGGCCTATCCCAAAATTCTAAAAAGTCAATGAGCTATAAAGTCGTAGAAGAGACATCAGCTCAAACACACTTGTAATTTTCTAATTGCAGCCTATAACTAGTTATTATAATTACATGAGAGGCTAATTTGCTAAACAAATCAAGAATATCCTCCATACATCACAACATTCTTATCATGTCATTATTCAAGAAAACACACAATTGTTTTTCCACAACACTCCTACTAGAAGACAACAAAATGAGAAAGATATTGTGATTTGGTGCTTCTTATCTTCCTACTAAATATATGAGAATTACCTCGTGTATCTAAATGATCTTCATTACAAGCATCAATAGGATGTAATAGGAGTAGAATGTAATAGGAGATAGTAGTTACCATGAGAGAGGTATGGATACTAGTACAAGGAGACAAGGACAAGCATGCCATTTTTTTAAAATGGAGAGGTACTGAGATTGCAAAAAAAAAAAAGTGTAAATTTTAGAGGAAAAAACAATGTTACGCGGGGACTTGTCTCCCAAAACCAACACATATGGAACGTCCTTAAGATGGTGGGGCAGGAGGAAACGCCCCAGGCGTAATGTTGATTGTCAGCCTGTCCTTGCTATGGCTTTTGATTGTGGTGTAGCTTCCAATAATTTCGCAGAAGGCATGGCCTTGTGGCGGGTCTGGCTGAAGCTAAGCGCAGAAATGGTCTAGAATTTGGGTTGAAGGCGACTCTCTGGCTATCATTATGATAGTGCAAGGAAACTCTTCTCATGCATGGCAATTACAATCCATTTGTGATAACATTCAGGCAATTTTGCCTGATTTTGAGGAGGTGATTTTTTCTCATATTTGTCGAGAAGGCAATAAGGTGGCAGATGGTTTAGCTAATATTGGTGTCATGCTTTGGAATAAGGGTCGGGTGACGGCTCAATCATGGGAGACGCTTTTCCCCAACGACATTCAAGCCCTTTTGGTTAATGATGTGTGTTTGGCTCATGCAGAGGGGACTTGTAATCTCTAATGTCGTACCCCTTGTTTTCCCTCCCGTAAGAATGATGGTTTTTAAAGGAAGGATTTGGTTTTGGATTTGAAGCGTGGCACATACCTAGCATTCATTGGCTTTGGGAAGGTGTTTGGCTTTTAAGCCGCATTTTGGTTGCCTTTGGGTTATCTTTTCGGCTCCTTTCTGAGTTTAGTGGGTTGCCTTCTCAGGGTGGGTTTGGTAAGTTGAAGTTCATCGGTCTGTTTCTCCTTCTTCTCTCATGGCGTCTGGTGGAGACTCTGCGGGGGGCTCTAGGAGGAAGCGGCGTCGTGCTCAGACTGGGCCTGATTTGGGTGATTCCTTTTCGAGTGGCTCAATGGGAGAATTAAAAATGTGGCCATGAGGGGGTGGTTGGAGCAGGTTTGGTCAGTGGCCGAGAGCATTGAAGATGACGAAGAAGAAGTGGTTGTCTACGATAAATTGAGGAGGTTAATGTTGGACCCTGGTCAATTTGTGGGTCGAAGGAATGTGTTTGATGTGGCGCAGGGGTTGAGCACGGCCAACATTATCTCTAATTCAGCAGCGCTTCTCCTCCACAAGGAGATGAAGGACCTAGAAGCGAGGGTGGTCAATTTACAATTTCATATTCATGCCCTGACTCGTGGAGTGAAATCTCTCTCTCGCGGCTTGGTGGCGGTGGCGGAAAACCAAGGACTCTGCCTCCCGAGAAGGCCAAAGTTGATTTTCCGGATTGTTGTGCTAGCTCTTCTTCGTCTCCTTCGTCTTCAAGTGACTCAAAGGTGGAGATTCTCGGAAAAAAGCCTCTGGGCTTTGCCATGGAAGATTGAATTCGGGGTTCTCTAATTTGAGCTCGTTCAATATGGAGTGGGTATCACTCTTTTTGTTTACAATCTAGGAATGTACAGTTCGGTGATATATATATTGTTGTATAGGAATTGGTTTTTTGGTTTTTGTAGCACGATAAAGTGCATTTTACTCTCCCTGTTAAGTCCAGTGATTTGTAGATTAATCATGGACTGTAATAGGAATTTTTTTAGGCTAGGGCCTTCTCCCTAGGAATCTTCAAAAAAAAAGGGGGATGTCTTGGGATGACCCTTTTTGGGAACGTCAAGAACATTTGTATGTCCCCAAGACCTGCCAAGGGACGTCTCGGGGATGTCTAGACGTCCCTAATGTCACAATTAATTTTTCTTGATGCCGACATTTAAGAATTGCATTAATAGATTCATAGACGAGTTCCAAAATATGCTTTGCCATAACACCGTAAAAGTGAAGGGGGAATTGGGAGGACAAGCTCTCTCCGGTTTCTTTATCGGCATTGGTGTTTTGTACCTTGCTCCTAAAGTCTATGTAAGATCAGATACCGAAAGCTTTGGCATTCTTCATTTAGATTAAACCCGCACACTCTTCCTTGTGTTTTTTCGCACGCCATGCCATCTCATTTGTTAGAATTGTAGATCCAATTAATATTTATTTCATTAAATAAAATATACACTTAGAAGTTTGCCTTCTAAGCCACATTGAATCTAATGTGCTCAAGAAGAAATACCTTCTTATGCCAAAATGTCATTGACTATGTAATTAAGGGAAATTAGAGGCAAAAACGCATTTTTTGGCTTCAAATTTTTCTTTTGACATTAACACATTTACAATGCCAATGGATTTTCCAATAATTGTCGAGGGAATATGCACGCCCGGTTTAATAAGTAGTTAAAGAACACGAGAAAAGTTTAAAGACCTTTCATAGAAATTTGGATGTTGATGTAAATTTCCTACAACGGTTCGCTTCAAAACAACAAATCAAGACGTCCCTTACATTTCAAATGATGATTCTGATTTTTGAGTTGTAACTTGTACTCTTCTTTTTGTAATATTGACAATTATTGGTGTATTTGAATTTCATATTAATGATATGAATATTAGATATTGTCAATTAATTAATCACATGACAGTTTTATTTCAGCGATTTAACATTTAAGTCTCAAATGTTTTTATAATTTATTTGACATTTCAGCTTGATTAAGTCTCGAATGGTTTTATTTCAGCTTATTTAAGTCTCTTCCAAGTTATTTTTATAGTTTAGTCCTATGATGCATGGATACTCTTTCGCGGATCCTGCTCGATACGTAATATTACGATCCGGATACGGCCCGGATCCGCGCGGGTACTCCAGGATACGCGGCGGATACTTCTGCGCGTATCCGCCGCGTATCCTGGAGTACCCGGCGCGGATCCGGGCCGTATCCGCCCTCAAAAACGTTTTTTAAAAGTTCTATTTCATTTTTTTAAAATATTTGACTTTTCTACTCCCTAAAACCGAACCCTAAACACTAAATGAATAAAATAATACACCCTCTACCCCATTATTTGATGGCGAAGATGACGCTCTAGGGAGTTCGCAAGGAGCGGAGAGTGGAGTTAATGAGAGTGGAGCTAGCGCAAGTGGCACACGTGAACTTGATTTTGAGGAAAATCTAGATGATATATTCTAGATTTGTTTGTATTCCTATATCATATGTATGGCAGCCACATGAACAATGAAATCATAAATGTAAAATCTTAAGTATATTGTTTGTTTTGAAAATTTGAACATGGATCTAGTTACTAGTATATTTTTCAAATTTCAAGTTTTGTTCGTATTCATGTTAAGTTTTAACATGATATTCGTATATCATATGTATGGCAGCCACATGATCAATAAAAATGCAAAGTCTTAAGTATATTGAATGTTTTGAACATTGATTCAAGTTTTGTATTACTATTTCAGTTTTTTATGGACTAAAAAATGAGTAAAATGAGTAGATGTACATAAAAATATATATATATATATATATATATTTTTTAATATATATGTACGGACGTATCCAAGACGTATCGTATCCAAGGGTTTTTTAAAATTGACGTATCCGCGTATCGTATCGTATCCAAACGGATACTCGTATCCGTATCCTGGCAACATAGGTATAGTCACTTTATTTTTATATATTAAATATTTGTATATTATTTTAATCAGCCATGCCCCCACTGTCCCCAAAATTTAGAAATTTGTTGCTGTCCCGGGAACCCATCTCGCCATCCTAGAGTCTTAGGTAACTGTGGAAAAAAACATTATATAGCTTAATATAGCCTAAGAAAAGTATTAATACCTTTTTAAAGTAATTAAATATTAGATGTTCATAAATTATAAGAGTGATTATATTGATATTTATCTTTGATATCACAAATCAAGGGTCAAGACTCAAGAGTACAAAATATTTTTTTTCAAACACTGAAATGCAAGTCTCCAAGACGAGTACCAACAAGTACCAGTCTCCAATACGCATTTGTGTGGTAGGAGGCAAGTCTCCATGCAATACAAGGAGATATCATGCCTAGATGTTCTCTTTGGACAAAGCAATGGCTAACATTGGCTGACTGGATGCAATTCATTAAATTGGTGGTATAGGCAATCCTAATTTGGCCCCTTGATCCACGTGCCCTATGCAGACACCACAACAATAGAAAGATTACAATGCAAACTTCTATGGCAGAATACTGCATCTACAGATAAAGTACCATTATTAGCATTGAACATGATTGTCAGATCAATGTGGACATGTGAGCTAACAACAGAAATAGAGTAAGACAATCAAGTAGCATCTTATGAATTAGCTAAGAGTATTTGTATTATTGAATAGAGACTTTGGAAATCCTCGCTCAAACAACTTACCTTCACAAGTACCAGTATGAAGTGCTAAATTACTGCCTACAACACATTTTTTTAAGCGGCTTTTAATAGAAAACAGATTTTTGACTCATAAAGTGTCGCAGAGAAATGGATGACAGAGCCCTTCATCTTGTATTGTTTGCAAACCAGAGGCAGAAACTACATTCCACCTGTTTTATCAATGTCATTTTGTTCAGATAAAATAGAAAGCGGCAGTTAATTGGCTGTATTTGAATTAACAGTTTGAGAAACATCACGCATAAGTTGCCATGGAATGAAAATTCCATTCCAAATCTCTTAACATAACTGCTCAGATAGTTATATGTTAAACAGCCTGAATAAAAACGGAATTGACATATTAAATGTTGCAGAGAAATGGATGATGGTGGCCATCATCTTGTATCGCTTGCAAACCAAAATCATAAACTAGCTTCCTGCTGTTTTATCAATGTTGTTTTGTTATGACAAACTGGAAAGCAACAGTCAACTGGGCGTACTTATCAATTCCACAAATATAACAGTTTAAAACATGTCACCCAGAAGTAGTGATGGAATAATTTCCATTCCAAATCTATTAAGATAACTGCTCAAATAATTCCTTTTAACAACCCAAACGATATAGTTTGAAATCAGAAAAATCTCAATTGCAAGGCTGAAAATCTCTCTACCAGTTCTGAGCTTCTCGTAGTTTCTGAATTTGTCAATATTACCATAAGAGTGTCAATATTACCAACAGAGTCGAGTGAGGATGCCCTTTCTCAAAAACTTTTTTTGGTTTTTACAAGATGATCTTGAGTGCTTCCTCTAGCAAAATAATCATGTTGACGATGAATGTATATTACATCTTGTTCCAATGCCATACTGCTTTTTGCTAATGACGATGTCCTCCTCAACCACTCAGCTGGCAGTTTACAAAGACAGCTCCATGCCCGTGCTCATTTATACCAGCTTTGTCAGCTTGTGGTCAACTTTAGAAAAACTAAGACCATACTCCAAGAATGCTCTTTCCAAGTTCCTATTTTCTACAAAGAAAGAAAGAAAGAATGAAAGAAAGAAAGAAATTATATTAATGTCCACAGATGACCAAAAGTAGGTCAATGGGACTCAAGGATACAGCAATTAACAATAGAAAGTTCTAGGAAGAATCCTAGAAGCAAACTAAAGAAATAAAGTACAACAGACAAAATAGAGCCGCGTGCCACTAACACAAGTGGCAAAGAAACCAATACAAATAACTATGGAGGGCAAACAAGAGCCCCAAAAGCATGTGCCAAAGAAGACTGGAGGCAAATCTCATCAAATGTCTTTGTCTGTGCCTGAAGTGGAGTCATCTAAGCCATTATCGATCACTATGAAAGATTTGATAATATTCGTCAAGGAGTATACCGTTTCGGAGGAGCCAAGTTTGGGGGATCCTAGGAGGAAGTAAGATACTTCCTCTAGAATCACCCCTAACATCCAAGGCTGCTGTAACTCCTGTAGTAGAAAAGAAGCTCGTAATATCCATTTGCCCCTATGGTCTGGGGAGCAACTGGCAAGTAGTAGATCCATGTCGCCGGAGGGCGGCCAAGCAATGCCAGTGGGAAGGAGCGGAGCCACAATGTCAAGAGATAGCAAGCTTAGAGATGTGAGTAGCCTAAGAAGTGATGATGTGTTGTGAGAAGCACTGCCTAACTGATCTATCAATTCTAATGTGTGATGTATCGATGTCCAAAGGACACTTAGTGTTGTCAGTCATTTGGATAGATAAGAAGAAAGAGGTGATCAACATGGGGGCTCTAGGGCCTCTAGGTTCCTCCTGTAGGAATCTGCCTAGTGAAGGTGAAGCACCGTGCACCGTTGGTTCGTATATCTGAAGAAGGTAGCTAGAGTGTTGTCGGAGTCCCTATAGAGGCAATGATATCTTCCCCAAATCTCATAATAAATGGGGCATCTGAAAATGAAGTGGTCCTCGGTCTCCACCTCTTGGAGGGAGCAAAGACGACAGATCCGATCCTGACAGAGAATGTGATGATCAGTTTCAACTAAGTAACTGATGGGAACATACTCTCATCTGGAAAACAGAAACCTCAAGCCATGAGACCAATGGTGTTCAAGATAGTGACGACGACGAATAATTTCAATCCACCACTTGTAAGAAATGCTCGGCGTAAAAAGCAAGTTTGTGGGTGAGCGGCTCATGGGGGTAAATCCAAATGGTTTGGATATATCATCTGTACATGTCCTTTGGCAGCTCTAGCGATGGCATCCTTTGTAGAACGTGTAGAGATCACAACTACTAAAAACTACTTGGGAATCCAATTTTATAGATTATCTTTTAGTCATAAGCTCGCCTCGCAATCACATCTTTGCAAGTGATATGCCGCACTTTCTTAGAGTGTAGATGTATGCAGGCAGATTTCCAATCTATCCCTTTAAAGATGCACCTCTTCAATGCAGGCATTATACTTACAGTTCTTTATGGTTTCCAAGATAAGCTACCCAATTTGGCATTTACTGATCGAGAATAAAATACTGCTTTCAAGATGCTCATTCTTCAAGTTATGATTCATTGTAAATGGACGGTTTTTCAATGCTTCGTCCAAGTCAACTTCGCCATCCAATCCCTACTCCTTGAAAGTATCTTCAATCTTATTTTCTAATTTACATACTCAAATCCTTAGGTCACTCAGCCCCAAGTTACGAGGAGGTACCCAAATTTGGCCCTTTATTTCGCCAAGATGATTGCCTCTTGAGGCCCAAATGGGCATCAATGTCACTGGTATTTTTCACCAGCTTTCTCCATCAATCTATTTTCATCTATATTAATTGAATTCCTTCCTTTAGGTATTCCTTAGATGGCCCTTCTCGCCTTCTTTCCTCGAAGTTGGTCATCAATAGAATTGTCATAGAGGATATTTATGGACACTACATTCAAATCACTTAGATGTCTCCATAGCCACCCAACCCCAAGTTGACGTTTTAAGTTGAGCATTTGTTAATTGTAGATTGCATCATTATTCACCCTAACTATCTCCAACATCATCCAACAATGCAAGTTCTGCCTGCATCTCTCACCTTGCCTCTTCCGTAGTATTGGGACACGACATAATGTCACGGCAAGGAATGCATGCAATATGGTACTTGAGGTGATTGATGCCTCCAAAACCTTCTTCAAGCAGAACGTGCAAATCAAACTCCCATGGGACGGTCCAAGTACAGAAAACTTCCAAATGGCAGCTTCTAGCAAGAGAACTTTCATTCGCTGATGCTGAGCCTAATGCAGAGTTGGAAGTCATTGTATGCTACCCTACAGCATGTTCAAATACAAAAATACAGTATTTAAAAAAAAACCTAAACTGTAAAGCAGTATGTAAATCCTATGTACCGAAAAAAAAAATTAAGAAAACTTCTAAACTAAGTCAAATCATAAAGTTGTAAACCTCGTGTATAGGAAAAAACTAGCAAAAATCATGAATAAAAATTATGAAAATTGAATGAAATGCATGTAAATTTATAAATCATGTCTAAAAACTAAAATTTTTACATCTTAGACCTCAAATCAGCTCCCTACGAATCCGATATAAACTCCTTCCAATTTGTAAGAATTGATCTGAGTTGCAGAGATTAAACAACGAATAACAATCAACTCTCTATTAATTCAAATAATACACTAAGGTATTACAATTATTTAGGATAGTATTTTCTATATTTATGGAGATATGATCTCCTCCAAAATCTCCTATATATGTGTGTGGTTACAACCACCACAATTCACGTATAACCAATTATTTATAATAAACATTATTGTTATAAAACAATAATGTAACAACCTAACAACTAACCAAACATAATATTTACCACTCCGTAAATATTATCTACCATGGAGACACTAAATTCCTAACACAATTAGATCAAAGGACATTTAAATGTCATGTGATTAGAATCTGTGGGGGTGTGGGGCTTAAAAAGAAGAAAATTACATGTTTTTCCTAGTTGTGAATGTCAAATACTGTTTTTCTACATTTTTGGCAGTTTTTGTGTGTATGCTCTGCGTATGGCAAGTCCATGCTTAAAACTCACGATAAGTACACAGCAAATTATACGCACGGACTCTCCAAAACTCAACGACCATCGACTGTAGACTCGCAACTTGCGACGAGTACACAGCAAATTCTAAGCATGCACTCTCCAAAACTTGGCAACTGTAGACTCGTCAGTACAACTGAAAACTACTTTCCTAGAGGAAAATTCCGTGACTATTTGCAAATTCGCGAGCATGTAAACTATGTTAAATACATACGACAATGCAACATACAAGAGAATGAGGGTAATCACAACTTTCTTTCATAGGTAGTGCTCAATACAAGACCTAATACTCAGCGCCCTTTCCTCAACATACATCATTCTATTTACATGACAACACTCAACAAATCGTCGGTTGAATACAACCGACAGCAACTAACAAGTCATTACAATATTGTCTAAAGCCACAATACAATCATTAACATAACCTTTGTCGGCTACCAAAACAAGTAATTAATAATAATCCAATAACAATGACAATACTAACATGACGGTCTACATCATCCCTCCTTAAAATAAGTCGGAGTCCCTCTCGACACAACCACAATACAACATTATAAATTTGTAATGAAGAGGGAAAATGGAAGACATTCCTAAAGCAATTGTTGCTGCTACTATAGAGGATGTAGCTGCTAAAAACCGAGATCTGACCTTGCTGAAAAATCTATTATTAAATTTCGAGTTTTATAAAATTCTAAGAACCCATGAAGCCAGTAACTACTATTTTCTTTTTTTCTTTCCTGTCATGGCTATAAATATAAAAGCAGCTGATCATTGCATGGCAAGGAAAATCTGTAGTTAACTGACCAGATGGAGCTGCACAAATCAAAGTGCCATACAAAGCATTTTCCAGCAACTGCAATTGAATGGGAGTGTCAAATGGCCTAGATGCATGAAGAGCACCATACTTCTGGAGAGAAAATTGTAAGGATGTAGAGCAGGAAAGGGTTTATGGTGGGGTTGTTGAACAACGAATGCTTGGGCCAAGAAGAGATTGCAAATAGGCATACAAGCCTTCCAATTGGACCATGCCATTGAGCTTCCAAAGTAGGCATATGGTCAGACAGAAATGGCATACAGTGATGAACAAGAAGCCTAAGCATATGGTTTTGCATGTAGATGGACGTCAGGGTCTGCTGGAGCATATGGCAATTAAGTAGGGGCTATGGCCGCGTTTGAGTTGAGTTCAAGCTGGCATACAGATTGATACTTTCATGGTCTTCCGTTGTGAGGGGTTGTTGAGCATACACTTTGTAAGGCTGGACGTATGGTACTTGTGATTCCTTTGTTGGGCCATATGGATGAATAGGTTGATCATACAATATAACACAATCTTGGCTCTTTCACTACATCTTTACATCCCAGATTGTTCAAATTCACTAATTGTTCAACACAATCACTCATTATTTTAATGATTTAAATGGCCATTGACAGAGTACTTTAAATTTTGTCCAGCTTGACTTCCCATTGACCATTACTATTTAAAATAAACACCCCGAACTTGAAATATTTGTGCCTTAACCATTTATCATGTCCATGCTTCCTCCGTCTTTTTCACACAAGTACCCTCAATTTAAAATTCATGCACCCCAAGACTTGGCCACAACAATGCTTCCTTGCATTGACATAGCCTTGTTCAACCAATGTACCATTACATTTTATTGTACTTTTGAGCTCATATTTTAGAAGTTCGTACTTCACCTTCCAAGTTAATTGTATCTTTAGACCCCACGATCATGCTCACTATAGTCGGTTATAAACTTCATCTTGGTTACACTGTCAAACTAGAGATCTAATTTATCATTGTATTTTGCACTCCTGATGCATATTTTGTGACGTAGTGATCTAAAAGGACTTGGCATCAACAATATTTGCTTCCCGATCATCTTGCTACAAGCCTTCACCTTCTTCAATCTTCATAATCTTGACACTATTACAAGTAGGAGAACACTTCTTAGTCTTCCATTTGCCAATTGAACACACCATTGAGGGAGTTTGCTTCATCTTCAAAGCAACACTGTAACTCTGAGATCCATTCGTCATTTGGCTACACCATGGCTCAATTCCCATCCATCCATTGAGGGAGTTTGATTCTTGTTATGATTGGCTTTGGCTGCTATTAACTTGTTCCAACCCAATAGTCCAGCATGGCCCTTCTTTTTCAACAACATGTGAACAAAATTTAGTATAAAGGGTTATGTGCCCATATTTATCTTTTAAGCCATGAGAAATCCCAACATCTTTGTAAAATGTTACTTATTCCCATCAGCTGGAAATTCACCGGCCATATAGTGGGTTTTCCAAGATTCTTCAAAATCTTCTCGTGGAAGAATGTTCAACCAAACATGTCACCGACAATATTATTTTTCAGATTCCTCCCCACAATCTTCATACACACAATTTCCAACCCTAGAGCTAGATTCATCGTCAATATCAAAGGATCAATCACCTAACAATGGGGACTTGACTATGGGTTCGTTATTCTAGCTCCCAATCACCCAACGTTACACCACCCGACAATAGGTATGTCGTATGCTCTATGCCAAGGCCAATTTTTTTGTATGGAAGCAATCACAAAATTTGAGTTTTGGAATGTTCTACAATATATCAACTACCTTTATAGGTATGGTGGCTTGCAGTCTTGTCTTCAATAGCTTCGCTTTGACTCAAATCTGCATGTCATTGTATTTGTGTTCATGCGACTAAAGTGATTCTTCATACACTTTCCTCTTAACTTCCAATCTTGCTTCGACGAGTCTTTTCTTCTTTGTATATGGATTGGCGTATTAATTAGTTGTCTTCGGTTGTGCTTGGGTAACTACCATAAGCTTGTCCTCGCCATGTCAATGACGTTGGCATTCACTTGCTTTGGATAATTGCCACTGTTATGGTCCTTAATCCCACACCATCTACACGTAAGTCCAGTGTGATTTTGATTATCGCCACCTATTACGAAACGGCACCACTCAATGCATTTCCAACACTATAAAATAGGCGTCCTGCAATCATGCAAAATCTAAATCACACCACCACTATTATTTTGATGTCAATAATTTCTTAGTAACACGGTGGATGGTATCAATTTCTCTCCTTGTGCAAACAAAACTTTGTCACTCTATTTCCACAAATTGTATAGGCAGTCCTTGACTGTAACATGACAAATCTCACAAAACAATTTTGTTGGGCAATTCACCTTGGCATGATCTTCTACCTTGCAATCAAACACCAAAGATAATTGCCTTCATTCTTAGCGTCACACTTCAATTCATCATTCGAACATGTCCTTTCTCAAGGCTCACGCCAATCCAAGTTCATTTTTCATCACTAGAGTCATGGTCATCTTCTTCACTTCTTCTACTGGGCGAGGATGTCTTATTCTCACTTTCAATGTCCATGGCTCAATTGTATGTCTTTATAAGACAAGGTGGGACCACCTTCATCCTCCTTCACAATGAGCATAACCAACCCTTCAATGAACCATTGCTTCTTCAAGTCGTCGGCAAGTTCTTCAAGTTTTCCCAAGACTTTGAGTTTTTTTGTTATCGCTCAACGATCGCCATCGCCGAGGAGCTTAAATTCAGTCTCGAACACTTGCCTTAATTTCTCCCGTGTTGCCTTGTCAATGGACGATACATTTGAGAACCAATCAATAGTGACTCCTCAAAGTGTGATCGCAAAATACCACAACCAAAGTGACACTCATACAAATGCTGCCCATTGTGCCCAAATCATAGATAGAATACTGCTTAAAAACTCGGCGAGTTTAGAAAACTCGCCAAAAATTATGCTAAACGAGTAACTCGCAGGAAAACTCGCCAAAAATGCAAAAAAAAAAACTCGCCGAGTATAGTTGGAATACTCGCCAAAAATCGCCAAAAACTCGCCAAAGACAGCATTTCTTTCCTTTTTTGGATTTTTGGTGAAGAAAACACAAGGATAGAAAAAAATTGCCATTTTTGGAAAGGGTCCTAGGAAGATGTAGCAGCAAAAACTTGCATGTGCCATAACTTTCATTCTGTGGCTCCGTTTCAGGTGTCGTTTTCTCTAAAAGTGCATATTTTCTCGAGCTCTACGCAGTGATGGCAATATTTTTCTTATTTTCATAAAATCCATTTTTGCACCTTTTTGGACCAAGCAACTTCTTGCAATCTTCTGAAAGAATCATGAGCTTTGATCGCTTGTAGACAGATTAGTAATTAAAAATATTGGATAGCTTTCCAAAACTCGGCGAGTACTCGCCAAAACTCGACAAGTATTCTCCCGTGCTCGGACTAATCACACGAAGAAGCGCAACAAGTTGACTCAAAAAAGGCTCAACGACTTGGTTTTTGTGCAATACAATCTCCGGCTTCGCACAAAAAAAGTTGAGGCCACATCAGAGGAGCTCATTGATTTGGATGAGATAGATCCATACAGTGAGTGGACTGGGCAAGAAGAGGAAAACCCTGCGTTCACAGCGGACGAGATTGCTTCTTTTGAGAGGGAGGCTATGGAGGGAGAAGCACTAGCAGGACTCCGAGGAGATATTGGACTGGATGACATCTTTGGAGGTGATCTCCAACATGCAACAGAGGAGCCACCAGCACCACCATCTAGTTCCATGATCGAGCCAGATTCGCAGCCTTCTAGGAGGAGCGTGGAGACGCAGCCGAGTGTGGGGACTAGTATCAGCCGGTTGTCGTATTCGCATGATGATGCGATTTTGTATTGTATTTGTATTCAAATCTAATAGAAAACACTTCTCCAACATTTTATGGGCTCATTTGATACATTTTGTAGCTATGTGTTGCTTAAAATTTATGTTTTTTAAAGAAATTTGAGTATTTTTAAGTCACGAGTATTCCCGAGTATTGGCCGAATATTGGCGAGTTTTTGCCGAGTTTTTTTTTTGGGGGTCTGGCGAGTTTTTGGATTTGGCGAGTTTTCCTACTATGGTCCAAATAGTGATGCATGTCTTGCAATGTTGTTTCAAACCTTCAAAGTTGCCGCCAATAAACTTCGGTAACTTCTATACATTGGAATGTGAGTGCTCGTGGCTATGGACATTGGGTGCTTTTGATGTAGCTCTTCGAACATATCCTTGGGAAGGTATGTGTCAAACATTCCTCTCTGCTCTCTTAAGCTTCACAAATGCGTCCTATACTCAACCCTTCCTTTGGCAGAGATTTGCACAATATCTTGCTCACTATCGTCTCCTTTTTGTGTTACTCCTCCAACTTGTCACTCAAGCTGCCCTAGACTCATCACTTGATTCTTTTGTGAGTACCCTCAATCATCCTAGCCCCCGTGGTCTCCACTAAATCAAAGAGGTAATTGTTTGGCAACTAATATGCACTCCTTACTCACGAGAGAAGCGAGGTCCACCGGTTACGACAAAACCCTTCTTGGTTTTGGCTCCAACTCTAACACTGACTTATACTTATGCTTCAGCCTTGGATTTTGCATTGCCTTTTGATTATTCATAGTACTTCCTCGATGGATGTTTAGAATTGACAACCTCTTGCAGCCTTGTCATCTTTCTTGTTCCACCGATGGAGTAGGTCATCTCGATTTCTTGGTCTCCTCCTTATCTTCTCCCGCCTTAGTTCAAGGTCAATGGCATTAACTATTTCTCATAAGTGTCGGTCTTCTTCTTAACAACCCTTCTCTTCATATCGTTGTAAGATCTTGTCATTGTACTTCACAGTAACATTTGGCACAGAGATGTTATAAGATAATGTGGTGCTCTGTCGTCAATGGTTATTGTCAACCAACATTCACTTTCAAACAAACCTTAACTTGGCCCAACGTTCTTCAAAGGCACATGTCCCAAAATATTTACAATGGAATTACACTACCAAAGGAATGTAAATCACAGAATAATTAAATACCACAATACAACATTGAAGAGTATGAGGGTAGTCACAATTTTATTTCATAGGTAGTGCGCAATACATTTTGGTTCAGCACAGGAAAGACCTGATACTCAATACCCTTACACCAAAGATACATCATTCTATTTATAAGACGATACTCAATGTATATCGCTTAAACATAACTATCAATGACCGGGGTCCGAAAATAATAAAGAAGTCATTGTAATACTACCTAAATCCACAATATCATCATTAACAACATGACCTCGTTGGCTACCAAAACATGTAATTAATAATATGCTGATTACAATGATGCAAGACAAACATGATGGTCTACACTACAGGTTGAGACTGCCCGCCCATGTTCTAAGAGGCGGGGAGAGGGTCAAGATCTATTGTCCCCACTCTCTCTGAAGGAGATCGGGGGCACTTTATTTTCATGTGTCCTATGATACTTGGGGAGCTACACTCTATATGATATACTCGGGCTTTTTTCCATAGTTACTGTGTTCGGCGGATTTGTATGAATCCGGTTCCGAACCGTATTTTTTGAGGCAACCGAATAAATCCGGTTCGGTTCGGGCTTGTTTTTGCAGGAAAAAAAAAAATCCTTTTTGGCATATTTTATTTTTTTGGTGAAAAAATCGCAAGCATGGAAAAAAATTTGCCATTTTTGGAAAGGGTCCGGGAAGATGTAGCAAAAACTTGCATGTGCCATAACTTTCATTCTGTGGCTCCGTTTCAGGTGTCGTCTTCTCTAAAAGTATATATTTTCTCGAGCTCTATGCATTGATGGCAATATTTTTCTTATTTTCATAAAATCCATTTTTGTACCTTTTTGGACCAAGCAACTTCTTGCAATCTTTTGAAAGAATCATTATGATGATGATGATTATGGTAGATGGATGCTTTTTTGTATGATTTGTCTATATATAATGATATAAGTATACAATAATATAAATTTATAATAATATAAGTATATATATTCCGAACCGGATTTTTCCGTATTTTTTCGGATTTTTTCGAGAACTCCGAATTTTCGGATTTTTTTGCCCTTCCGAATTTAATCGGATTTCCGAACCTGGTAACTATGGTTTTTCACTTTCTCCCAAAACCCTAATTTGAGGTGCTCGGTTCTTTTTCTTCATGGGGTTGTCATTCTCGGATGTAGATCCTTCCAACGGGGCCTAGAATTGCAATGTTGACTACTTTCTTCTTTTACCCACTTTACCCATCGAGGTGGTAAGCACCCGTTGGATACAATTTATTCACATATAAATGGGAACAAATCAAAGAGACAATGTTCTTCTCTACATATTACTTCCCGAGTGGATCCCAAACCACTCAGTCCCATTCTAGACAGAGCAGATTAACTTCCCATAGCTGTCGGAAAACATTATTTGTTGTTCCTCTACCAATACAGGTTCAATGGGTATGCATGTTAGGAGAGATTCTAGGGGGAGCACCTGACTTACCCCGAGGATTGTCTAAATTGGACTCATCAGTCCTCAACATTCCCCTATGAGCATTTTTATCAAATCCTTCATTGGCCCCTGCGCAATGACAGATGATATTTTCGTTAGCGTTGTAAGCACGAGCCTTAATACATACTCCTACTTTCATCTCCATCCACTCCATGCTTCACTGAGGAGTCCTACCCTCACAGGCTTTTGGAGCATGCACTTAGTTCTTATAGTTCAGGGTTTAATTGCTTTAAGTTTGCCACTCTTATTTTATTTACATTTCTTTTATGTTTAGTGTCGTTTAACTGTTTTGTAACCCAGGATCTTTTTACTCTAGTAATTGAATGATTTTTTTAAGCCCCATTGACCTACTTTTGGTTATCTATGGACATTGAAGCATAGGCATGGGTCCAATAGTACAACTCAAAAAGTTTCAAATGAAATTAAACGGTTCGAAAAAAAACTCAATAATCATGCAACACTGCAAGTACAACCTCAAAATTAATTTTATTTCTTTCTGCCATATTATGCAGGCTGCATATCAACCCTACATAGCATAATTTGTAAGACATCAGATTGTAGGGAGTTAGCATTTCACCAAAATTAGGGACAAATTGTAATTATCAGTCCCTTTATTTTATCACGAATCCACATTCCGGTGCACTACGACAACTCACATCACCCACAATTCTAGCATAATTTGTACGACATCAGATTGTAGGGAGCTAGCATTTCACCAAAATTAGTTATAACTTGTAATTATGAGTCCCTTTATTTTATCATGAATCCACATTCCACATGTACTGCATCAACTCATCTTTACAATACATTGAATTTTGAAGGGTCGGCAAAATGAAATGCAGTAAACGAAGGATATGGCAGCATTATTGGGAATTTTAATAATAGTGCATATATATTATAATCAAACTTGTGAAGTCAACAAGTAACACAAGTTTAATCCCTCCTCCTGGCCTGCACCTGGAAATGGAAAGAGAGATTAAATATTTGTCATGTAAAGCAGATTCTCTCCTTATCATCAAATTAATAACTAAACCTAATCCACAGCTAAAGTCATATTGGAAGTGATAATAGAGAGAACAAAATCAAAAACTGAAATGTATAATATGGCAGCTAATGTCTTATTGGAAGTGATAATAGATGGAACAAAATCAAAAACTGAAATGCATAATATGGCTATCAAAATTCATTCTATCTAGTTCCAGCACATATGCTACACAATATCTTCTCACAAACCTAGGATAATATGCAAGGTTTTGAAAATGACCTTGAACTTGCATACAGTGTAACACAATGCTACCTGATATCTTCTTGCAAACCTAGGATGAGGCTTTGAAAATGATCTTAAACTTATAAGCATGCACTCAATCATCCAAAGTTTCTCAACTCTTAGATAAACAGTTTATTGGCTGAGAGCTCATATCACTTCTCCTGCACAGCAAAGATAGATAATGAGTATTCCCAATCAACAGAACTCCCAATCCAGATTCCTTCATACAGAAATCCTTTCGGCAGGATATCTCAATTTCTCAATGCTTGAGCCATGTGTTTCAGTTCCTTATCTTCCCGGGCATTACTTGTCAGGCCTGATACAACTCTTTTCCCTTCAGCATCAATTCAAATAGACCCCTTCGAACAACCTTTGGCAACCAGTGGCTACCAAGCAGACCCCTTGACTTCCAATGCAGTGCCTGGTAATATATCTCGTGTTTTTCCTGAATATCTGGGTTGTGCAAAAGCCAAACACAACATATTCAAGACTGTAAAAGTATGTATCACAGCTCCCAGCATACAGAGAGGAAGTTGGACATCCGTGGTCATGAGATGTACCGCTTCAGCAAAGAAATGAAGCTGAGGAACAGCTTACAAAACAGATAACTAACTGAGCACTGAAATAGCATACAGAATTGCATAGTGGTTCCATACCCCACAATATCTGCCACTGCCAGATATCGTAGAACTAAAAACTGCCTCGTTGCCCGGGCTTGGAATTCCCCAATAACTTCTCTTTATTATCAGTTACAGGCTTTTCACCCACTCACAGGATAAGTTCAAGCAGCTGCAGCATAACCAATTGCAGCTCATCATTCTTAAAGTAACGCATCAATGGCTTCTGGTTCCTTCAAACATGAAATTGTAGCTTCTGTTTATGTATTATGGTCATTGGTAGATCTTGTATGAAGCTTATATCATCTGGATAAACTGGGTATTGGTTTTATCTTCAGTTGATAAGTCTTCTATATGGTTATCAGTCTCTTTGCTGAATTAACTGTGGTGTTAGTGAGGCTTATTGATCATAATCGATGTAGCTATCCAAAGAAGAAAAACAGACTCTACAATAAAGCTCGAATTTTGTATATTTGATTGTCATAATATGATACAACCAAACAGAAAATAGGGCCACTCTAATAAGAATAGCAATAAAGGCAGGCATACAGGTCCGTGTGCACATGCAGGTGCCCGTGCACAATGGATAATTAAAATATTTTTTTAAATGCCAGAAAAGAGCACTCAGAATTCAATCACATCAATAGCATCAACATATGGCCATGCAATTCCTTAACTAGATTCTTTTGACATGGATGAAGGAATTCCAATTGGTTTGTTTCCTCCAAAAGCACATTATTTGTATTATGTAACATGCAATCAATGTCAAACACATCTTTGTCAATATACTCATTTGAGGCAAATCGAGTCATGCCCCAATAGTGAATCAAAGTGGATTTTATAAAGCTAAGAAGGGTGCCATTCTAGTAGAAGGCTAGGGACCAATACATGTTAAAGAGAAGAGGCTGGGTTAAAGTCCTGGGCAGATTTTAATTTTTGGCAGATTCAAACATTGCAATGATGAATACAATCTTAAAACATTGGAAAAATAAATGTGTGTAATGACACCAGCCTAACAATCTCACTGGTCGCATTTGCACACTGACAGAAATGATACTTTAGCTCAAGCCTCATACTGGATGGACATATCTGAACATCTAGGGTATATGTTTGCTTGGATGCTTACATGTTTTGATCGAGTAAATCACATTTATGATGCAACTAACATTGCTTGGATGATGATAGATTAATAACCATTCAGTATTCTTTATGTACAAGTCACCAAACCAAAATTTTGTTCCAGCCTAAGAAGAAGAACAATTATTTAAAAGGAAAGAAATAGCATCAATATTTCTCCCAAATCTTTAAGACTATAAATTAAATAGATAATAGTCAATGTAGCTATCCCGGGAAGAAAAACAGACTCTACACAAAAGCTCAGAATTTTGTATATGTTACTGTCATAATATGAGACATCCAAGCAAAAATAGGGCCACGCTAATTGGCATAGCAATAAAGGCAATTAAAATGTTATTTTTATGTTTAGATTCATGCGAATATAAATGCCAGAAAAGAGCATTCATAAATCAATCGCACCAATATCATCAACATATGGCCATGCAATTCCTTAACTAGATTCTTTTAACACCGATGAAGGAATTCCTATTGGTTTGTTTTCTCCAAGAACACAACATTTATATTATCTAATTCACAATCAATGTCGAACACATCTTTGTCAAAATAATCATTCAAGGCCAATCAAGTTGTGCCCCAATAGTGAATAGAATTGGATTTTATACAGCTAAACAGCGTGCCATTCTAGTGGAAGGTGAGGCGCCAATATGCGTTAAAACAAAAGAGGCTGGGTGAAAGTCCTGTGCACATTTTAATTTTTGGCATAATCTGAAACATCGCAATTATGAATACAATCTCAAAACATTACAAAAATAAATGTGTGTATGCCTCACAGGCTGCATTTGCACACTGACAGAAGTGATACTTTAGCTCATACTGGATGGACTCATTTGAATATCTAGGGTCCATGTTTGCTTGTATGCTTAAATGTTTTGGTCAAGTAAATCACATTTATGATGCATCCAACATTGCTTGGATGGTGATACTTTAATAAACATTTCGGCATTGGTAATTGTATATCAAGACAATTATTCTGCCAAACCCCCACTAGTCAGTATTCCTTATGTACAACTCGCCAAACCAAAAAAAAATCCAGCCTAAGAACAATAATCATTTCAAAGGAAAGAAAAGGCATCAATATTTGTCCAAGTCTCTGAGACTACATAAATTAAATATGTCCAGACAAACAATAAGCTCTTTCTTTATTCAATTAATGTTTGCACCTATATAAAGTGCAACCTTTCTTCCTTTATACCAATTCAATTCAAAAGAACAAGGAGATCTTTAGAACAACAGTAAGCTTCTATTCAGACCCTTACAACACAATAAAAAGCAATTGTAAAGTATAAGCATACCTTAGCAGTATTATCGAATGAAGCAGTTACCAAGAAGTACCCCTCTTGTGGTTCAAATTTGACCTGTGATATAAGGTGAGAATGAGCTGGTATAACATATATAGATTTTTTTCTTCCTTATGTCCCAAATGCGACATGTATGATCTTCACCACCAGTTGCTAAGAGATATCCATTAGGCGAAAAATCTATACCAAGGACCTACAATCGAGGAAAACAAAGTTAAGAAAAACAATCGAGCTTGTTCAGCTAATTGGAATCATCTCAACATCATAAATATATGAATTATCACTATCAATATAAGAAATCAGGCATTTTTATCCGCACAATGTGCAAATCCATCTTTCAAATCATTAGTATTGTCGAGATTGCACCATATAGAGACCAAAATAGGATTACGAAGAAACAACAACATTAGCAAGACAGCTATAACCTAAGACAATTGCAAAGAAGAAACTGTAGCAACTCACTGGCTTCACATGGCCTTCCAAAGCAAGGATGCTTCTTCCTGTACGAAGGTCCCAAACACGTGCCAATGCATCCAATCCACAAGTTGCGACTAACGAACCATCACAATGAAAAGAAATCCCATAAACACTTCGGCTATGACCTTCTTGCAGGAGCAATTCAATTCCTGAAGTGATGTCCCACAATCTCCATGTTTTATCAAAGCTAGTAGTTCCCAAATACAGCCCAGACGGATGAAATGCAACACGAGCAAGACGATCTAAATGGCCTTCATATATTTTTAGAATAGCTCCTTCAGAATTCCACAGTATTGCAGTACGGTCAGCAGAGGAAGTTGCTAAATGGTTGTTTCTAGGAGAAAAAGCCACATCTGTTACCCGCTCAGTGTGTCCCTTCAAAGTTGCAACCTTCGTTATGTCTGGTACACTCCATAATTTCGTAGCTCCGCTCCAGGCACTTCAGGTATTTAATAAAAATCAAGTCAACTACATGATATCTATGATATCAATCTAACCCCTTACCTTTCCATAATTTTTAAACTAAACCATACTGTAATATCAGGAAACTCTGAGAGAGATTAAAAAAATAATAATGTAAACCTATTTACACTACAGCAAGATCAAACTAAAACTCGAAAGCTATTAGAAATAACAAAATAAGGAAACAAGAAAGAAATGAATCCCTATGTAATGTACAAGGCCAACATTCTAGTTAGAGTGGAATACGCCAGAAAAGCTGTCATTATAATAACCACCGATGACTTGCAACAAATTCAGTTATTTTTGATAGAAGGTTAAGATATTATTATTATAATTTATATTATAAGGAAAGGAAAATTACACCATCCTCTGCTCCTCAGAGAGCCAAATCGGGAGGAAGAGGTTTTGACATTACAATAAATGGCAAACACAGCCCAAGATGACTGCATTTAAGAGCCAAGTCACCCAAAAAAACCACCTAAAGTGCACCAAAAAGACAATATGATTCCAATGCTTAAAAGCAGTTCTAAAACTGTTACAAACATAGCTCCCAAGATTAAAATGAACATGAAGTCAGAGATACGTAAAAGCACTAACCAAAGCAAAACCCAGAAAAGGCAAGAGAATAGACTAAAGCAGAGCTTGGTCTAGCTATATGACCTTCGGAGAAGGACAAGCATGACTGAGATCATATATATCATTAAGTGCAACCAAAGAGAAGATACTAAAAATGAACTAAAGGAAACTCGAAAACCCTGGCCTACATGATCAACTGATGAGAAATAAGGAGCATTTCTCTTATAGAAAAGGGGTGCTTGCATAAGTTTGGTGTGAAAAGTGGGCCCAAATCTGGTACTTTGATGCACTAAAAATTTAAGTTATAAGAAGATCCTGTTGCAGCATCATATCTTGACTTTGAAGAGCTTCCAATTGCTTGATGGTGGTGAGTGTGAGCTAGTTGAATCACAAGAAACAGCCATTAATATTCCTGGGCTTGAGTGGCATTTTGCTGCCTATTGGAGTGGTCCTCCTCCTGATGATCCTCTCAGTGGCAGGGTTCCTGTGAGGGTTCAGGCGGTTGATTCCAACGCTGGAAGTCTTTGGTGGAGAAATTCAGTGTTTGTATTCAGAATGTTGATAGCCTCTTTCTTTTGGGACTATATGCATTCTCCCACCATATAGGTCAAGTCCCCTGATCTCCCAGTTTGATTCCCAACAATTCAAACCCACTTCCAATTTTTGGATAGCTCTCACCAGGTCCTTGTAAATGCTAACTGATTCAACTAGAGTTGGCTTCTGTTGATTGTTATCAAGCTGAACAGGATGGGCTGCGGAGAATAGATTGGGAGCAGTCGACTTGGAAAAGTGATGTGCTTGATTTTCCAAACAAACAGTTTGAGTACCCCTGATGCTGACTTGACCTAATAGTCCTCTGACTGTTAAGATAGTACCAACAGAGAAGTAAGGGTGTGAATATTCTGATTCAATCTTTTGTGACAGCAGGTGTATAGATGGTTGCTGATGTACTGAAGAACCGATGAGGGGATGTTTATCAAAAGGAAACTCAGTCCTTGAGAGAAACCTGAAAGATTGCTGAGCTATATCTTGATAGGGGGCAGTGGTGACCGTATCCAAGCTTGAGACATCCATTGGAAATACCTGAGAGACTGAATAGAAGAACAGGAGTTCCGATGAGGGTTCCACTTGAACATTCTCTGCACTTTAATCAGTGATGTCGGTGTCATCATCTACACATATTAATATATTATGGCTTTTCCATATCTCTGATGCGAATCTCCCTGACAAGACTGGATCTGATATTGCTGGTAATAGTGTGACTTCTCTTGTAATTTTAGACCTTTCATATACTGAATGTTCAGCAAAATACGAGTGCACTTGGTGGAGGGAGTAGAATTTATAGACCATTGTTGAAGCCTTCCGCTCCTTCTCAAAATCATTTTATGCTTTTCTGCTTAGTACATACTGAAAGTTTGTCCAAATGTGACCGAGGACTCAGAAGGGCGTTGAAATAATGATGCTTGCTGTTGGTAGGCACTTCTGATGGAAAGGAATGTAATGTCCCCTTTCCCATTCGAAGACCTTTGGCCCATTTTGTCAACCCGACGGCCAAAGGAAAAATATAAGGGTGACTTAAGTTTTATTAATTTTATTGTATTGTGCAAAAAATTACAATATAATAGCACATATAATAAATTAATAAACTTAACATTAAAATAGAACCTAGAAAAGTACATCAAAAGAAAAACACTTATTTAATTTGTATTTTCTAGGGAAAATGGCGACTTGCCTTAAGGGGAAAATGGGAACTTAGAAAGGATAAAACATTTCTATTGTGTATTCCCTCTAGGGAAAAGCGACCAGCCTTGGGAGAGAAGAAAATAATTATTAAATACCTTTTGTATTCTCCCTAAGAGAAATGGAGGGTGGAAAATGCATCGAAAGAATCATACAAGCTGATTGGTGGTCTTGAAGGTTGTTTTGGGTCTCTTCTTCCTTTAAAAGGAGAAGTAGACTTGCTTGAGAGGCATTCCATATTCATTTGATATATTCTGAATTGTGTTGAAGCCTGAAGCTTTCACCAAAAATATTCTAAGGACGAAAACCCTTAGTATATTGCCTCTAGAGGACGAAAACCCTCTTAGAGTTTAGGAGGAATTTCTGCGCTGGATTTTCCATAGAGCTTACACAGAATTTTAGTGTTTTTCAGCGGTAATTATGGAGTTTTTGCAATAAAAAGTTGATTACCAGAGTTGCAGCAGTGCTGTACTGATTTTCTCTAATGGAGCGACTCAAATGTGGCTGTTATGTGATGTTTTGAAGTCATTCTAAGGTCTGATCCTTGCTGCTATCTGTTGTATTTATTTTTACAACTCAGGAGAAGGTATTTTCAATACTGTGGATGGATTTATATTACTGTTTCAGCCTCTTTAGATCTGCAGATTTCTGATATAAATTTCAGATTAATGACAACTCAGAAAAGTCAGATTTTATATGTATTTTACGCTGCCAATACGCACAGGTCAGATTTTATTTGGTTTGATTGCTGTTGTGGGAATTTTATATACCAAACTAGCCGCATTTTTTCAGATCTGCATTAGGGAAAGTGCCATAACATACGAAAAATCTGTATTTGCTGTTTTGTTTGATTTAAAACTCATTGGAGCGTAAAGAGATCCATTTGGGGATCTTTCAAGGAAAAGGCAGTTTTTGAATGCTTTCCAGCCTTGCAGTGTCAGGATTTTATGGAGAGTCAGTGAGTTTCCAACACATAGAACTTGTCCTCATAAACCTGGTAGAAAGCCCATACTGCAAGTGCTTGGAAGTTGGTTCGAGCAGTGTCATCGATCCCATGCCTGTTGAGAAACGTCTACTCCAAATATTCAAGTCTCCCTTGAATGTTGAGCTGGATGGTATTTTGCTTCAATGTGAGGGCATTTATAGTAGAGTCTAGAAGGAATTATTGTTACGCACCGTAGAAAAGATTCAATCCAAATAAGGAGTTGTTTTATCCATCTAGGCTGATTGTGTGGCCTGCATTGAAGTTGACTCCTGCCAGTTGGTGTCACTAACACTAGGCCTGCAAGGAAAAACACAGCTGAAAAACTGAAATTTTGTCGTGTTGCCTGTCGAGGATAACCAAAATTTTGACATTGTCATTTTATGACAATAATTCTCCATTATGAAGCACAGGAAATCAGAAAGAATGAGGCGAGGAGGATGAAAATGGGTATGCAATAATATAGGAGCAATAAAAGCAAAGCAGAAGAGGAGCGCATGGGAAATGAGACCAAAAGGGCGAAGTGGTATAAACACAAGATGAGAAGTTAACAGTAGCCTCTTAGTGAGACACCAAATGACCCCAAAAAGCACAAACATAATGAGAAAATAAATATGGTTTGAAACTTAAGAAAAGAGGGGGAAGTAAGCACCAAGGGGATGGCATACGGAAAAAGCGTAAGGAACAAGTTGAAAAGTAAAACAAGGAATAAATACACAAGGATGTGGGGAATTGTGACTTAGAAGGGAGAATGTGGCAGAAAGTGTAAAATTCGATGCCATTGAATGTGTTCACCAATAAAACAGAGTGGAGATAATTTTACAAAGATGAGCATGTTTTTACCACTTAAACTCTACCGAGTGAGTGACCAGGTAAATTCCAATGTCCCTTAATTGGAATGGGGATGTAAAATGGCGGAATTTTTCTGTCCGCTAGTTTTCAATGTGCGGAGGTATTTTGGACCTCCCAAAAAGAAACTACACTTCAATGTGCCTGAAAGACAAAAGGCTAAGTTAGCCAATTCAGTGGATACTTTGTTTTGCTGTCAAGGGCATCATTTGAGGGGAAAATCCTGAAGAAGGCATATAGTGAGATTGATTCTTTCTGCTAGAATTTCAATTGTCCAATGAATGTGTTTGGTAGGTGTGTTTAAATTCCCTGATCTTTTGAGTGTGTTGATCAAAAATTGGAGTCCCCTTCGAATATCGTCCCGAGAAACCCCATATTTATGGCCTTTTGCAGATACATGTGACATGCAAAATTATGTCTAAATTCCTTTTGCCTGGCAGTAGCTGACGAGTGGTTCCACATTCGGGTTACTGATGATCCCTCAAATCCCTGCTATTATCAGGTTAGTTTTGGACGTTCCATCAAAGTTTAACTTCACACAACCTTTGGGGGGTAGATCCCAAAGGGGCTTGGGTGAGATACATATGTCATAAATACTGGAAATTTAATGGAAAGGGATATTCCATACCTTAGCCAACTGGCAATCCTCCATACTAGCTGAACAGAAAATACCGGGTTTGTGTTTGAGCAGAATGAAAAGCACGAAGCAAATTTGTTTGTGGATTAGCTTTCTAACTTGTTCCATATTGTGACTGACATTCTCATTAGTACAAGATTTTTTTCTTTCCAAATGTTCCATAAAACAAAGCTGGGAACTAACTTGGCCATTCTTTTCTAAAAAGCATGTCCACATGTGGTCTTTTCCAAGAAAGTTATGGATTTGTTAAAGAGCCTATATTGAAATTGGAGAAACTAAATAGTCTGACAATTCTTTTCCAGATTTGTGTGGCAAACTGGCATGTGCAAAAAGATGAGATATTGATTCTGACGACTGTGCAATTTAGATGAGATGTGATATTGATTCTTTTCCATCCGTGTTTCTAAAGATTGTCAATGGTGAGGAATCTTTCCTGAAGCATTAACCACAAAAACTTTTTCTTTCGAGCCGTATCGGAAGAGACCCAAGTTGACACCATTTTTGTCTCGAGGTTGATTGGTCTATCTGAGAACTATGTAAGCTGAACTGACAGGATATCCACCTGCATTAATCACAAGAAGCTTTTTCTTTTAACCATACAAGAAGAGACCTAAGTTGACCCCATTTTTCTCGAGGTCGATTGGTCTATCTGAGAACTATGTAAGCTGAGCTCACAGAATATTCACCTGCTGGAGAATGTGGCCATATCAATTGATCTGGAGGGTCCACTAAAACAATATAGCAGTTTGATCAGCTGTTGATGATGTTCTTGACCTTCCTGCTACATTTTGTCTACATTCCACCCTGCTTTGGATTGATGATTGAAGGAGTGATAATTCTTTAATGAATATGTATCCTTGTTGTTGTTAAGTGGCCTGGAGCTGTTGTTGGGGTAATTGGCTCAAGAGCTGATGATCCTCCTCAGCTGTATTCCCAAAATTTGATTTTATTTCCATTTCCCACTTTCTATGCAATTTTTTTTTTGGGGCATGTAAAGGCCTGTGATGAGAAGTTTGGCATGTCCTAACAAATGAGCGCTCCATTTTTCCTGAAAATAACTCTCCATACCGAATGCAAATGTTTGTCATTGACTATTGAGGCTCGTATAGGAAAGGCTTCCTTACATAGTCTCCAAGCCAACTTCGCACAACAACTGTGCTGACAATTTGTAGAGTCTTGAAATTTAGTCCTTGCATTTTGGGTTGACAGGTAGTGTCCCAAGCAACCAAAGAATATTTGTATTTCTTGTCAACCCCTCTCCAAAGGAAATTTCTCTGGATGTTAACTAGTACAGATATCTTACTTATCTTTATCTGAAAACAGCTGATAGACATAGATTTCAATGAACCTATCTTAGATTTTGTCGCATACTTTCGCCCATTGAACAGCTCTGCATTGATAAACGAATCCACCAACTCCTCTGTAAATTACTAAATTTTCTTCTCACTTGGGATAGATGGCTTCAATATAGCTCAAGCAATGTGCAGGGCTCAAAAAAACTTTCCGGTAGAAAGAAAACAAGCTCCAAACTCCACTGTATGCCCAAGCTATTGTGATTTTTCGATCACCTGCTCCAAGCAAGAAGAAAAACTATCCTATGAAGGTCAAATGGACGTCAATTTAAGGTCACGTAGTTTCAATGACATCTCACACCATCCACCTTGGATGTCAAGGTTACGCCTATCGGTATAATAAACTCCTCTTCAATATGCTTTGGTAAAGGGAGGAATTTACAACAGTATACAAGGACTGCTTGTAAAGCTGCCTTATGCAAGTGAATGCAGACAGAGAAAGAAAACCACCTATTGGCCCACCTGCCAAACTTGTTTTGCATTTGTTGCATTGTGTTTGCCCTCAAATTTGTTTTATGATCAGTATAGAGTGGAAGCCCCAAATATTTTATTGAAAGAGTGGTCTCTAGAAACCTGAGGATTCATAGAATCATTTGCTTTCATCAAAAAGGGACATGGATAAATACCATATGAGATTTCTGTTCGATAATCTGTCATAATCTGGTTTATTTTCTTAATCTCTCAAAGAATGAGAATAGAAAACAGAAGAGTGTCATCCGCAAACTGAAAGTTGGAATATCTAGTTCCATACGGACTGGCTTAAAGACCATGGATTTTTCATTTATGCTAACATTACCCAAATTAAGTAATTAGAAACCCTTCCATGATAACAAAGAACTATGGGATGATAAGGTCGCCTTGCCACAAAACTCAAGTAGCCAGAAAAATAGTTCCAGATCTCCGTTGTGTGAGATATGTTAGCATGTACAAAAAGAAGAAAGAATTAGAGAGAAGGAAAGCAAACTCCACCGTTGGAATGACACAGGCAGGAGGTTTATTTATATGTGAAGAGGTGGTTGAACGATTACAAACTGAACAACTACATAACTGCTTTTACATGCTATATAAAGTTTTATATTTTAACACCCCCTCTTAATAACTAAACTGGAAACAAGACAAAGTTTGTCCCGAAATTTTACAAATTTCCTAAAACCCATATGTTTAGTCATTACATCTACAGACTGTGCCATAAGTTGTACTTTAAAATCAGCAGCCCATGACTGTGTTGCGGTTGTCAAATGAAGAAGAACCGCAAAACAAAAATTTGGTCCCATGAACAAAGGATATAGCAAGTGGTCCATTGGTTCTCTGTTACGTGATTCATTGACCAGTGATGAATCACCAAAGGCTGAGAGTGTCAGCCCCATCTCCAGAGTGCTGAAATCAGAACCTTGAAGAAGTGGATTGAAAACTCTGTTCCAAGCTTGTGTAGCCTGCTGGAGTCTGTACAAAGACTCAATTATCTTGCAATCGAAGTCACCTCAATCACGTCCTTGCAACACCGTGTAGTGCTCATCCAACTTTCTCAATAAGAGAAAAGTGACCATTTGTGCACTAGGAATTAGAGCCAACTCCGCAATAGTAGGAGAAATAACCATCTCCGTCTCAGCAGTGGTCTCCATCTCAACAGTGGTAGGAGTGAGAATCAACTCTCATCTATTTGCTCATCTATCCCCCTCTGTTGGGAAAGATCCTTCACAACACAATGAGCAAACTGTTCATGCTCTACTGTCCTTCCAAGTAAGGACCTTTGAGTGAGTCGTTGGGCATGCCATCTTACCATGCATCGTCAGTGCATTTGGAATAGTGGAGTCTCCATCCACAACAAATTGTTCTTCAGAATGAGGAAATCCATCCTCCCAAGGCATGTCCGTCTCTCGTACACTTGGTATAGTGGATACTCCCTCCACAATAGGTGCATGTAGGTTGATTGTATCCAAGTCAACAGATTTGTGAGGAATGGCTTCCTCCCAAGGCATTGCAGCCTCCTGCACATCCTAAATGGTGGAGTTGTCCTCCCACATGTGCATTCATGTTGATCACAGCCGAATCAACAAGCTAATACTGACCACCTTCCACAATACCAAGGGCAATTATCTGTCTCTATTTCACATCAAAGACAACACACTTCTTTCCACATAAATCCACAGAAATATTGGGATTTTCAGTCAATTGACGAATAGATAGAAAATTCTTTTGTAAAGAAGGTACATATCTAACATTCTGTACTAACAATTTATGAGTATTCAATACAATGCATATATCTCCTATCCCTTCTACTGCAAGTGATTCTCCATCAACTAGTACTACTGATTTAAAACAAATATTTGCAGTAAATGAAACATACCAATCCATACGACATGAAAAGTGTGCAGACGCACCAGAGTCAATGATCCAACAACTGGTACCACTGTCATTCGAGCATGATGTCGTTAGACTTTAAAGAGAATGCCCGTCATCCGAATCCCGTTCTTCTGCAACTGCTACCACATGTTCCTCATCACATGGTTTTTTGTTCTGCTGGGAAAGATCATACTTCCTCTTCCGACAATCCTTCTTGAGGTGCCCAACCTTGTGACAATAATAACATGTGACCTGATACCGAGTGGAAGACTCACCAGATTGACGTTTCCACTTTCCCTTTGACTGAGTGACAAGAGCACTCTCTGAATGGTCACAATTAGATTATGCCTGAAGTTGTCTCTGCTCCTTTTGCAACAGGTAGGAACTCACCTTGTCAAACGTGAGTGTTTGACTTTCAACCATTAAATGGAGTGCCTCCACAAATGACTCATACGAAGAAGGTAAGTTGTTCAAAACCGTAACCACCATATCATCGTCATCCACCTTTTTATTGATGGAAAATAACTGGTCTCGGAGATCTTTCATCCAAAGTAGGTGCTCACGTAAAGCGATCCACCACCTTGTAACTTTACGGAAAAGAGCATATTTTTCAGGTATAAAACCCGACTCTTCTTTGACGTCTGATATTTATCCCTCAAACTGGCCCACAACGTGCTTGCCATAGTGGCATTCCGCACTTCCGGTATCATATCATCCAACACCGACAACTTAAGAAGCAATAATGCTTCCTTATGACGTTTGTCATAATCCTCGAAGTTCGTCGTTGGTCGACTTTCATCACCCTTGATTATTTTATCACAATCACGAAACTCCGCGACCGTTAAAATCTTATGACTCCAAACATTAAAATTAGTGCCCATTAATTTTTGTGTCTCCAGCAAAGTTAAGTGTGATATATTTGCCATTTTATTATGAAAATAATAAAAATGGAAATAAAGTATTTTGTCCACCAAATAAAACAAAATTACTTTATGCAAAAACGTACTGTGGGAAAGTATTTTATGCATATACGTGGCAGGGAAATATTAAAACACCAAATAGTTTTATAAAATCTTTTGCCTTGCTCGGGACTTTACCTCTGCCCTATTCTTCTCCACAATTTTTGCAGGTACCTCTGCCACGATTTTTTGAAAATGGATGTCTGTAATGTGACCCACGTTTCACGATTCTGCCCTCGTGAAGATAAACTGCTCCACGATTTTGCTGGTGCCAAGGGCTTTTGCGACTTGCTTTTAACAATGACGCCACAGCAATCTACAGCAAACTGGCATGTTTTCACACGATTTGCGATTGTGGATTTGCACCCTTCATTTTTCTTTGCTCTGCCCACGATTTCTCCTAACGACTGGATCTGCCACGAACTGGGCCACGGTTTGTTTGCTGCTAGCAATTGTATCTGCCTCGTCTTTGTAATGGCGCTGCTCCACGATTTTGTGCAAAACGAATGGTATTTGCTTCTGTCCTGCCCTCGAATCACGACTTTTGGCACTCACGTTTGCCCTAGCGACTGCTGTGCACGAAAAACTTCACGAACGAGATGCTTCAGGTCTGTACGACCTTCACAAACTTCTCCTTTGTCTGTACTCTTCCACCAAGAGCTTCCTCAGACTGAATGGCTTCTTTCTTCCTCGAACTGCGAACCTTCGACGCTCTGATACCAATGTTAGCATATGCAAAGAGAAGAAAGAATTAGAGAGAAGGAAAGCAAACTGCACTGTTGGAATGACACAGGCAGAGGTTTATTTATATGTGAAGAGGTGGTTGAACAGTTACAAACCGAACAACTACATAACTGTTTTTACATGCTATATAAAGTGTTATATTTTAACAAGATGTACTGATGCAACTGTGAATCCATTGAATGACTGCAATGCTCAAACAAAAGCTACTAAGGTGCAATTTACCAATGTCCAGTTGCATCTATCAAAAGGTTTTGAAATGTCAAGTTTGATGAGCACACCTGGTTTCTTTTGAGTGTATAAATACTATAGAGTGAAGGATTTCCTATATACAGACTAAACATTATCCTCTATTTTTCATGCTGGGACAAAGAATGATTGAATGGTCGAGATGATTTTGTGCAAAAGGACTTCCGACCTTCTAGCTATACAACTTGGAGAGGATTTTATAACCATATTGCACAATGCAATGGGATGGTACTGGTCTAAATTGTCCGCTTTGGATTTCTTTGGTATGAGGACTAATGCTGTTATATTCAAATTATGTAGCATTTTCTTGTTTTGCCTGAACTCCTCAATTACTTCCAAGTTTCCAACTGATCGGATTTGATTACCACCCAAAATGTCAGGAAGAAGAAAGCCAGAAAACCATTTGGTCCTGAAGATTTGTCAGGATAAAACGAGACAACTATAGCTTTCAGTTCTTCTTCTTTGATAGGTTGCAGCATATGTGAATTATTTACATCTGTCATTAATTGAGGGATATTTTAAGAAAACCTTTGTTTTGCCTGAAACTTTGAGGTGTTTTCAGGAACAGAATCTGTTGGTATTGAACTGCAGCAGGATCTAGCATTTCCTTATAAGTAGGAATGTAAGAGACATCTGGGAGCTGTAACTGATGCATTGAATTCTGATATTTGCCTAAATAAGACCACTTTGTGAAATAAATGGGTGTTTGAATCAGCATATTTGACCCACTGTTGCCGAAATTTCTGCCACCAAACTTTTCTTCTTGCTACTGAAATTCTGTCAGTTGATGTATGAGAGTTTGTTCTTGTTGTGCCATATATAGCCTGAGTGAAGCCAGTGTCCCTTATATGTTGTTGAAGAAGATACAGTTGATTTTTAATTTTTTACCCTTTGGAAGTCGTTTCTGAAACCAGTTTTATTCTGAGAATTCAGTTTATGTTTGACAGTTTTCAATTTTTCCGCGAACATATACATGGAATAACCTTGAATATGCCTTGTTTCTGCCCATCATTTTTACACATGGACATGAAGTTGTGGGTATAGGAGCCACATTTTTTCAAATTTAAATTGAATCCTGGTTGGTCTATGTTGCACCTTTGAGGAAGGGATATAGGATAGTGATCTGAGAGAGTTGAGTTATGAACTATTGTTGTAATTAATTCAGTAGAGAGGTCTGAAACCATATCTCCAAGACTAAAATCCAGTTTAAATTTTCAGGGATATAGTCCTTGTCCTTATGACCCTTGCAACAGGTAAACTGGCTTTGTGCATACTTTAGATCCACCATGCAGACATTTTCGGCCAAATTTATCCAAACAAAAATCCACACTCTGGTGACTGCGTGGTGGTGGAGGTGCTTGCCTCCATTTGATTCTTCGTTTGTTGTAATTTTGAAGTCCAAGTCTACATGCAGTATGTCGGCAAGATTTGTGTCATGTGTCATCTTGCCTCGCCCGATAGATGCGACATAAAGTCTCCAACAATTAGGAAAGATCACCTATCAACGGAGTAATGTTCCTTTACATTTAAGAGGGGCAATTCTCTCGTATGATGGGGTTTTTGTATTTTTGGTGCTTTTAACTGGAAAGCACAAAGGAAGCAAAAATGGGAAAAAGAAAGAAGACGAAGGAAAGTGAGAAATCTACAGCAGAATAGACTCGGATAACTCAAACATAAACACAAAATAAAACCCTCTCTCTCACACATGAAGGGCATAATACAATAGCAGATGCAAAAAGTAAGAAGCACAAAGTCTTCACAACTCCGAACTGCACAGATATGGCACAAAGTCCACGTACCTAGACATTCAGCACAAATTCTGAGTATAAGAGCATCACACACAGCAAGGAGAAAAGTAGCTTTAAAGGCATCATTCAATTATAAACATCAAGGCACAATATTATGATTTAAGGGCATTAACACTATAGGAAAAGATAAAAACATCAATATTGTATTAATAGATTAATGGAATAAGGAGAAAACATATGCACACAAATTTGCAGCAAGAATCCTCCAGCATGCAGACAGAAAAAGAGAGGTAGGCCAGCCCCACATTACAATTGTGTTCCAGCCTTATATAGGATCGTTCACTAAAAAGTAGTCATGTAACTACTTTATGACTTAACCTGCTCTTAACTTGAGTTGACATAACTCGAGTTTACATTTGTATAATTTCAATATTTTAATTAATTCAAGAAATGAATTAATTAATTACATTCCATGACTTGAATGAGTTTTCCTAGTGACACTGAAAAGTGCGCATAAACTCTTCTCGTGACTTCAACCATTGGAGACGGAGCACCCAGAGTTCAAATGATCCAATTTTGATTGGCTTGAAGCGGTTTTTGACCTTGAGGTTTACATGAAAACCAGATTCCACATCCGTGAAGCACAACTAAGTCTTGAACAACATTTTGATAATGAGATCCTGGCTTTGATTGTAATCTGATCATGTTATTTACTAAAACTGAGTCCTCGCTTCAAATGTAACATCCTCGAGCTCGATTAGATCCCCAACACTCGCGGCACATTCAAGTTTTAAGGCTTTATCTGCAGGATCATGAACATCCATTGAATTCTTTGTATTTTCTTTTATTTCCTCTGTTCTTGCTACTTCGTGACTTAACGGCTTTGGAGGAATGAAAACCAGCAACGGGCAAATGATCTGGAATGCTTACAAAGCAACAGAAATGTTGCAGAGGCACCTTTAGATAGTTTTAAATGCAGAATCCTCCGTAAACCCTCCAAGAGCCAAACAAATAAAATAGGCAATGAAATGGGGCATGAATACAATCCACTTGAAGGCGCCAGGCAGAGGAGCATGTGGTCAAATTTTCATGAGACTTGGCTAGGTAAAACAAGAATTATGATCAAATCTTCTTTTGTAAGGCATGGGACAAGTTGGAGCACCTATGGTTGTGTGAAGGATGAATACGATTTAAATAACCATTAAACCTCCCACACGGCACATTTTTGAGGTCTTTTGGAATGTTCTAAGATAAGATAAGATAAGATAATTTTATTAATGTCCAACAAATGACCACAAAAGTAGGTCAATGGGACTGCAGAGTACAAAGCCAATGGACCCAGCAAGAGGACCCAAACGGGTCGCCCAAACACACAAAGAGAAAGGAGAAGAAGAGAAGGAAGCAGCAAGTGCCGAGAAACCAGAAAAGAAGAAGAAGAGGATGACAGTGTGGGGGAGCGGAAGAAGGAGCAACACCCCCAACAACATCACCTAACATTCAAGGCCGGCTGGAAGTAACTCGTGATGCGTCGATGTCCAGTAACTGAAACTGTGGAATGTCTGGAAAGCCAATGTCCGGGAGAGAGACGGTGCCTCTGCATAAGCCTGGTGGATCTCTGTCTATGTGGGGGGCCCTGAGACGCGCCTAAGGCAAGGAGCCTCTGGTGAAGGAAATGGAGTTCCGAGTCCTGACAGATCTGAACTAGGGGTCCATACTCGTGTCAAGATGCCGCTTGGTGCCCCTCTCCGAGGAGAGCACCAAGAAGAATGAGGTGATCTATCTAGTATCCATCTGTCTGGGAGGGTGAAGGAGCTTGTCCCGAAGCCTGAGGGCCTCCTGCAGATAAAGAGCAAGACATCTCTGATCATAGTATCTGAAGAAAGTTGCGAAGGAAGGACGCTCACGGAATACAGAATGGAATCTCCCCTAATCTCGTAGTAAATAGAACACCGGAAAATGAAGTGTTCTTTAGTTTCAACCTCCTGGAGAGAGCAAAGCCGTCAAGTCCACTCCGAACGGTCTAATTGATGGTCAGTCTCCACACGGATACTCAAACCAATAAGAATCTTCATGTTGTCATGGCACATGGTTTGGTGTTTAGGAACTTTAAAATGCCTAAGTGCACTATTTCATGCAATGTGGAACTTGGCTTAAATAGGGCGCACTTATGGAGGGAAATAAGAACCTAGGCGCAATAAAAGATGGGAAAAGGAACCTAATACAAATGTCATAAGCGTATCACCAAAGTGCATATAGAACTCATATCCCAAACGCATTTCTTTATGCCAAAAAGGAATCTTTCAATGATGAGAACACGCTTTTAAAGTCTTTTAGAACCTTGTTTAAGACACATCATTCAAGCCAATAGGAACCTAATACAAGTATGGTGCACTTTATGAGTAAAAGGAGAATCATTTTGTAGGGTGGGCGCAAATTTCGAAGAGCTACGAAGCCAAATGGTGTGGTGAGCGCACTTTTAAATGGATAAGGAACCACTAAAAGGCGAGGCAATCACAAGGAAGGTTCCTACACCTTGGGCGCTCCCACAAGGCATGTTTAGAATCTAATCTGGGCAAACCACATACATGGAGTATTTTTGGAACCAAAAGACATGGGGCACACATATAACATGTTTTGAGTACATCCACAAAGCAAAAGCGCACTTGGAAGGGGCGTTAGGAACCAAAAGGTACATGGGCACTCCATGAAAGAGCCTTAAGAACCTAGCACTAAAGTATGAGCGGACTATCATTGGAAAAACAGAACCATGAAATGCATTGATTTGACCTTACAAAACACAAACTGGGTTTGATGAAGACCATTGGAAATTTGACGACTACATGGAGCGATGAAATGATGTCGGATCGAAACAAGGCCAATGAAGATGACGTTGTTAACATGGGGTGTTTATACTCAAAATTCGTTTCTCAGGTGATTTTGACCCATTTGAGCACAAATTGGAATGTTTCGAATGGTCCGATTTTTCCCATGACAACATACTAAGAGGCAGTACGTTTCATTTTTCCTCGTCAATTGACTCCATGGTCTCATTATGAGATTTTTTATTCCTTTTATATTTAAAAGTAGATGTAATTGGTAGGTTCTCCGAGGGTTGTTTGTTCTCCTAAGGGTCTATTATTTGTGTCCATTTTCCCCCTTCCAGTTCTGCCACACAGCAAAAGGATTGTCTGATAAGAATTTTTGTTTTTGTCATTGCTTTAGGCTCCTCTACATTTTTGAGTATGTTTTCTGAAATTTATTCTCAATCTGCTGGTATGTTCTTGCTGATAATGTGCAGATGTGCATCCTGCTTATCTTTGACTGGGATGATATGCCTTATTTTGATTAAGGGCAGGAGGTACGGGGATTGAAATATCCCGATGGGATACCACTTAAAAATTGCACAAAATATAGAAAATTGCAGCAAAGTAAAATACTGATTTATTCAGATTTCTACAGTAGGGACAGCAAACTAAATAAACTTAATATTTCCCAAAATGACCACCCAAATTTACTTGGAAATACAAAGAGGGCTTGATATTATTATAAATGACAAAGGGAAACTGTTTTTGGAATATTACAGAGTACAATGCTGCCAGGAAATCACAGCGTGCCTAGACAGCTGGAAACTTCAGAGGCTCGTAACTCTCCAAATACCAGAGCAAAAATTAAGGGTCTTTGGTAATAACATTAACAGAAAAGGGAAACAATATTTCCACCTTCAGATCTGAAACGGCCGACTGGAAAAACCCCAAATAGAGGCTGCAGGTCGCCACGCTTGGAGAAGGGGTCGGAAAATGATGGACGCGCCTTCAGCGTGCTGCCACGCCCAGCCCAAAAGGCTGTCATGAATCTGATCGGGCCCCTCTGCTTGTCTTCCCCAAACGCCCCAAAACCCGCGAAATCCTTCACGAGATGCCTTCAACGAGTGGCCACACTCTGCCCAAATGGCTGCCGTGGATCTGATCTGCTACCGTGATTTTGATCTGGAAGCCCACTGTTTATCCTCTCCCAATGCCACCAAATATCTGCGAAATCCTTTCTCTAAGACCTCTGATATTGTCTCTGCCACACAACCTCTGAAAACGATCCGGAATGACAGACTAGGGTAGATCTCTCACTACCGAAGAATGCCCTGCTAGCTAGGGACGAGTCTCTCACCACCGAAGCTAGGGTCCCTGTGGGATTTGACTCCACAAGTTGTAGATGCGCGACAACAGCAGCTGCACGTGAAGGGGTCAATAAAATGTATGTCCAAAAAGTGTTCCTTTTCTTCCTCCCCCAGCTCCTTATATACTTCCCAAACGAGCCCCATAACCCTAGGCGCATTTCATTCCAAGGAGGGGCCAATAAAATAAGAGTAACTATAGTTACTTTTTCCCTTTTTGAGTCACCCTGTCCAAAAGTGACCCCAACGCAAAACTGGGATATTAAAACCACGGGGCCCCTTCCCAAAAGCTTCCAGTGTCCACGGCCCCCTGGGTCTGACCACGGCTAGGACTCGACCTGGCCCTTAGGCCTTTGGCGCAGGAAAAGGGGACATTACAGTCCTCCCTTCCCGAGAAATGCTTGACCCCAAGCATTATCTTGTCTGCTGCAGCAACAACTGAATACCGCGCCGTAAGTTTCTCCATCTCACCCTACATCCACCAAGGATCCGTGTAATCCAAAGTAACCAAGAAACCCCATGTCGTCATCATGACCTCCATATGGTACCAAGAGCAATGTTATCCGTGAAGCAGAATGATACCCAAACCGACTCTCCACTGGTACCCACACCGAAATTTCCAATCGGTCCAATCCCTGCCAATGCAAGGTTGTCATCACGGAATCACCCACGGCCTCTCCAATCAACTCCTGGGTATGAAAGTTCACTCTGAATCCTGTAGAGTCCCCCTGTATCAGCCTGTGAAACAACCTGTTTACGCACAAATGGTGCTAACTCTCCCACCTGACCTGCACTCGTGTGAGAGCCAGGCTCCTCATATTGTATCTCGATGTGCCCCGTGGAGGAAAAGTCCCAAGACTCCAGTAGACAGTCAACCGGCAATATCAGCGCCACATAGTCCACCTCCTGCGTTGAATGTGAACCGACTGAATAACCATGGGTCACTTTCGTCTCTCCACTGACTAACACGTGGGTGAAGTGCTCACCAGGCATAGAAGCGAAAAAAGCATAGGAGTGTTGTCCCATGTCGATTCAACAAATGATGAACCCGTAAGCTCTGACTTGTCATAGTGACAAACCATATATGCCTGTATAAAGTTGGGGATATCCTCCCTCAACCTGTGCCATATGAACCTCTCAGACATGAACCTGTAGGTCTCATCAGCTCAAATGCCCAGTCACGGAAGGACAATGCACATGTCGCAGTATCTCCATCCACAACCATGAATCTGACACAAGGCTCAATCTTCCCTGATAGAGGAGCATCTCATCCTCCAATTTGTAGTTGTCATCCTGTATGTGACCATCCAGAATCTCACAAGTGTGTCGGTCCTTGGAGTACTCAACAAGCAAATGAGGTCTCCAGTCTACAAAACTTCAGATAACCAACATAATGATAAGCTCGGATGATCTGAACCTGTAATCCCAATCTCAGTAACAACCTCATGTGCAACATTGCTGGCCACACCCACATCCATCATACTCCACATCGATCCGCAATAATAAAACTCCTCACCATGCCGGATCGTCCTCTCCTTCCCCTCATTGTAACCACCCTTGGTGCTCCTGCAGATACTCCCCTCAGAAACACATTCCTGCCCTCGGACTTAAACTTCAGCTCTATCATCTGAAAGTTAGTCCGAGACTCACCAAGAGAGTGAAGCCACTACACTCTCAGCGCTATGTTGGTCACTCCCATACCAACAATGTGGAAATCATTGGTAACTGTATAGTTACCCATCGTGATGCTCACTTGGGGAACCCGCCGTGTGCACCTCAAAGACTCTCCATTGGCTACAACCCCGTTGAGGCCCTCAAAATCCTCTATCTGTAGTCCTCGCCTCTCAAACAATGAGGCATCAATACAGTTGTGGGTTGCCCCACTATCAATGAGTACCCCAACTCGCTGACCCTGCATAACTCCTCTAATCCTAAATGCCTTGTACATCAAAGTACTAGACAATGTGGCTATAGTTTTCCGAGGAAAAGTCTCCTCCTCCTGCCCCACATCAGCACTATCCAACGCAACCCCATCTCCATCATCCATCTCGCGAGTCTCTATCTCCTCACCTCTGTCACCCTTGCTCTCCTCATAAGTCATCCTGGTGTGCTCTGTGTCTGCAGCAAACAACCCATCGGAATAGGAGTCATCAAATATCCCACTTGTCTCATACCTTGTGATGTCACCATGAACCACAAGAGGCTGCGTTCCTTCACAATTCGACCACTGCAACGACATGCTTCTTTCTTCACCAATCACATCTTTTGCGATCTGCCCTTGTATACCCTGAAATCTGATTTCTTTGTTTTCCTTGAAAATTTTTAGTTTATCCACATGAGGGATGAATGCAAATTTCCCAAAAGATGGAAGCCAATATGTCCAATGAATGATTCCAACTTCAAGTAACCCAAATGTACAAACACATTCAAGTACTTCACATCTCTTATTGACAATAAAGAAATGAGTTACCTTCTTTGTGCAAGACATATCTTTCCATGGACATAACTCATCAATTCCTTGTATGTTGGGAATACACATGGTTGCTCCCTCATCATACTTTATTCTCTTTCCCCATATTTTCATTTCACCGTAAATGCAAGAGAAAGGGAAATCAATATTAGAACTCATGCATCCATAAACTTTATCATAAGGAACTTCATACCCTTTGTTGTACCCATTGATTCTCGTCATGAGAGAAGACAACACATCGGAAATAGCATAATTGGGGCTGCTCATCATGCCTTTGCAACTCAGAATTTCTGATATAGGATCAACATCTTCATTCTCCTTTGATTTTTCAACCCATGCATCATCGTTTTCCTTAACATCATGCAACCATGGCATCCCAAAACAGCCTTACTTCTAGCAATTTCAACCACAATAAATACACCACATACCTCATGTCCTTTCAATATCATGGGCCCCTACATTATTTTCTTTGCCAACATATGTTTATTGGTTGAATCAAGAGCAATGTGAATGGAAGATGTGTTTATTCCATCTAGCATACCTTGAAACATGATTATGAAATAGTCTTCCTCAATCATCCAAGCATGTAAATGTTGTCCCAAATAATAGAAACATGGCAACATAGAAGAACTCAACAAGCTAGGAATATGGTAACCATTCTCATACCTTAGGATGCTAAAGTCATGAATGCACCTTGAATTCAACTCTTCTTTTTTAACAGCAAAGTGCACCTTGATTCTTTGAGCACTTTGAGGACCAAATGCCCCCACTAACCCTTCCAAGGGTTCCACCATGTAGCTGGTATAAAAATCAGTCATGGGCTCTATTAATAAAACATTTTCTCCTCTCTTTATGACTGTTGTTATACACAGTCCAGCAGGCTGAAGATGATTAAAAAATATTCTCTTACCCTTTTTAGCAATCAGAAAACCAACGCTGGTACCTTGAGAGTTACTCTCCCTTCTTGAACCGGAGTCCCCAATGAAGGAATCATGCTTGCCAACACAAGACACATTTGAATTCCTTCTTTTGCTTATGAACTCCATCACAAAGTTTTCAAAATCAGAATTGATAGTTTTGGATAATTGCCACATATTACCAGGATCCCATAGCTTATAATGCCCATGAGCCCTTGTATCATTAAGTGAGCTACAACTTGCCACCATATATCATCCACAAGATGCTCATATACACATAGTTGGAGCAATGGTCCAACAAACTCCATGATGAAGACTTCATCATCTACCATACCATGCATCTCATGATGGAAATAAATTGGAATAGGCAACAATAAATAAGACACATTAGTGTGCTCTTCATACCTTTCAAGGCCATCAATGTCCTCCGTGTGTTCAAGATAGACATATGTTGAGCTGCCCCCAACATTGTTGCCTGAGTGCCTGTTGAAAGTATCTGAAAGCTGATCAAAAGTTGTTGGTTTGGAAATTACAACAGGCTGCAATTTTACACCAGTGTCCATGTGAGGCTCCTCCTCATGTGTCAGCTACTCCATAGAGTCTTCTTTCGTGGGTGTAGGCTTCCTTGCATCATTTGCCCACATCTTTTCCTTGAACTCTTGTAGGTGTTGACTTGCTTGGGCGGCTATCAAACTAGAAGCTCTAGCTCCGCTATTCCATTCCTCACACCGTTTTAGAGTTTCCATTACATCCACTTTTTCTCTAGAAGTTTCTTCTTCTTCAAATGAGTTCTTTTGTAATTCACTAATGCAATTATTTTGCTCAATCGGCATATGATGATCTCGCTTGGGCTTTCTACCAATCTTCATCAAGCAATAATGACAGAAATGACATATTATCTCTCTAGAAATGCCAAACCCCCCTACTCAAAGATTGGTATTTCCTCCAACAAGAATCCTCATCTATCACCTCTATTGGCCGCCCTTTATCACTGTTTCTCACCATGTCCCTTATTGTCCCTAGATCTGCTTTGATTCACATTCAGAATGAGTTGGCTCAAATAAAGGTTAGTGGCTTCTGTTGTTTCACCATGTTGGTGAACATTTCCTTCATGAAACCCATATTGAGATCTTTCCAAACTACCATATTTAATCCCACACAGTGAAGGAACAACAACTCGATACCACTTGAAATATCCCTTGATGGGATACCACTAAAAATGCACAAAATATAGAAAATTGCAGCAAAGTAAAATACTTGATTTATGCAGATTTCTACAGTAGGGACAGCGAACTAAAGAAACTTAATATTTCCCAAAATGACCACCCAAATTTACTTGGAAATACAAAGAGGGCTTGATATTATTATAAATGACAAAGGAAACTGTTTTGGAATATTACAAAGTACAATGCTGCCAGAAATGCACAGGCGTGCCTAAACAAATTGAAACTTCAAACGCTCGTAGCTCTCCAAATTCCAGAGCAGAAATTAAGGGTCTTTGGTAATAACATTAACAAAAAGGGAAACAATATTTCCACCTTCAGATCTGAAACGACCGATTGGAAAAGCCCCCAAATAGAGGCTGCAGGTCGCCACGCTTGGAGAAGGGGTCGAAAAATGATGGACGGGCCTTCGGCGTGCTTTACCACGCCAAAGGCCAAAAGGCTGCGTGAATCTGATCGGGGCCCCTCTGCTTGTCTTCCCCAAACACCCCCAAAACCCGCGAAATCCTTCACAAGATGCCTTCAACGAGCAGCCACGCTCTGCCCAAATGGCTGTCGTGGATCTGATCTGCTGTCGTGATTCTAATCTGGAAGCCCACTGTTTATCCTCTCCCAATGCCGCCAAATATCTACGAAATCCTTTCTCTGAGACCTTTGATATTGTCTCTGCCACACAACCCTGAAAACGGATCCGGAATGACAGACTAGGGTAGATCTCTCACTACCGAAGAATGCCCTGCTAGCTAGGGACGGGTCTCTCACCACCGAAGCTAGGGTCCCTGTGGGATTTGACTCCACAAGTTGTAGATGCGCGACAACGCTGCACGTGAAGGGGTCAATAAAATATATGTCCAAAAAGTGTTCCTTTTTCTTCCTCCCCGGCTCCTTATATACTTCTCCTCAGCAAACGAGCCCCATAACCCTAGGCGCATTTCATTCCAAGGAGGGGCCAATAAAATAAGAGTAACTATAGTTACTTTTTCCCTTTTTGAGTCGCCCTGTCCAAAAGTGACCCCCAACGCAAAACTGGGATATTAAAACCACGGGGCCCCTTCCCAAAAGCTTCCAGTGTCCACAGCCCCCTGGGTCTGACCACGGCTAGGACTCGACCTGGCCCTTAGGCCTTTGGCGCAAGAAAAGGGGACATTACGGGGATAAAGGAGAGACTGCTCTAAGGGGTACTTGTGTGGGGTAAACAGTAAACACATACCCGATGACCCAACTTCCCCACAAAATGGGAAAACGCATACAAATCAGCATGGCTTTGTACAGATTTAAGAGGTCATTCTTGCAAATTTGTGGTTTTCCATGAGCTACAGCAGATCTGAAATCTAAAAGAAATGGAGTGGCTTGGTTGGTTTCTATTTCCATGACCATATTGGGTCTCTGACCGATATGGAATTAGCCTGGAACAATTGGAGATCGCAATCTATTGGGAAAAACAAGTTCTGATTTCTGTCCTAAAAATAGGGTGAATAGTGTCGGGAGCATGGAGGGGCAGAAGCTCAACCGACAAAGATAACAATGTATTTAATTTGAGACTGTAGCTGCTACAAAAGAAAAACAATGACCCTAGATTCCAGCAGTTATAGCAGAGCTTTAGTTTCAGTTATATCAATGAAATTTAAATTTCAGACATTACATTCGCTTCAAGTTTTAAAGCATTTCAGCTACATATTTTTATAGCTGTTGATGATTCTCTGTTCAGTTTCTGTTTCCAAACATCCAGTTTTCCATTTAAACCTATTCAGACCTCTTTTTTTTAAATTCAAACTCCCAGATCTAAGGTGTCAAGTTTCAGTTTATTGGCACATTTTGGATTTGGGAACAAAATAGGAATTGTACACAATTGTGCAGCCAATCTCTGTTGGAATATGTGAACAAGGAAGAATGAAGAAGAAGCGGATTGCACACATTGGAGATTGTGTCCGTTTATTTATTATGCAAAAGATAGTTACAAAACGGTTGACAGTTACAACCGATCATTAGTTAACTAGTAACTAATGATGACTAACAAAAAGCCTTATATTTTAACACCCCCTCTTAAGGCTTACCCTACAAAAAGCAAAAACAAACATATATGACATAGCTGAAAACCAATAGAACCAAAACAGAAGTACGCATTCTTCAAAAGCGTCTTTGTTGAATAGTTCGTTGACTGGGTAGAGCTCCATCAAGCTGCCTCATGACCTTCGTAAAGGTGTTGTTCCCAAGCCAAATTCCCGAGTTCCCGGATTCCACCTCCCCGAACTCCCAAATCACAAATCTCCCAAATTATTGGACAACCATCCATGTTGAGCCATCCACAAGCTCCATCAAGTTGTCTCATAACCCTCATAAGGGTATAATTCCCAAGATCCACGGACTCCGAACAAACTAGGTAACCATCCATACTTGAGCTTTATCTACACCAGATCCCTTCCTAGCTGTCAACTTGTGGACTTCTTAGAATACGTATTTTCCTTCTTGGTTTCTTTAAAGGATGTATTCATCATCAAAATCTTCACCACCTTCAAGCATCTAGTGGGTCTTCAATAAGGGCTACATTAGCTTCATTGGATTTGAGCATTCCCTTGAGGACGTCATTGGCTTGAACACGGCAGTCCCACACTGTATGACCTCTTTTCTTGCAATAATAACATTCCATTTCCCTTTTGTCTTTATTTGACTTTCTATGGAAGTTTTTGGAATATAATGCACTCTCATGATGAGAACTACCCTCATCTTCAGCAATTGTTCTTCTTTCGTCTGCGAGAAGTGCTGCAATCATGTCAGCAAGAGACTGAGTAGACATTTGGCTGAGGGTAAAAATGATATTGTTGTACTTAGAAGGCAGATTGTTTAATAGGATAGCTTTTGCATCCTCGTCATCTACCATAGTCTGTACATCTGCAAGTTGTCTAATAAGGGATCTTGTAATATCCCTGAAAAAAACTTTCTAACAAACTTGGATATTTTGTCAAACCCTAGGGCAGTAGTATAAAAACTAACTTTTATAACAGCAGCGATAATCTGATTTTTTATATAAAAACAGCAAACCATAAAGCGTCAAAACAGTCCTTTATTTATTGATTACGAACCAGCTACAATAAAAATACCAGAGTCTGAATACAATTGTTTTGGAGCTGAACTGATGGAACACTTGTGCCCTGAATTGTCCCTGCAACCCCTGAATGGGATTACCCAACTGAGATGTGAGGGATTTCGTCCTCAAATCTGTGTGTAAAGGTTTTTGTCCTCTATTACAGGTGCAAAAGCAAAAGCTACTTGCAAACAAATATGTAGTTGATAATTTTCCAAGATCCGTGTACAATAAACCCAAATCTGCCTTTATAACCTCCAACCCTTCTCCAAAGTGGGCACCCCCTTCTGGAAATACATGCATGCCCCATAAACAAATAAAATAATACTTTATTCTCTTCAAGTTGGCGCCCCATCCTAATATTAGGAATATGCAATATTAAAAAGCTCTATCTTCACTTTATCCTAAAAATAGGATCTGTTTTCTCATGCAGCCCACTCTATCCTTGGCACCCCCATTATAGACTGTTTTATTTAATTATTATCCAACTTTGGCACCTAATAATAGAAGTACATCATTCTATTATTATTTTATTTTATTTCTGCTTTTTGGATTAAAATATACTTTAAGTGTCCTTTCTCCAATTAAAATATAAAAATATCCTTGGACCACTTATATTAATTTATTTTCCTCTTTTAATTTCCCTTAGCCTACGGAAAATAATAAAAATAGGCTTTAGGTATTCAAAATTAATTAATTCTAACAAAGGGTATGACAAATCTCAGGTTGTTAACATGGTTGGACATAGAGATTCCTTCATCCATTTTGAATCTAAATAGTTGAAGTTTTAGCAAAATTTTGCATTGACTACTTTTGCGCCAAACAACATATTTAAAGTGTCCCATATTTCTTTAGATGATTTGTCCAGATCTACATGATGTAGCTCTGAATCAGAAAGCACAAGACTGATAATAGCTTTCACTTTATCATCTCTGGTTTGCCAATCCAATAATTTATTTGCATCGATGGGTGCTTTCTCTTTCCCATTTACTATGCCCCACAAATTTTTATTCATAAGTTGCATTTGTATTTTCACTTTCCATGTATGAAAATTTAGACCAGAATATTTTTCTACTGGAATTTCCATATTGAAGATAAAATAAAATAAATACAATTGCGTATTCAGAAAATAGAGAGCAAAATACCAAGAAGGCTTCGAAAATGCAGTGAAACCCTAGAAATTTGTGATTTGTTGATTATTTGACCTCATTTCTACCTCCTCAACCTCAGTTTCTAGCTCTTCCAGCCCTCACGATTTCTTTTCAGGCCCTCGCAACCAGTTCAATGCTCTTATACGACTGTATTTATTTGCAAACAAGTTTATGCCCTTTCGCGGATGACTTTTCGTGACTGTATTTTAATATTTGTGCCCTTTGAAACTGAAAATGTCATGATTCGCAACTGTATTCGTGTCTGGTTTCATGGCTATTTCGTGCTCAAAAATGCTATTTTCGCAGTTAGTCCGCTTTCGTGCCCTAGAACAAAGTCTTCAACATGCTCCAGGAAGCCCACGACAGGCTCCACGATGCCACGAAATGCGTTGAAAATAAGTTGATCTTTTGAATCGCGACTGGTTGTGATTATATCTCATGAGTTAATCTTTCAATCGACCGACTATGACTGTATCTCTTATATTTCAGGACCCTCAAACTGGTCTGTATACCCTTACGCTCACGACTGCAATGTCTTCGTTTTGACTGTGACAACAGTGCCCTCGAATTTCCTTCAAATCAAACTTTGTGCCCTTAATGGGACTGATCTTCTTCCCTTCTCTCTTTCCTTGCTAACCTGGCTCTGATACCAATGTTGGAATATGTGAACAAGGAAGAATGAAGAAGAAGCGGATTGCACACATTGGAGATTGTGTCCGTTTATTTATTATGCAAAAGATAGTTACAAAAAAGTTGACAGTTACAACCGATCATTAGTTAACTAGTAACTAATGATGACTAACAAAAAGTGTTATATTTTAACAATCTCCACATACAAGGATTCCTACACATTCCTCAAGGAAAACAAGGATGTTCTCAGTCATTCTTAGTATTTGAGTTTACGATTCCATTTGCAATGATCGGTGAAGCAAATTGTAGTGCCCCTGCAGCTTATTGTCCCACCAACCTCGCTTTCAAGCAACAGTTTAACATTTCAGTGTGGACATGTGTAGGAGCATTATATTTGACCGCGTTTGAACTCGAAGGAAATTGCATGTCAGTGTTGAGGAAACTTAGACCTCTGCTGGAGCGGGTTTTCATTTAAGTCAAAATCTGTAAGTGCCATTCTTAGTACCCCAATTTATAGTTTAACGTGGGCTCATGTCTACGAGTTATAGAACCCTGAACTGCATTTAAACAAAATATATACAATATATAGATAATTATAATAAATAAAACAAAATAATTAAATTTAAAAAAAAAAAGTGGAATGGCATGGTTGAAGGCAGGTTGGTGGGAAGTGGACAGTGGGTAGATGGAGGGACATGGCAGGTCTGACATGGTGGTGGAATGTGGAGAACTTGCTGGCCGTGGGAAGGACATAACTGCCATGTGTCACATCCCTCATAACAACTAGGGTAGTAATTGTTCCTTGGACAACTATGCACATCCGCAGTCTATGCTGTGGTCCCTCAATGGCCTACATGGAGCTCGAAATTGGAATCTGCTAACAATGTTAGAATCTGTGTTGCCTCCTCAAGCTCCTTCCTAAGTCTGTACATTGTGCTTGCGTGAAACAAAGGATTGGCAACTTGGCTTGGGTTTTGCATGCCAGTGGAAATGTTGGTGTGCAGGCTGAGCATACAACTCAGCATGAGGTGCAGCATGAGGCGCTGCATGTAGCTCAGTGATGAGCCGGTTGGGAGCTACATGAGGAGCTCGTTTGTTGGAACAATGAACAAGATTTTCATTCGGCCCCTAGACCTGCACCAATAGTCCTCCCCAGCTATACCTAAGATGGGAGTTTTGAGCAGGTCGCGGACACCCATGAAAGCATTACAGAAAGGGGGTCTTTGTCATACATTGTAATTGCAGAGTGCTTGAGAGACATGTATGTGGGATGTCGAGAAATACAACAGGCGTGTCAGTTGGAGGTGTAACACCTCCCACAACCAACCACACTCCCAGCCCCTCCAAAATGGGAGCTTTAAAACATGGTAAAGGTATCCATCAGAGCAGAATGGAAAGTGGATTTTTATAATATGTTATGGTTAAAAATGTACTGGTTGACATGTATGCAAGATGTGGATACATACGAAAGCTGTTCAAACTGTTTGACAAAATGTTCGAAAAAATGTGGTCTAGAGGACTGCCATAATGGCAGGTTATGCAGGAATTGGGCTTGTGGAGGGCACCAAGCTCCACAGCCTATCCCAGAATCCTTCCAACCTGTGCGCTCAGGAGGGGCTGCGAGTAATGAGTTGTATGTGTAGCGCCTCTTACAACCACCCTCTACTTAGTAGTGGTGAGATCAAGATTGATATTTGCAGTGGATGACATTCTTGGCCGAGCTGGTTGCTGGGAGGAAACTTTAACTTTTCTTAAAATGTCAATCTAACTTGTGGTGGTTGTGTGGAAGTGGTTGCTTGGTCTCTGAAGAACACATAAGACTATGGAGAAAGTACCTTATAGTACGTGTAGCCTACCACACTGCAACCAAGTTTATCTCCAAGGTTGTTGCATGATCCTCATGACCGTCGTTATGCAGAATGGGATGTAGGTAGGAGGCACGTAATCTGCTTAACAAAATGCCTTCAAGTTTGTACCTCTTCGAATGTTGCGAGAGCGGGATTTGCCTCGTCTAATCACATGCATAGATTTCTCCTTTCCCATCTAGTTTTGTTTCCATACGTTGATTTTCTCTTTGGTGGTCATTTTCATAGATGTGGATAGATTTGGTGGGTATATGTTATTGGGATGAATGTTAAATGACGTCAACCATGAATAAATATAAAACAAGCATTCACTTGTGAAGACTAGAAGCTAGAATACCTCCTCCTCGGCTCGTCATTTTGCAAACCACCTAAAATGCACACTTACCCCAATATGAAATGAAATGGAACTTTAACGTGAGAGTTGGACCTTAGACTCATAGTTGTGTGTATGAGTGTTGAATGAAACTAAATTTCAATCACCTAAAAAACAGCTCTCTAGAGTTATAAAGTCACATTGGAATCGACACATATTACGCATCTTTGACCTTCACTTTCATAGTTTTTCAACTTGATCGTGTTCCTTGGCGCCTAGGGTTAATAGTACAACCATTAAACAACACTAACACCCTTCTATGGTGATTATTTGGCATGTGTTTCTGAGCCACATGGAAGCGTTGGACGTAGGAGACGACAGCTCAAGTATGCAAAAGCAAATTGGAATCACCTTGTTTTTAACACTTACGGACCAAGAAATTGTGTCCTACTGACCTCAAACTTCTTCAATTCCACCTTGAGAATTGCAAACCACAATTAGTTTCACCTTAGCTCTTTGGGAAGCATTTTTCCGCGTCAGTTTTGGGGCCACTAGCTTACGGTGTGCAAGTGCAAACTTTCTATTTTCGATAATTCTCTCTAGAATGGTACCTCCAAAATGAATACCACTAATCAGATTTTATCCCCATCAGATTTCCTATTTTCTCACCATATACGAGAATGGGTTAGAAGTGACTGAATCCCTATTTGGGTACTCGATGACCCTTTTTTGTGGCCATTTGAGCTATTTCGAGCTATAATGTAACTAAGTCCCTTCAACCCAAATTTTGATGTTACGCAACACCCTTGTTGAGTTTTGATTAACCGATATTTGGAATATGTTTAGTATCTATAATTAACTTGTATAAACACCTCTATCAAAATAGTAAATGGAAAATAGGAGTGCGTGAAAAATATAGTTTCTCTCTTTGAACCTTCTTTAGATTTGCAATTAAAATGAAAGCTTATATGAAGAAACTGAAATCTTCCTTCTCTCTCTCAAATGGAAATGCGAACAAAATATGAAAATTGTATGGAAAGAATTGATGGATGTCTCTCTCCCCCTCTCTTCTCTCTCTTGAACTCATAAATATAAATGAAATGTGAAATTGTGTCAAATAACAAACCTTCTCTATCTTCTCTATTCCTTCCTTTCTTGAATGTGTAAAATGACTATGAATAATATTTTGGCAAGGAAAAGTTTTAGATGTATGTTTTCATAACTAGATAGGAAAGGTGAATCCATGCCAGCTACATGCTAACCCATGTTGTTGATAGGATACAAGTGCTACCACAGAAACAAAAGTTATTAAGGTCATTCAAGTCTTGTATTCGAATTCAATTTTAAATTGTATCTTTTATTTGAAATGAGATTGTATAGCTATTGTTATAAATTGAGTGGTGGTACCCTTAGCATTCTTGATAAAAATAATGAAATGTTGGTATCATGCATCTGCTTGAGTGTGTCGCATCTAATCAAATCAATTATTTTCAAAGTAGTTAGTAAATTTAAGTATTAAATGGTGATGAGGTATTTTCCGTTGCATAGATAGGCACTAAGACACTAAGTCGAGTTGCGATTGAACTAGTTCATTTAAGACCTTGGCTTGAATTGTTTCTCTTTGGCTAATATTGGCTACAATCTAAGTTCTAAACATAGCACAAAGTAAATCACTCATGACTTGTGTAAAGGATAATTCGATGTTGTGTAAGAAGTTGCTAAGGTGAAACCTATCTCTTGATGAGCATAATATTCTACTTAGTCTGAGTAACTAATGTGTAGATCACATCTCAAAATATATGTGAGCTCCCACAAAGTGGACCACATGTACGTGACCCTCCTATAATATTGATCCGACAAATCCCTTGCTTGGGCATCGTCCTTCTAAGACCACCTTGTTAAGCTCACTCCAGCTCAATGTGAATGGAAAACCTTTCGACTTGGTAATCATTGTTATGATGTGACTCTAGTTTGGAACATACACATGTAGCGTAATGAATCGAATATTGTACTTTGGAATGAGATTAGTTTCCAGCATTGTATCACCATGCTACTTATCATGGTTGAACTATAGTGGGTTAGTGAGATCCTGAATCACGTGAGTAACAATTACTTCTTGTCCCACTCATTGTATATTGTTTTATATGTGTAAGATGGGACTTGAATTCCACACAATGAATCCTTTATCCTAGCTTCGCTTGAATAACAAGAGATGATACCACTTCATACCTAAGGGACCACGTGGAATATTGTACTTTGGAATGAGATTAGTTTCCAATATTGTTCCACCATGCTACTTATCACGGTTGAGCTGCAGCAGGTTAGTGAGACCCCGAATCATGTGAGTAATGATTACTTCTTGTCCCACTCAATGTATATTGTTTTATATGTGTAAGATGAGAATTGAATTCCACACAATGAACCCTTCATCCTAACTTAGCTTGAATAACAAGAGATGATACCACTTCATACCTAAGGTGACCACATGGAAGGGTCATATATCTAGGTGACCCTCCACTAATGTCTAAGACCATCAAGCCTCAACCTTGGGTGCCATCCTATCGTAAATACTTGTAATTAAGTTGGAATTCAACATATTTTCCATTGTAACTTAAACCTTGTGTAAAAATGTAGTCTATTGTATAAAAAATAATTCAAGAGCCATTGTGGTTAAGATCTAGTTGGCCAATGTCTTCTTATGATTAATGTGATCAAACTTGGTAATGCCCTCATGATTGTAGCTTATTACCTTTAGTGGAGATGGGATGAAACTAGTCTTGAGGCCTACTTAGGAGGATGTGTGTATGAAATCTTGTGGCTTATAATAACCTGCTTGTGCTTAGTAAAACCACGGTAGGTGTGTATTCAAGAGCTTGAGATGTTCTCCCCCGAATCGTTTGTTAGCTTTGTGAGGGTTGAACGAAAGAGTTTGTGTAGTGCCTCCAAGAGGAAAGCATGTTGATCTAAGAGATGGAATCCAAAACCTAATAAGCGAGTGTTATTTATATCTTTGCTTAATTTAAATGTTCTACAAAACAAAAGAGCTTGAGATGCCCTCCACCAAATCGTTTGTTAACCTTGTGAGGGTTGAACAAAGAGTTTTGTAGTGCCTCCAAGAGTGAAGCACATTAATCTAAGAGATAGAATCCATAACCTAATAAGCGATTGTTACTTATATCTTTGCGTACTTTAAATGTTCTGCAAAACAAGATTAAATAAGAAATTAAATTGTTCTAAGTGTGTAAGCTAAATCATAATTTGTGTAAATTGTGGATAAAGTTTTTCCTTCTCTCTCCCTTAACTAGGTTAGCTATTGTCTTTTAAATTGTTCCTTCAAGCAAATGTTAAATTTAAATAATTGTTGTGAAGCTTGCATACAAGTGTGAATGTATGTGTGGGGGTGAGAATACATCATTGTTTAGTGGAGGGAAACGGGGTTGTTGGTTGAAGGGAGAGATAAGGATTTGTGTGTTGTTACATTAAAGAACCAAGGGAATACGTGGCTAGTCTTAATGTAGTGAAAAGGGGTGGTTTAAGTGGGGGAGAAAGGTATGTTGTTCATTGGTTTTATCATGGAAGAACCAAAGGTTAGCCATGATTCCTTCGTGGAGGGAAAAGGGGTAATACATATGATGGTCTCTCCCCTTTGCAAGCCTTATCGATATGCGTGGTTGCGTATGTTGTTCTTACGTTTCAAGTGTAGTGTCTTTCCCTTCTCTCTTGTTCCAAGTAAAAGTTAAATCATTGCATGAGTGGGTTTGTGAATGTGAAAACAAATCCATTGTTGTTGTATAGCAATAAGTGTTCCTAAGTGTAAAAGAAACAATTACCCCAGTTTTAGTTGTGGTTTCTAGTCTATAAATTTTGGTTGTTACACAAACTCTTCTATTCCAGTTTACATTCATCATTCCAAGTTGTAGCATATTGAATTCTAAATATTCAACATAACTCTCGAGAGAAAGGATCATAATTCAAATGAAAAGAGAACAAGTTTGAAATGAATATGGACATGATACAATTCTAAAAAAGCCAAATAGAGTTCTCAAAAGAGCCAGTCCTTTGGACATGTGAACCGACATTACCAAAATCGGCAATTTATGGCTTGCCATAAATCACCAACTATCCTGGAGCCTGATTTTTTCATCATTAAAACAGCAATTTTTATGTTGGTATAAACTATGCAGGTCAGGTTTCCATAAAACGCAATTCAAAGCCTGAAATTTGCTATTTTAAACCATAAAATTTCAATTTGTCAAAAATTGAGATTTTTTCCATAACACGTATAGAAAAACAGAGATAAATGATGATATATTAAAAAAATTGCGATTTCTATCTATAAATATATAAAAACGAGTTTTTTGGGTTGTAGCTCATTGATTTTCAGTCAAATTTGGAGCATTTTTCAACAGTTTTCAAACAATATTTAATAGGTTTTAATTGCTTTCAGCCTTCAACAACTAGGTATCCTGTGTTTTTTTTTTTAAAATGAACAAAAATTAAATAGACCTTAACCCTAAATGTTGGTTTTTCACTGTTTAGGGTTATGAGTTTTCTTAGTCGAAATATTTACAAATTTAGAAGATTTACCTATTTTAGGTTATAAAAAAATTATTACACATTAACCCTAACCCTAAACATTGGCTTTGCAACGTTAGGTTTAGGGTTTTTAATCAATTATTTACAAATTTAGAAAATATATTATTTTAGGTTATAAAAAAATTATTACACCCTGACCCTTACCCTAAATGAGAGTTTTTCAGCATTTAGGATTAGGGTGTTTTAAAATTGAATTATTTACAGATTTAAAAGATTTTACTATTTTAGGTAATATATAACTTTGTTAAACCCTAACCTTAACACTAACCCTAATTGCCATTTTTCAGGTGTTAGGGTTTTTTTTTTTAATAATCAAAATGATTTTTTGAAAATATATGCTTTCTATTTAATAGTGTCAGGTACTATTGAGGAAGACCAGCCAATTGACCTTGATAAAATCAATCCTGAAACTGAATGGCTCGAAAATTATAATGAGCCTAATTTAGACGAAGAGGATTTGGAAAGAGTATGGTTATGGCGACAAGTTCATCTCTCAAATAAGGAGAGGATCTAACACTGCAACTTCAACATCTAGACCTGTTGAATTTTGAACTAGTCTAGCCTGCCATTGACTCCCTTGTTATTTTTGTAATGTAATGAGTAAACTAAAGCCATACTCAATGCTTTTGTCACATGTCAGAGAAACCTATAGAGGAGTATTGGAAAGTAACTTGAACAAAGTTGAGTTCAGCTCTTGAGACCATCAGTGGATATGTGTTCCATCCAAGTTTGAACAACTAGGAGAAACATTGATACTACAGGGTAAAACCTATCACAAAATACGCTGAATTTTATCAAAAAGTTCAAATTTTGCCAAACTTTATTCTTGTCGAACATGAACTCAAACTTTATCCATTATTTTTGCATGGGAAGTTTTTGACATGATTTTGCATTATTTTATAAATATGTGTATATATACACATATCATCAAAAACCAAATGACAAGAAGCCCTCTCCAATCTATCCCTCTAACATATTTATGCATTTTTCAGAAAATAAAAAATGATAGAAAAAATTATTTATTCAAACTCAAAGACTTTTTTTCTCGAGCTTTATCCCATGCTGAACATGAGCTGAACTTTATTCTCATTAAACATGAACTTGAACTCGAACTCGAACTCAAACCTTGTGACTTAGGGTAAAACTAAGGGAAAATAATTTAAGCACCAACATCATGGTCTGAGATGTAAGGGATTTAACTGAGAAATTGAATGGAAATTCATTTAGAATTTCCGTAGCTCTCACTGATTTGGAGGAAGAGATAATGTATGAAGTACTTTCACTTCAGAACTAAGTATCCCTGTGGTGTCACCTGCTCATTCTTTTAGTCATGTTTATAGTATGGAACTATAGAATGTGATCTTTAAGTTTTTCTGCCCTGTTTCAGTCTGAAAGGATGTTGTCTACAGTTATTGTCTATGGGATCTAGTAATAATAGCTTGCCCAGTGTCTACTCTTTTGAATTCCAGCAATCTTTGGAGCCTGCACTGAAAAGTATCACGATTGACTTCATCGGTAATTGGAATGTCATAGGGGAACAAAGGCTGCTAGGTTATTATATCCCTGACTAGTTAAAGATTTCATGTATATTCTTTTTATTTGGGTTGGGACCCCATAAGGTTCTAAGAGGTCACTTTTTCAAAGTGAACATTTTACAGCAACCGAGGTCTCTAATGTCACACCTCACTTCACAAAAGAAATGAGCATTAAAGACATCAAAAAGATGTAATTTTCATCTAGTGATGGAGTGAATAAACAAGTGGAAACACCTTATGCTGTACTTTATGTCACACCTCGCTTCCCAAAAAAGTGCATCACTTTACAAAGGTCATGACAATAATCATGTCACTAGAGTAGTGAGGAACACGCATCCAAATATTGGCTTTGGATTAGGGACCTGAATTAGATCCAGAAGCATGCTACAGTAACTTTGAGACATCCTAAGCAACAATCGATGCATGGATAATCCCACATAAGGAGGCTGTAGAGGCATTTTTCTAACAAGAAAATTGTACTCAAGAGAAAAATTCTGATTACTGAATTTGGAGACTACATAATCCAGCTCATAATACTTCCCGGTTTCCATGATATATTCTCTTCGGACAACATACATGGATTAAAGCTCTTGTTTTCAGACTGTACATTTAAAAAGGGAAGAAGTAAAAAAATTGGATGACACCTTATTCAATCTCCTGCCAGCTTGAATGAGAAGTTAAAACCGTAAGAATTGAACATTATCAATGCAAAAAGGCCCAAGATATGGAAGTTTGTTCGTAGTACCAAAAACAAGAGAATTCAAGTGAAGGTAAGTCATATATGATATCAGTATATGGTTTATGGAGAAGCCAATTTGACATACGAGTAAGCTTTATTCAGAGTAGAAGACAGGTTTTTACCAGTGTTCTGATTCAGTGGACCCAAGTTTGGTGACTGTTGGATTGGACACAGAATTTGCGAGTTCTTATGTTGTGTTGTACCGAGCATTGGGTGGTGTTTTGATTAGCTAAGCCCTTGAAAGGACTGCATCAACCTTCCTCTCAGATGGGCAAAGAACCCCAGCTAACTCAGGTCAAAGTCTGTTTGCTACTATTGGAAATGATTGATCAGACTTTGCTGGGTACAAAACTTTGCTGGAAGTATGCTATTTTGTGCTTTATTTGCTGCAACTTTATGCCAAGGACTTATAGTTGTTTCAGCAATTCTTGGTGCAGCTTGATAAATGTTATTTTGCTGTAGTTCGGTGCAAAATATATATAGACTCTGTTGTATGGCATGTCTAACTGATCCATATGCATGGTTTTGACGCCAGTAGTAGCATTGAATGGATGGCCTTGGTAATATCCGTGGGACATTGTAGTTCTATGCTTTTATATAAACATTGAAACCCTATGTCTCAAAGCCAAACGAATGAAAATTACAAACAATACTTGCACTGTTACGTCGAGCCTCCTTTAACATCAAATACATTGCGGCAATAAATAAAATGAAAAGATATAAAAAATAAAACAGTACCTTGTTGCAAGCAAAGTTGCATCCGAAGAAAATGCACATCCTGAGAGAGGTCGATCATCTCCAATTTCACTACAATCCATAATAATCCTGGCTGCCTGTTCCAACACACAGTTCAACTCTGCGTCTTCATCTTCATCAGGATCCTCTCTTCTTCTCTTGGCTCTCTGTATCCTTGAAGCTGCTCTAGGGAGCGAAAATTTCGTAATTTCAGTTCGAGCTTTTAACAACTCCTGGGAGCCTTCTGTATAAAAAGGATATGCCTGTGGCCCTTCCATGTACTGAGACTCTTCAGCAGCAGCACTTGTGGCCGCTTCTTCTTCTTCATGAACCTTCATAAGCTTCTCCAGCTGACCCTCTGCATCGAGCTTCGCCATAAGTGTCCTAAGCCGATCCCGCCTTTCCATCTCCCTCTCACCAAAAAGGGTAACAGGCTCATTCAATCGCCTTAGACGAGTGCGAACAGCAGAGTCATTTGTTGGGACAGCCAATGCATAAGCCCTTCTCCGCATCAAAAGCTCCTGAACTGCCTGTTCTTGCCTCTCCCTAACCTTTCTACTCTCCTCACTAATCTCATAGTCTGCTGCTGATGAATCCTCTGGATGGTCGGGGCTTGAAGAAGGGCTTTCATCCTTGCTGTCCGAATCGTGGCCTTGTTCATCATTACTGACTAAGGGACGGGCAGGAGGCACAAAGGAGGGGAGCCGCAGGCCGAGGTGGAGGTGGAGGAACAGCGGTGGCAAATGGGGTCTGGGAATTATAACTGGAGGGGGAGCAATGGTTGGGGCCACAATGGGTGAGGGCACTGCAATGTTATTATTACCATTTAGGGACAACGAGGTAAAATTTGATGCAGGCCCTGCAGAAGCAATTGCAGGAAAAGAGGAGAGGGGCACACCAGGAGGAGGCATAGCTGATGCGGGTGCAGGAGCACTGGGAGGAACGAATGGAGGAACAAGCGCAGAAACAGCAACACCAGGTGCTGCAGTTGAGGCTTCTGTGGAAATCAGAGCTGGTGGTGGAGGTGTACTTATATCCATTGGGCTGATTGTCGCTGTAGAACTGTCCAACCCTGCCGGTGTAGAAGGTTCATCCATGGTGTCTAAAACTCAAAACCCTTTTGAGTTTTTACAGGTTTTATGTCGCTCAGAACCCCACAAGAATGCTTCAACATGGCATTGAATCCATTTTATGCATCCCCGTCATATGCTCATACTGCGAAATACATAAAATAAATAAATAAACAAACTGCCCTGAAACTTAAAACCCTTCTTTGCAAGTTTCTTTTCTCCCTCCGCAGACAAACCCGTACGAACAACCCAACATTGAATCCAATATCATGCCTTAACCCAGTTTGAATTTCATACTGTAAAAAAGTAGATAAATAAATAGGCTACCTAAAACACTTAAAATCCTTCCGTTAACGCAAATACATCACACAGACTCAAAAGAACACTTCAACAGAGCATCAATATCTATTTTATGCTTCCATGCATTTGTAAATATATCCTCATGCAGTTAAAACGAAAACATAGATAAATTTTATTAAAAAAAAGCCTTTACAAACGATCTCTGTTTTGGAGAACCGAAACAACAACTATCTATTATGTTCTTTTCACTGATACTTACGTTTGATTCAACGCCGAATTATCCAAAAATTTAAAGAAAGACAAAAAACCATGAAGGACAACATTTGTAATATAAAAGTAACCAAATGGAAGTGCAATCTTATGTCAATAATAAAATTATGAGGGTTTGTAAAGTGGTTAAGCAAGTTCAAGTTGCATCAAACAGGTATGTTTGTTTTAGGTAGTAAGGTACGTACGGTTTGCAAGGTTGTCAAAGCAATTCCAAGATGCATTGAATTGGCATATTCAACCTTGGTAGCGGGACAACAAACATATGCATCCCACACCATCAACAATCACGTTAATGAGAGAGTCACCTCGATTTGGCATTGCACCTATTGGCATAAGTATCGTAATATATTATCGTGGGCAAGGCCAACCAACATAGGAGAGATTGATTTTTTACTAAATGAAAAGTGTTGGAGTCATAGAAGCAATTCCAAGACACATGGAGCCCACAACACCAACTATGTATGCCACCACATGTCGGCGAAGACAGATACCCTTTTGACCATGTCAAACATACATATTCAATACATTTAAAATTGCTTGATGACTCTACAAACCCTTATATTTACTTTGTCGAGGTGCAATTATACGTCCACAGTTAAATATGAGGGTTTGTAGAGTTATTGAAGTAATTTCAAGATGTTTTTAAAAGATATGTTTGACATGGGTACTAAGGCACGTAAGGTTTGCAGAGTTATAGAGGCAATTCCAAGGTACATCGAGCATGTTGGTGCTCAATTTAATTTCGCCTTGTTTGTTCAAAACATCTCAGTCTGCATGGTTTGAAAGTTTTATGTCTCCCTGTATTGATGCGTGAAAGCTTTTTCCTTCATTTGGTTGCCATGGTCAGTCCTTTCCTTTGGTCGAGGATCACATTGAGTCTAGATATTGTTTTTGTTTCTCTGTCCATGAGAAAGAATTTGTAATTTGGGCATAAATTCGGGTTTCCCCTTCCTTCTATTTTTCCACAATCATGTTTTCCCTGTCAATTTTTGTCCCAACATCCATGGAAACATGATCCTTTCTGATTGGATGCGGCCCAGTGGTCTTTTTGGTGAAACTTGTCACTTTTGTCACATTTGTAAAAATACCAAATTGGCCCCACGGCCCGATAGTATCTAATTGGTTATTCAAAAATATGAAGCGGCAGGGCAAAAGTCTTACTTTGACCCTGAAGAAGGACACGTGGCAGTTTTTCAAGTTATAACAGAGGCGGGTCGTCGGAGCCTTTTGCAATTTTTTTTTCCTTTTTGTACGAGGGAGCAAAGTTATGAAATAATCTGCAACTCACTGGGGCCCACATCAAAAGTTAGAAGCGGAGAGGCGGTCGTTGGGGCATTTTGAGACTCTCAGGCCTGCTTCAACTCAAAGCTTGTCCACGTGGAGGGCCTACGCTCATTTGAAAATTTGCCTCTTAGTTTGACCTTTGGAGTTGTCATGGAGACACGTGGAGGCTTCCGCTGCTCCTCTCTATACTTAGACTTCTCAAGCAACTTTCTATGGCCTAGGAGGTGGTGAGCCCGTGCTTGTTTGGGGTCTCCGCTTTTGGGCTCCATATCAAAAATGCACTGAAGAAACACATGGAGGCTTCCGCTGACTCCTCTTTGCACTTGGTGACCCGGACCGCGGTGCACGAATGCAAGCATCCATGCGAGGGCACTCATTTCTCAAGGTGTATTCTCAAGGGTGAAAAGGATTGCTTGTCAGATCCAGCCATATGGAGCCACCTAAAAATGATTAAAAGGTGGATTTCTTGCACGATAGAATGAAAGAATGATTAAGAATACTGTCAAAAATTATGATATGGCATCCCAGTCATAGTAGAGGGGTCCGAGAAATGTGACCGAGTTCATAATACATCCACACTGTAGCTTTGGGTGTAAATTTGTTAAACATCACTTTTTGAGACAAATTTGTAACAAGCAAAGGATTCCTCGAATATTCTTCTTTTTGGGGAAATTTTGGGATGAGTGAGCGAGTGAATAGTATAAATGCGATGAGAATACTCTTGCAAAAGGTCGGGGTTTAATTTTTACGAGAAAATTTGAGAAAGCCCATCTTCCTGAGAGACCATATGAGAAACCTATTAATTACTTGTGTTTTAGATTTTAATCATGTCAAGATGGTTACAATTGTACAACCATTGACAAGCTCTGACATTGTTCAAGAAACTTTCCCCTGCTGATGAATCTGATAAATCTCGAATTAATCTATGTTGATCTTGGGCAAAAAATTGTGTTTGCTTTTATTTCAGAATGTCTTTCAAATAGTTTTTCTTGTTCTTGTTGCAATCTTATATTAAAATCTCTCTGAATCACACAAGATCTCGTCCATGTGTTAGTATTTTGGCATTTGCAATTTCATTATGAGAAGAGCTTTCATCTGGTAATGAAATAAACAATTTAAAATCATTTTACTTCCACTATGTTGATAAAGATTGTTTGTAAGCCTATGAGTGTATCTTAGGCATGATGAACCAGGGGTTGTTAATGTTTAATTGAGTCTTTAGCTCGAGCCTTCGTGTTGAATTCTTAAAGATTGTGTGAAACGTGCCAGATCTGGGCCTCCATTAACGCACACCTTCTAGTTGAAGGAATATTTTGGCTATTCTAAAGCATTATGTCTGTTAGTTTTCTAATTGTTGTAAAGGTTCTCAAAGATCTGGTGAAATCAACTTCATCTTGCTTAATTCCCCACCAAAATTTCAAATAACCATGAATCCTACTTGAAGTACCCCTGTTTGTGTTGTGTATCCACAAATGAACAAATTCTACTACCAAAATATACGAAGCAAGCAGGTTTTAAGTGTCTTTAGTAACTTGAACCTTATTCAGAAAATATCTCCATTCTTTAGAAATGATGACTCGTGAGAGTTAAATTATGGTGTATTGATCATATTTTCTCAAGGTTCCCCTGAAAATTGTGCAAAGAAGGATATCTTTATGTCCTTCACCAACAGAGGTTACAAAACGGGTCCTCTCACCCTAGTTAAAAGGCACAACCTAAAGTAGTGAGGATAGATCAAATCCTTAATGAAGGTGTTATCCATTTCTCCAACGTCTGAGTGACAAAGAGTCAGTTGAATCCCCTCCTCGACTACAAAACTACTTATACCATGATTTGTTTGTCTCTAAATATCTTGTTAAATTTGTGACGCTACTCGGCTTCTAAGGGAGAATCAATTTGGATGCCAACAGAGCCCGCGACATCGAGGATGTTCGTTGGTGTTGCCTTCATCATCATGGGAAACATTGTACCAACTAAAGATGGAGACTAGGGCATCATTGTTATTGGCATAATATATTGGTGAGTGGCCACCTCTAATGCGAAAGTGTCACCCTTATTAGCTTTATGATTGATTGGATGGCGTTGAAAGCGCTTTCTACACTATTTTGTCCTACACAACATTAGTTTTCACAAAATTTGATGCGAAACCATTTTCAAGCATGAGACAAGTTTTTGACCAATTTGAGAGGGGCTTTGATGTAGTGCCCTATTGATTAATATCTCACTAACCTCGTATTCATGGCCCGAATTGATGTCTTGTGGATTTACACATATACATCAATTGACTTAAATTTTTCCTTCTTAAGATCCGTAAGCACCTTTCCAAGCTTCTCAAACCTTATTACAAGGTTATTAACAATTATCACTCAACTCGTAAACACCTCGTCAAACACCGATTAGCATTTAATAAAAGACCATCGATCACTAGTTTCAACTAATAATAATAATAATTGAGTTTTCGTGAATACCATGTGCAATACTCGGTCTAAGGTTGGATGTGAGTCTCGTTACAAGTTGTAGATCCATGACCCACGATTAGATAATGATAATGATATAACAATAATATTGTTAGATATAAGGTGTGCATCATTTGAGTTTTAAGATGCTTTATTTTGAACTATATCCACTTTGGCGACTTGAAGTGAACTCTATATGCATTGATATGGAACTCAATCTCAAATCGGTGAATAGTAGATAGGTATATTAATAAATGAAAAAAACATGTTTTAAACAAATAAAATAACAAAGACCGTAATGAAATTTAAATTAACAATAAAAAAGTAAATGAGAAAAGTGAGTGAGTCGATGAAGAATTTATGTGAAGTTGATGGGTGGGTGAGGAAGAATGGGAGTTGAGTGTGGGAGGTGGATGATTTGAAAGAAAATAAATAAAAATAATAAGAAAATAATCGAACTATGTGATGTGTTTGGAAAATTAAGGATTTTGTCTTAATTTTACCTACTTATATTGATATTGATGAGAGGAGTTGGTTCACTAATAAATGAGGTGATGTTAAGGCCATGTGGAGACGTGAGGAGACCATGTGGTTTGCACGTGGCGCAATGATTCATGGAATTATTTTCTAAGCAAATGAGTGCTTCTCGTTAATCATCCAATCCCTTTTCAAACATGTGATAGGTCTTTGCACTTGTATACTCCTTTGGAATTTGTTAAACAAGTTGGGTGGATGAGCATTGCTATTGTTCACCAAATACAACCAACAAGCATATAACCCGATCGTTTCACCTTTGCTTGCATCCTCTCTACTTGTGTCATGGGAGGGTTATGGAAATTTACAAGCAAAATGTGGGAGCGTATGTTGGTCACGTGAATTGTTTGTTTAATGTTTGAAAGAATGTGTTGTTTGAACATGTAATGGAAACCTTTAAGCAAATGTCTTTGGCGGGGAGTGAATCTAGGCTCCACACCTTCTGACAAGCCCCGTATGCATTGGCGCATGAATGTATTGACAACAAAGAATACACAAATTGGATATGTTGCGGTTTAAGGGACTCCAAACAACGCGTTTCTTGAATAGTTTGAAGCCAATGTCCTCCCATTTGCCCGTTTGGCAAAAACGTGGGTGTGAACACAAGGTGTAAACTATAAATCAAATGCCTCTTAGAAATGTGGCCTCATGGTCTTGATGATTGCAATTTATGCTCTTGGTTGGACTGGTTTATGCCAATCTAGGTTAAAGCACCACACATTCTACTTATTACACACAAATTCCCACGGGGGTTCACTTAGTAAAATTATGGTATAACATGTTAAATAAAGGGTATTAAAGAATACCCTTTATGCTAGTTTTACCTCTAATTATTCAATTGATAATACCCTCCCATTATATTATTAGAATGAAAATAACCCTATTTTTTCCATGTACCTTACCCATTTTTCCATTACAATTTTATTTACCCCTTTTTATTTCTACCCTAATATATCAAATAGAAAATATATCATGTTTCTCACTCAATTATTATTTTCTTAATACGCATTTTCTCTCGAAATAGAGTTTGAAGCCATTCATACCTATTACCAATTACCTTATAAATGTTAAGCTTTAATCATTTATCAATAGTTCTTAAAATAATTAAGATGGTGAAATAATATCACTTGTGTTGAAAAGCATACTCAATCCTAGTTTTCTACCATTTTATTATTTATTGGTTAAGAATATCTTAATTGAGATTTCCTTATTCAAAAAGAGATTATAATTTAACTTTATGACCACACTCCTTTTACAATTTTAAGGTATTTAGTTTTAAAAATTAGGGTTCAAATGTTTTAGTTTAATATTAAAATTAAACATCTCTCTAGCCTACCCCTAATACCTTATTCAAAATAATAATAAATTAAACCCTTTCGCCCCCTCATATCTATCAGTATATTGAATTTGCTTTTGTCAATTTTAATTACCTCGATATGAATGAACGTGCTAGGATATTGCCTAGCTAATGAACCCCCAGGAAAATTCCCCTGCTAACATTTTGAATATTAGATAGAGCCACATCATCTAAGCGGATTCATATCTCTGCTCTCGGTCAAGAATGGGTGCGGTGCATCATTTTGCACACTTATAGGTTTTGGTGCAAATACAATATGCTCGTACTTGGTAATTAATTTTTATCGAGATTACAAATTGACCATAAAATTGATCTAAAGAAGAACTACTGAACTTCCATTCCAAACAAGAACTAGTTCAAAAGTACTTCAAAGCAAGTAACTCTAGCATGTAGAAAGTTATAGCAAAGTCTTTAACCAAATGATTGAGCAAGACTTCTTCTCGTTGAAATGGAGGTATTATGGAGAGTCTTCGTGAAGTTGAAGGTTAGGGAAGAGCTCAAAGAGAAAAATTTATGAGTTCGAGAAGTGGTTTGGAGAAGGGTGACAAAAGTATGTTGCAAACACACTTCCTATTAGGGTGGTGAATACGTCTTTAGACATGGACTCTTCCCCTTCTATTAGCTTGTTTTCAAAATTTTAGAAATTTGAATTTGAATTATAGAGGAAAACATTTAAATATGTAAAAAGGGGGTTGAATCTTTGTTTTGATATTATATGAGAATTGCAAACCTCCACAAAACAGGTTCCCACATCTTGAGATAACCAATAGCCATTACAAGTGGTATGACGGATACTTGAGCAAGAACTTGACTAAATAAACCGAACATATGTTCACCGATGCTTTTACATCGTGATAATTCAACCAATATTGATAAACAAGATAAAAACACAACCTTGCAACATTTAAAACACCCTCTCAAATTATGTTGTTTACCTCTTGAAACTAAAACAAAATAAGTGTCTCCAAATCTCTTTCCCACTTTTTGACTGTTATAACCCATTCCTTATTGTATGAGGATCACATTTCAATCCAAAAAACTCATCAAATAGTTGTTGGATATGTTTACAAAGTGGGTTTCATGACCACTTTGAAGAGTTGATTCTTAGAGGTAACCGTTCAATATAGCAAAATATATTTGGAATCAACCTTATTTTTGTGCCTATGGAACCCAAAAAAAAATCTACCACTACAAACTTCTTCCTTGTTATATAGAGAATTGTGTAGCACATTTGATTTTGTCCGTCTTCATCATAAAACAATTTTTCCACACCCATTTCAAAGCCACCTTGACTCAAGTTGTTGAAGTGCAACAATAGAATTCCACCAACTAGATCCTAGGAGAGATGCTTCCAGTTTGAGTTCATTTTGCTAATAATAAGTCCCATCGGTATTGTTAGATTCTTTTTGTAACAAAGAATAGGTTAGATCTGTGAAATTTTATGTATGGGTGTTTGACAAGCCTTTTCTCAAGCCTTTCCAGTAACCGCTTGGGCTAGTTTATACAATAGGGAAACTATGCCTGTTGACCAATTGACCCTTGAGACACCTTCGATAGGTGAAAACAAATTTAATGTATATAAACATGTTTTTAACCACTTGATTCATTTGGGACAACTTTGTGATAATATGATAACATAAAAACATATATTTACGTGAAATCGACACTTCTACTTGAGCTTTTTTACGACATGACATCGAGAATTGTGTTGAATTTGAACAACTCTCTCAAACTCTATAACTTTGATCAAAATTCAAATTTGGTTTTGAAATATTGTTATATATTTTAGTTATGTGAATATGATGTTTCTTGTATGAAATAAATTAAGGAAATTTCTTTCCCTCTCTTAAACTCAAAAGGATAGTTAAGAATTGATAAGTCGTGGAAAACATTAAATTACTTTCCCTCTTTATCTCTAAATCGATGTTACGAGTTTTGAAGGTTTTGCTTGATGGGAGGGTGGGATCCATGCAAGCATTTTCCTTGACCCATGATTACATGAATTTACAGGTCATAGGTAACATGGCAGAATATAAATAAATGTTGAAATTTTGAATTTGAAAGTTGTTTATACCATGTAATATGCTTGTTTTTGCCAAAATAAGGAAATGTGTTGTTTATGAATAATCATGCCTTCAGTATAAATTTTATAGAAGAAAAAAGTTTGATTGTATCATATATGCAATTGTAATTGATGTGTGATTGGATTATGAATAAAAATTGTGTCATTTTGAAGTATTGAAAGTTGAAAATATCAATTGTAAAATTGTAAAGTATCATGCATTGTAAATGGTAGGCTAGATTTAAGTAAGTTTATTTTAAACATGGGAAAGGAATATTTTTAAATGAAATTAAGTCATTGAAAACTTTGTGATGAAGAGTTCCTTAAACTCACCCTTGCTCCATTTGTTTCTTTGGTGAACCAAAAGAAAGACAATGAAACCTCTAAATCCATAGGAAGGACTTTCATAAATTCAAATTATTATCAGGGCTCTTAAATATGTAAGTCACAAATTGATAGGAGACTAAGCCCCAACGCTAGTTAATGAAACCTCTTTGGTATGGTCCTTTAGTGGATACCTTTGTACCAATGATATCTCTTTTGTTTCTCGAGCCAAAATACTTAACTTGTGGGTTATTATCTTAATGGGATCAAGTCACATGTGATCCATATCCCATAGTTCATCCCTTTCTTTCTATGTGGGAATGTTTGGTTGTTTGAAGCTAATATTGTGGACTCTTGAAATGTATTGGACCTAGATATTTGAAACCCTTGAGGGAAACAAAACTTTGTTTCCTAGTGTGTTCCTACTCTAGTGTCGTGCTACTTTTGAGCTAAATTAGACCGCCTCGCGTGTTTCCTACTCCTATGAATAAAACTTGAATATCGTTAGCTTGTGCAAAACACTAATAAGATAAGGATGTTGTAGCTACTCTAGTGTTGACTGTGGTGGGTTCTTAGCATCAAAAATTGGAATCAATTAATTGAAAGACCTCTTAAGAGGTTGTTTGTGGATGAAATCTATAATTAATTTCATCTATCAAAATTGTGTTCCTATAAGATGTTGATTTTAGGAGTAAAGTGAAACTTGGAATTTATCCCCTTTAACTTAATGTTAAGCCTTTTCATGTTTATGTCGATAGGCATTTCAATTGCAAGATACATTAGGATAGGGTAGGTGAAGTAATAAACTAGATTTCCTCCATGCGATGGATGAACATCCTACATTGCTCATCCATTTGATTGCTTGAAACCCTATCATAGTTTTCAGTAGTTGTAAACACTAAATCACACACTTTGGGTACATTTCTAGGTCATAATCACATACTACTATTCATATGATTCCTAAGTGAGAAAAACTAGCAATTGACAACTATCTTTGGCCTTTTGTCTATGTTTCTTATTTTTATTTGGCCTTCTACACCCTAATTCCCAGTATGATCTTCATTGTTTTATCTTTATTGACCCTAGACACCAGTGCCCAAGCGCCCTCGACCTCTTTGTATCTTACTTGCCTCTTTTGGGCCTCTTTTATCTTTTGGGCATCTTATTTTCTTATGGGTCGGCCTTTTAGTTGTCAATTACAAAATTCAAACAAGGGAATCATATAAATACAAAGCTATGTGACCATAATAAAGGACCAAGCTCTAAGCATCTATTACTATCACCTAAGGTTACATCCAAAGGCATTTCAAGAGCATCAAAACATCCATCTAGCTTCATTCAAGGGACAAGGGACTGCATTTTCTACATACACATGCATAAGAGGGAAGTTCATTTTGACATCCACACATCTACTTACATTGCTACATCTAGCTATTGCTCACTATTAAGTGCATCTTGCATAAGAGCCACCTAGGGCATGATTCTTGCACACATACACAAGAACTACATGGAGTCTAAATGTAGTGTTGTGCTCGGTTGTAAGTTCACTCAGTTGGGTGACCCTCGGGGTTAGTCCGACTCCCCATTTGCATATTTTTCTTTTGAAGATTTGATGTGTTTTGGGGCTTTGCAGGATATCATTTATTTTGTGGGTTACAAGCAAATTTTGTGATCAACGTGAATATACATGTGACAAACAATGAAGGTTAGCGACATTGGTGCGACACAAGAAAAATCATTTTGTGAGGTCTTTCGGAGTCACGGTTTCCTAGAAGCATTCTCCAGTGCCTAGGTTCCCCTAACCTAATCCTTGTGCCCTAATCCAAGCATATTTGACAGTCACACAATTTTCCAAGCATAGTTATGATGTTTCCTCCTCATGTTCATCGGCTTTTTCTATTCCGACACACTTGAAGACTAATTATAAAATCAGCTAAGTATTATATTCCCTCTCTTGCACTTAGGGTTTCAAATTCATTTAGCTTATTGCTTGGGTCAGATTTGTAATTTAGTGTTTTATCTATTGCATGTGACTTTGAAATATCTAGGGTTTTAAAAATTCAATATTTGTTAAATCATTTGGTGAACCCATCTTATTTGAATGCTCTTGGGTCTTCATTTCATCACTTCTTTCATTTTTCCTAGGGTCCCCTCATCATGGATATTTCTATTCATGATTTCTTGCTAGCCAATCTGAGTGTAGAGCTAAAATAATTTCTCTCTTGGCTAATACTCACATTCCTTCTACTACTCATTCGGACATAGTTTATCAGACATTTGTAGATGCATTTTCTCAACAACTTACTTTTCCATCTAACATAGTTGTCAATCTTTTTGTTTATGACAATGATCCTCCCCTATATATACACATATGCATCAATAACTTGGGTATTAAGCAAAATTTAGTCGATAATGGATATGAGCTCAATCTTTGTACTTTATCATTCATTTAGAATATCGGCCTTTCCTCGGCTTAATGTTAACCCAACATCCATTTCTCTTCATGCATATGATTCTTCTACATGTCCATGTATAGGCATTATCACCTTTACTCACATAGTTGGGCCAAAAACTATTCTTGTTGTATTTTTGTCATCGATTTCCCAATCAATACAATTGCTTACTTGGTAGGCCATGGATTCATGTTATGCAGTAGTGCCTTCTACAGTTCACTAGTGCATAAAATTATTACATGAGGGCTTTGAATATACAGTTGTTATTAATCATAACCCATTCCAATATTTCCACCTAGATCCAACTACTACATTACCTATTCCCACTTTGTTACTACTATGCATCATCCTTTCTTAATCCATGACCCACGCACTATCCGGAAAACTTACCTCCACTTGAAGGAACTATTTGTGCATTAGACGACGTTCCATCCGCTTCAGTCTCACCCCCTCCTACTACTAATGCTATGATACTTTATCGGGGTCTGTCCATACATTGGACATCATACCTACCTTCCTTCTTCTTCTCATGAGAGCAACTGCATCAACACTCCCTCCTTTCACATGCACTCTTTTCATGAATAATGCTTATTGGCCACACATTCCATTTGATCCCACTTGCTCTGACATTGTTTGCACATATGATGGCTTAGCTCGGCTTGGATTCACACTCGATGATCTTCTCCTGGCCTCATTCGCTCATATCTATCATGGATATGTTTGTATTATTGTTGCTTATGGCCTTCGTGTTTTCCTTCTATCAATCTTTGTTGCACACACTTCTCGCACTTCTCCACTTACTCTTGGGAAGTCTTGGCTTGACTACATTGGTGACACTTTAGATCCTGATCATATTGACATTTCATTCCCCATGCCCTTTGGCTGCATTTTTATTTGCAATGATTCATTTCTCGGCTATTCCCAAAATCTTACTCGATGGTATGCACATGGATGTCCACTACCACCTTTCACTGATGAAGAATATGTAATGGGCATGTACAATCTATGTCACAATGGCTCTTTACATGATCAACCTCATACTATAGCTTACTAGGTCTCTTGAGATATCTCCATTTGACTTGAACATGACAAAATGATCTCTTAGATGATGTTACTTGATTCTTCTTCACATCATACACTTGGGGGGCATCATGTTATTCTTCCCCCTTCTAGCATTATCAGGTGTCTTGCATTTCTACTATTACACTTCATGCTTCACATCTAGTCTTTCCTCATGCATCTTACACATCTTGATACACTTGTATCATCATTACCCTATGATGCACTCTCGTGTTATAGTTCACACTTGACTATTTAGGGCATACTATATCCATGAACCTCACATCATACACACAAACACATTTCACACTCTGCATGCATTCATGACACATCTTTTTAGCATCACATTCTTATACATCACACACACTTTACCCTATGATGCACTCTAGTTCCACGGTTCATACTTGACTACTGAGGTCTAAATTTGAAATAAACCTCACCACATTCATACACTCTACGCTCTATGCTCATTGATCATATCTTTCTAGCAGCACACATTCAAACCATTTCCTAATGACACACTCTTGTTTTATGGTTCATTCTTGATTGCCAAGGGTATTTTATAAATGAACCTCATCTCATAATCATTCACATTCACTCAGGGGGCACACTACTTCTATCATTCACTTTACATTCCATTTCATTCACTCACATCACACATATCTTGCATATCTCGGTTTGCATACTCTTGTTTTCTTATACTTATTACATGTACACTTTGTTTTCATGCTAGATGGATACTTTGTATGTCATTATCTTTATCATATACACATGCGTGTTCACTTTCTATGTAGTATGAATGCAAAATTTCTACAGATATCTACATGCAACAATGATGCTTGACATTGTACCTCTTACCAATCCCACAACGTCTCCTGGGGGCATCTACTTTCTATACACATCACAGGTGTTATTGTTTCATTTTATATTACTTCATATTCTTACTAGCACACTACTCTATTGATATATACACGTCTTAATATACTTTTTATCTTTCTAACATGCTAAATGGGTGCTTCATGTGCAACATTTTCTTTACAGGAACTATTTGCCACCATGGTTGTTTGATATATTACTTTATATTGTTTTCATTGTATGCCATTGTTGGCGGGCTTTGCCCTTTGTCTTGTGTGCACATTTGTATGCTTTTGGCCGCTTCGGCCTTAATTGTCTTGTGACATTTTGAGCGATGTCCCATGTTTGAAACCTACTTTTCATGGTCTACATTGTCTTCTTACTTGTTAGATTACACATTCTATTTTATATGCATCCTTGTCTTATTTGCACTAACACATGTTTTAGCCACTTTGTTTGCATGTGTCTTGGTTTCTACCATGCACATTCCCTCCCCCTACAAGGTATCAGTTTTCATATCAATGTCTGGTCCTCTCCTTTGGGCCACATCCTCCTAGTGACATCGCATGCACCCCAAATGAGGGGGCATACATTGGGTGAAACAATCACCCCATTTAACAATACACAATCACAATTCAGACCTACAAAATATAGGAACAAAGTAGTATATAGTTACATAAATGGCTTAGAATCGGCTTGGGTCCTCAAAGTTTACAACATAGATGCCAGCCGCCTAGATACAAACATGAGTGCCTGGGAGCTCCTGACCTTTCCTGGGTGCCTATGACTAAGGGGAAGTTCAATCATTTTCTCATATCAAAGAAATTTTTAGCAATTTTTTCAACATAGGCAAAATCCTCCAACAATCATATGCATGTATTCTACTTGGATTTTTGGATCTACTTGAACTTGATCACAAAAAGAAGGATCACACCATCTACAGTGGTGTATAAATTTTGGAAGTAGTCAAGGATGGAAAATAACACTAGACCTTTCTCCCAAACTAATTCTTCTATCATGGCATGAGATCACCCAAAAAACTTGCACTTGGCGTGAGATCGCCCAAAAAACTTGTTCTTGGCATGAGATCACCTAAAAACTCATTCTTCTACAACATTTTCAGGACATTTTCTATCCTTTTCACTCATCACGAATCAAGTGCACATGTTCCTTTTCACATTTTTACATACTTTTACATACTTAGATTGATTTTTTTCACATATACACGACTTTGACTACTCTTTTGCTCTTCTTTTATTTAGGTTTGTCCTTATAAGAAACATCAGTCTTAAGCACAACACAAGCATGACAATGACAACAGGTACAACATGGTACACACATTACACTTTTCACCCTTAGGGTCACTTCCTCTTTCCTATCTTAGCTTCCACACTTCATTTTTATCATTCCATGTTTTTCTTGTCTCCTCGACACACTTTTGCCATCGATCTACATGGTTATCAAGTACGCATCTCTTATCTACTTTATGTTATCAAGTATTCACTCAACAACATAAAGTGGGGAAAATGTAGACACTAAATCATGCACTTTGGGTACATTTCTAGGTCCTAGTCACATACTACTATTCATATGATTCCTAAGTGAGAAAAACTAGTAATTGACAACTATTTTTGGCATTTTGTCTATGTTTCTTATTTTCTATTTGGCCTTCTACACCCTACAGTCTAGTTTTATCTTCATTGCATTATCTTTATTGACTCTAGACACTTGTTCCCAACCAAGATGCCAACACCCTCGTCCCCTCTGGACACCCCGACCTCTTTGTATCTTACACACCTCTTTTGGGCATATTATTTTCTTATGGTTCAGAATTTTAGTTGTCAATTACAAAATTCAAACAAGGAATCATATAAATATAAAGTTATATGACCATAATAAAGGACCAAGCTCTAAGCATCTATTACTATCACCTAAGGTTGCATCCAAAGGCATTTCAAGAGCATCAAAGCATCCATCTAGCTTCATTCAAGGGACAAGGGACTGCATTTTCTGCATACACACATAGGAGGGGAAGTTCATTTTGACATCCACACATCTATTTACATTGCTACATCTAGTTATTGTTCACTATCAAGTGCATCTTGTACAAGAGCCACCTAGGACACGATTCTTGCACAAACATAAGGGAACTACAGGAGTCCGAAATGTAGTGCGGTGCTCGGTTGTAAGTTTACTCAGTTGGGTGACCACCGGGTGAGTCGACTCCTTATTTGCATATTTTTTTTTTAGGATTTGATGTGTTTTGGAGCTTTGCGGAGATCAATTGTTTTACGGAGTTCTGAGCTATTTTTTTCAATCAACCAACAACATACATGTGAAAAAACGAAGATTAGCGACATTGGTGTAACACAAGAAAAATTAGTCTCGAGGTCTTTTGCGATCACGAGTGCCCGAAGCAATCTCTAGCACCCAGCGCCCGACCTAATCTGACACCCTAGTCATGCATATCTAGTAGTCGCATAATTTTTTGAGCATAGTTGTGACAGTTTCCTCCTCATGTTCATCAGTTTTCCAGTCCGACACACTTCGGGACTAATTGCAAAATTAGCTAAGTATTTTATTCCCTCTCTTACACTCAGGGTTTCAAATTCATTTAGCTTGTTCTTAGGTCAGATATGTACTTTAGTGTTTTATCTATTACATGTGAGTTTAAAATATCTAGGATTTTACAAATAATAATATTTGTTAGATCGATCTTGTTGGTCATCCCGCCCCTCGGTGGTTGTGTATTGCTTGAGTCATTTTATTGTCACTTCCCATGTACCTCCATAATGATTATTTTTGCTATGATCATTTCATAACCTCTCCATCAATACCTATGCCTCTGATATTGGGTCATATTATGCGGAGAGAGATAACCTCGTTTAGGCGTGGTCGATTGCGTGATTGGATCTTGCCTTTAGGCGAGGTTTCTTCCTACTTTGTCGGTGTTTTATTATTTTTAGTTTTATTCATGGTTGCATGGGTTTCAAACATATTCGTTTATGGTTTTATTTAAATGTAATATCAAATTTTACGTATGTCGATATGAGGTTTACTTCTTCTATTTATTTTGCATTTGGAAGGCCTTTTTTTCCTACGGCGCTCAACCTTCGAGAGATGACCATCTGTCAGCCGGGTTTCTCAACCTACTTGTACGGATGACAGCTCGAGACAAGGTTCTTTGTAATTTATTAATGTTAAAAACTTTCCCTCGATTCTACATGATAGGTAGACCCATACAAATATTTAAGGGTACATAAGTGTACCTATGAAATTGTTAGGTTTAAGTAGGTGATGAATATCCAATGTGCAACAAGATGGTGATATTACCTTTACGGTTTTCAAATTTCAAATGTAAATCGAGTATTATTCATTTTTTTTTTTTTTTAATATTTGAGTCGGTTAGAATTTACAAACCAACTTGGGATCAACCAACTATTCCATTTAGTTGTTGGCCACGCCCATCTCATCGGATATATAGGCCGTCCGTGCACATCCATGACAACATAATGGAAATGATTTTTTTGCTAGCTTTTATAGTTCACATGATATGTTTAACAAAATACCTTGAAGAAATACGCTTTTACTAGAATGTGATGATTACATACGCACAAAAAATAGTGTTTTTGACGAGGCTTTAGGATTTTTAAAGATATGCTTCGATAAAATGTCATTTGGTGAAATGTCATGGGTGCAAGTTATACATTACAACCTAGGTTTGTTAAAAATTCCTTGGAAAAATTTATGGAAATGCAATTGGCGGGGTAAAAAGCAAACCCATCAACCTTTTCCAACATCCTCTAAACTTGTGCCGAAATGGGAGTTCTAGAACAAAAAAATGGACATCCATCAAACCTTAGGTAAAATTTTATGTTTTTCAAATGTCATAGTTACGAACATCTAATCGACATGTACACACATGTGGAAGCATACACAAGGCACATGAATTGTTTACAAAGTGCGTCAATGGTCTTATGGAATGCAATGTTGATATGTATGTGAAATGTGGAAGTTTATACAAACACCTAAATTATCTACAAAGATAGTGTAACATATAAGAAAAATTAACGCATGGAAACAAAGTTAGCAAACTCAACATTGACATCCCTTTTGTTGTACTTAATAAATCATGTGCGATTAATAATACTAATAATTGATACAATCAAGTGTCTATTTTATGTAATGTTTGTTTAGTATTAGATATGTCTTAATAAGCTTACTTTTAAATGGATTTGTAAGTTTTTTGGTTAATACAATTACATTATTATATATTCTAATAACATTAGTGTTATCGATTTTGCACACATGGCAAGATTGGACAACGGGTCTATCACGTTCAAAATGAAATAATAGTCCCAGGAACCCACCTCCGGTCATTATCGAGATACAATAATTAAAAATAATTCTTAAATTGCATATGAGAGATCACCTAGCATCGAAAGGCACCCAGTTGATCTCAACTCAGTGAAGAGTTCGGGGTCGAGTTGATAGGGAGCTCGGTGTCAAATCTAAAGAGGTCGATATGATGTTGCTCGCAATGAGACCAATGGAGCTCAGGCTTGGACTAATAAACCACCATGCATAGAGTTGGATAAAATGTGAGAAACGAGATGAAAGTGGAGGTAACATACCTACTTCACTAGCTTGTAGCTTCATCTATAACCACCATATCAAACCCATGGGCTAGGCACTGGAATAACTTCCGACCACTACTAGAAACAGTAGTGAACACAATCTCAACCTCATTTGCAAAACTTGCCTCAAGATTTGATCGAGCTTCTTCCATGGAAGTGACTTTCCAAAATGAAAAGGTGAGACAACTCAACTAAAAATTTATCTCGTTCTTCTACTACATGTGTAAGATTTTGCAACAACCGATCACGATCGTGGTCGCATGCAGCCGTAAACATCGGGATCAACACCAACGGTTCCTTGGGATCGCCTGCGGCAGTGTCCCGCATTAACTCTCTCTAGAGGCCACTGATTTTCTGAGGTAAGTTTACTTCGTGGGATGAAAGAAGAGCCCATCTGGCTCGACTCGGCAGGAGGTAAAAATCATGGTGATCCCGCGTGCTGGTGGGAATGGTGGAGAAAATTTCCCCTCTTGCCAAGTGGGGATGTTAACATGGTATGCTGCGATGGCAAGATACTCTGCGGGTTCCCAAGGCCGCATTGCCAAGTGAGAGTTTTGGGGTCGATGAGCTATGACAAGCCCAATGTAGTCGGAAGAGATATATAAATCCCGCGCTAAGGCATGAATAGGGGAACTCAGGGAATACATTCCCAAGTGGAAATATTGGGTTGGTAAACCATGGTGATACTTCCGAGCATGGGAGAAATCGATCAAATTGCCAAGTGGAGATCATACGATGGCGATCCGTCATGAGAATTCCACGCAGCTTGGAGTGGTCTGAGTCATTGTGTGAGTCACCAGGAGAATTAATAGGATAGTTGTGAATTGGAGCGGGTCATGGGGAAAACAACGCGACATAAGGAGGTAATACCAAGCTCATCAATACGAAGCATGGCAGCACAAAAGGAGGTGGACCGAGTTGCTCACTGATAGCTGTAACAATGTAATAAGCTCATCTTACTAATGATCAAATTGTCGAATGAAGTGAAACAACCCATCGTTGGAGAAGTGTTGCAAAGAAATTTAAGGAGGCGGACCATCTGATGTATGGAAGGTGAAACTCGTAGCAAAGGGATTTGCTCAGTTTCAAGCTTAAATACATGTGCCGACAGTGATGAGTTGTTGAAACCACGGTGAGATCTCATCCGGTTGAAGGGATATTTAACCGGCAATGGCAGCGCATGTTGTAGTATAGTAGAAGCCTTTTTGGCGCTTCTAGCGAGCGGAGTTGTCCAACTATGTTGTTATCTGTTCAGTATCAAATGCATCCTCAAATTCGGGATTCTCCTTCAAGATATTTTTATCAAAATCGATTAAGTGATAGTGAGAGTGTTACCAGGAGACCTAATGAAATTTATTACAAAGATTCTCTATTGAGACCTTACTTGTTTTACGATGTAACTCATGGAAGCGAATCTCATAGAGGTGGAACTGTTTCATATCAGAATATTCATGAAGCACAATTTGCTTTGCAATTATATGAGCATCTTCAACGAGTCACTAAGTTGGCAAGCATAAAGGTTTCTGTTGAAATTATCACACCTTACAAGCTACAGCTGAACTGTTTGCACTGAGATTTTGATGTTGTCCTCAAATCTGATGAAGGAAAAGGTTTATATATCAATACGGTAGATGCCTTTCAGGGCCAGGAGCGTGATATAATCATTATGTCTTGTGTCCGAGCTTCAAATCATGGGGTTGGCTTTGTAGCTGATGTTCACCGCATGAATGTGACATTAACACGAGCTCGCAGAACGCTTTGGGTTATGGGCAGCGCAGCTGCATTGAAGCAATCTAGTGCTTGAGTTTATAACCAATGAGCATAGACCCATTGTTGCCGAGGGAGTAAGGAACTCAGATGTGCAAGATGGTAAATATGAGCTCGGTACATAGACATGTGAGAGTCTCGAGTTGAGCCAACCGGGTGCTCGGGTCGACATGCAAAACGAAGCCAGGCCAAGTCAGTTGAAGAGCTAGTGGAAGACGAGTTGTGGAGAATTGAGTTCATTTTGATTAGCTCACAAGGTGTTCAAAAAGCCATGACGATGGGGTAAATTGGCTCGGTCGAGCTTATAGAGGATGAACATGTAGAGAATGAACCAAACTCGTGGAAAAAATGGAACTCGAAAAGGATAAAACTCACCAACGGAGCTCGGTGACTTCGTGGGGAAGCTCACATATGTTTCACGAAAGGCAATGTGGAATGCGTAAATGGCCTCGAGTTAACCAAGGGAAATCGATAAGAATCGAGTTTGATAGCTCACCATTCGAAGGACTCAATGCAAAAGAGCTCGATTGCCAAGGTAAGGAAAGAATTGGTGTGGGGTTCAAAATCGAGTGCAACACCAAGTTAGAGGATTCGAAACTCACCGAGTTGGGCTATGTGCAGACTCTATCCACATGGACCCCCCTCCTCTTCAAGTCAAACGGGTCAACGGGGGTCCTGACATTATGTTAATTAATTTAATATTTTTATTTAAATATTTTAATAATAATATTTATTATTATTATTTAAATATTTTATTTTAATATTCTTTTAATTAATTGAGAAGACTAGGTCATCAGGTAATTAATGACCCATGATGGAACCTTCTCAGGTGGTTCAACTAACTGTAATAAATACATCATAGGCCTTCAATTTAGGAATGTAATTATGACCTTTCCTCTTCTTTCTCACATATTCTTCTATAAATGTAAGTTGGAAGCTCATTTCAAAGGGTTCCAATGATAGTTCGCATAAGTTAGACAGTTAGATATCTTAGGCGAGTGTATGCTTTTCAGAGTCCTCTCTCTTTTGCAAGTTGTTCTTATGTGTTGAGAGAACTTTCAAGCCTCCTCTTCAAGACTGTAATGGCAACTATTACCTCTTCTTAATGTATGATGCATTGTGTATGTTATTGAAGAAATAAAAGTGTGTGTTTTGTGACTAATCACGGTCCTTTCATCCTTTTGTGCTTCTTTGTGCCTTTCTCGTACTTACAGGTACACTGTGCAAGTTTAAGTTTCTATTGCAGGTTCTTGGAGTTATGTGCTTATCGAGTGGTGGAGTATTGCATGCAGTTGAGTTGTGGTGTATGTTCACCCTTCTTGAGTTCATCCTTCTTCATTGGGAAACTGGTATATTTCTCGGTCTGATAAGGTTTAACAAAGGGAACGCATGTATCTTAGTTTGTGGTATCCTGTACCCTCTCTAAGTTACAGTAGGTGAGATTGACTTGTGGTGAAAACACCCTCTTCAAATTAACCCTTCCTGAGTCTGGAAACACCCTTTATTTGGTGCATCACCATCCCTAGTATAGTTTCATTTCTGTAAATCTCTTTCCCTAAAACCCCATGAAGATGTTAGCATAGGACTAGATAATCATTTTTGTTACACTAGGAGTAGTACAACACTTAGTTTAGGAAGAGGAAGTCGGCCTTCTCCTGGAGGTTCACTTCAAGCCCAAGTCCCACAGCTTGAGAGGTGATCCCATGTGTCCCAATCACACCGAACATCCTATTCACATCCTAGCCATTCGGAGGGTGCAGTGATTTGGCGACAAAAATTAGTTAATTTAACACACACAAAAATTGTAAACACAATGAAAATATAAAATATTTTAGAATAGAAAAACGTAGAATATTAAGAAAAATTTTCAACAAGGGTCGCGATACATCAAATTCCATAATTTTAAATATTATTAATAAAATATTCATTAGATACATGGGAATGTAGGAGACATTAACTTACCTCATAAACCCAATCAATAAAATTACATTGGTTGTTGCAAAAGTGAAGATGGCCAATCATTACAAAAATAAAATCTTAAAAATGCTCAAATATACATAAGAAAAAAGTAGTGTATACATATTCATTGGCCTAAGAACTAACATAAATATTATTTTAGTCAAACATTGAAGGGATTTTTTTCTCTAACACTAACAAAATTACTTGCACAAAGGATCGCAACCAAACAACTTGAAGTGGAGATGTCGTATCACAAGAAAGTTGGGTGGTGTGACACATTCAACCACTTGTGATTCTAAACTATAGAAGTCCACCCATTGTTTTCCCTCTAATCGCCTCATTAGAAACACATGTGTGCCTAACAACATATCAAACGAAATGGGAAACGCTTTGCTTTTTTTGGAATCATGTCACTCAACTCTAGGTGTCTCTATAAATATCCCCACCACCTCGACATCATCAACTTGCCCATTTAGTAGATCTACCTCTCTATAGTGCTTTAGCCACCCCACATCTTGATCCAACCCCAATAAATCGAACTAAATGGTGATAGTTGTGAAGAACCCAAAAATTAGAATACTTGACAATGGATAAATGATGATCTTTGAAAAATGCTTGTGAATATTGATGGTGTTAGGTTTAAGAAGGAACTCAACCCATTTCAACGTTGAAATTAAAATACGGTGAGGAAAATATGGGTTGCCCATTATTTTGCGCAACACTCACAGAGGTAGGGTTTCCACACAATACTTGACATATTTTAGTTTAAGGTTAAGGCTTCTAAAATAATGCTCAAAATAATTCACGCCCACATCGAATGATAAAGATAGCTTGTAAACCTATGTTGTCCATCCCGATTACAATTACGTGTCCACATGAATGGTCATCACACATCCGTAATCGACCCATGCATGGCCGAAAAATATTGGTCCTTTTCTTTATGCTTATTAGTGTGGTTGACCCTTCTAGTAGTTGAAGGAATTCCTATCGACATAATAAAATATAATACATCGTTGCATGAACAAATAACTTGAATCATTTTGACTTTATAAAATGGGTGAAGTTCCAAGAGCTTTCGTGGAAGAAGATTAAGGAGAAATTGATGACTATTTTTATGACATTCTATCCCCTCCCTTATAAAATCATTTTGAAGCATAGATTTAGTTTTGAGAAATATTATCTTTACATGGTGATAATTTTTTTGGATGCACAATTTTGTTTTTGATTTCTTATCGAAGATTCACCACGAGGATTTCACGATCGTAGATTATCGACCTCATGTAAAATCATAATCCAAGTCTTCTCAAAGGAGCAATAAATAACCAATAAATGGGTCTAGATCTTCTCCTCTAAAACTGAAGGGCCAATAGGAGAAGAAATGGTTGCTCAAGCCCTAGGTGTAAGACAAGGCCAATGATGAAGGTTTGAATGAGATGGGGAAAAAAAATTGAGAGCCAAAATTATCACAAACAAAATAACAAATAAGCCTTTTGAAATAATTTGTTCATGGGATAAGTCACTAATTTGAAGAGAGGAAAAAATGTAAATAGTTTGAGTCACATGATGGGCCTAATGGTTAAAAAATAGAATCAATTAGTTTTAATACCTAATAAGGATATATAATTTTATTTGATGTTACAAGATGTTAACAAATGTGCTATCAAATTTATAAATAAATGCTTTAACACTCATATCTAACAATACATGTAAAAATACGGAGAAGTTGCATTCAATCAGGGCACATGCTAAATATAAGAGGATGAGTGCACTTAACTCTTTGAATGGATTGAAAGTTGATCTAGGTGTGATAGATGGATGAATTAGCTAGAAATTTCATGCGATTCTTAGTCTCTTATTCTATAACTGCATTGTAAATAGGGACAAAAGCATTTTCTTTTGACCAAATGATTTTGTAGTTTTGTCTTATTGGATGATTTGGTATATGCAATAAATGGTACTATGTAACTCTCAAAACCCTTGTGAATGACTTGTTTTTCCTTGATGTGAGATATTAGGTCTTACACATGTATGAAACCATATGAAATTGATTATCTTGACATGAAACCTTAACCTTGGATACAACCCCTACAAAACTGTTAGTGAGTAACTTATGTTAGCACTTGTAAACACTCAAATTTGGAAATCTATCCTTTAACATTGTTGATCTTGACATTACACACTTGCATGTACAAATACACTCTCCTCACTCTTACTTAGCACACCTTGATAGCTCTCTAGTTATTTTCTTATCTTTGCACACCTTTGTGTCATCAGTTTGAAGGTTTAATAACATAAAACACATCTAGAAACATCTATCCTTTGACCCATAAATTCAAAATTATCTTTTCTCCCTCCAATCCAAAAACATCAATTTCGGTTGGGATGTAGATCTATATCCTGACCCTACCATTCAGTTTCAAATCGAGACATTGTGCACTAAAAATTTCAAATCCATCATCTTCATATGATTAATAATCCCCTTTGGTTGTCCTTTCACGACGTAATAAAAACTAGAAGCCTATATAAACAAGTCAAGCATACCTCGTTTAGGGTCCTAGCACTTTTATGTTCTCCTGTCTTAAAACAAGTACTAAATGCTCTTATTGCTCCCTAAACATTGAAGTAACTAATGTAAATCCATTAGGCGGAATCCTCTATAGGCTTGGAATCCTACATCCAAGAGTCTACATCTTCTCTCCATAAGCAAGAAAAGTGACCCTTCCCAAGTATTTGAGCAAGTGTGAAACTCAAGAAAGATATTATCAAAGCATTTTTGTCAAATTTTGATTGCACTATGGTAGACATCACATCTTCGAGAGAATGACATGTGGTTTGACCCCTCTTCGGTGTAAGCGGTAATGTTGGTGGTGTATAGGGGTGCCCACAACCCACCTAACTTTATTTTTACAGAAATCCATCTTACACTATGAGGGTTTGAGTGTTTGAGTAGATTTATAAAGTTATTTTGAAGGATAACGAAGAAGACCGACACACAACAACAACCATTTCTAGGCAAGTGAGGCACACATAAAGTTATTAACCCATAATCCAAGAAAACTCAAGACCTTAAAAAGGGATAAGATTGTAAGGATGATTTTGAACTAGTTGTACGGTTTTGACTAGGTACAATTTTAGTTGCCGGTTCTGACAATGAAGCAATTTTAGTCTTAAATCAACCTATTCTTGCATTTAGATCACTCAAAATCTCCCGATCCACAAAAAATTAGCTAATTATAATATCTTTTTGTGTTTTGATAGTTTCTAGGTCAATATTCACTTTGTAAAGTGTTATTTTGATTTGGGAAATTAATGTTGGAAGTTAATTAAATCAAAATATCCACCTGTTGCATTATTTCATCCTTTTTATGTATGTTAATTAGAAACACACTAAAATCTTAAAAGGGAATGAAATAGGAAATTCATAAAAAAGTGAAATCGGGCACTACTTTGAAGACACCTCAAACCACACATAGATGTCTACCTTGAGATGTCACATAATATTGTATAGATGAAACTATATTTAATAATTTGATCACTTGATGATGCTTTGTAATGAATGGGCTTGCTTATGCTTGACTTGGATTTGAGGGCTCTTGATTTGGGGAGATTGAATCTTAAACCTAGTTTGGAGTACTTCATACATATGTGGGGGTTTCTTATAATGTATGTTGTTGCTTTTGTGAAGTTTAGTATCTTTTCTTATCTTTTGAGTGATTTTCACTTGACTATGCAAGGCAAGTGCAAGTACTGATAGGTAAGTAAATGTGTATCTTATACTTGCTTATATAGGGTTTCATAGATATAATTTTACATTAATACCAATTTATAATGTAATGTCGACCCATAGTATATATGTGTGTGTGTGTGTGTGTGTGTGTGTGTGTGTGTGTGTGTGTGTGTGTGTGTACATACACACACAAATGTTGGGTGGCATTAAACGAAACTATTTTTCTTAGGACCGAACCATTTGGTTGTTTGGTCTTATTTGAAAGTTTGGTTCAAGAGAAGGCTATAGTGTTATAAACATCTATACATGTCAATCATGAGATGTGTATTGCTTGTGACCAATGTGAGCATTTTTGTAATTGAATAAGAAGTGTTATAAGGAGAGAAAGTCTTGCAATAACATCGAGGATATATCAATTAAGTTTGGAATAAGCACACACGTCATGATTTAAGGGCCTAAATCAATACGATATTATCAAGTGATAAATTACCAAAATTAGGTTTCTACACCAACAAAATAAAGAATTATCAAGTTTTTACTTGTAGTGAGAAGGACAAGTCAATATCGCACAATCTACAATTGAATTTTCTAAAAATGACAAAGATTGGAATATATAGTTACATGCGATAACCCCTCTAGTCAATGTCATAAAGTAATACACACTTGTAGATAATTGTGAGTGGTGTAGCTAGATGGATGTTGTTCATCACCAATTGATAGAAAGCGCCCATAATACAATTGAGTGTCACCTCCCACGTCATGCCAAAAATTTATAGTATTTGTTGTTTTGCATAAAATAATTAACTAACAAATATCTTTTGAATCGATGCCTTTCGATAAATTAATGGCATTGTCCTTAAATTGACAAGTGTATTTTTTTTTTCCGAAAATTATGACATGATAAGGACAATATAGTCTATTTAATCTCTTTCAACTAATTATAAAATAAATAAATGCATAGAAAAATAATTTCCTTTTTTACAAAATATAAATCAAAATCAATAAACTTTTACTTATCAATTATAATAAATAAAGAAATACAAGTAACTAATTGCAAATTAAATACATTAGTTACCACAAAAGAGATGCTTATTGAAATTAATAGTAAAACCTTAATACAAACCTTAATTAAAGGTAACAATATTGCATCAACTATAAAAACACTTTTGTATTAAAAAAATTAATTCAAAACAGAGAGGCCTATTGAAATTAATAGTAAAACCTTAATTAAAGTTAACAATATTGCATCAACTATAAAAACACTTTTTTATTAAAAAAATTAATTTATTTTTCATCTATATATATATATATATATATATATATATATATATATATATATATATATGGAAAACCAATAATTTTACATACATGTTAACATTTTTGCCCCATGTTACAATGGAGATTACATTTAGTTGATGTACACTTGTTGGATAAACATATATCTAAATCGAATCCTTCCTTTTGCTAAGCAACGATGACTAGGGGCATCCAATCCATCAAAGTCACTTGACACATGATCCCGACCCTATCCATTTTCACTTTCTCATGTCAAGTATCTAAAGAGACTTGTACTACGATAAATTGTTTAACAAGCCTTCATCGTCACCATTGAACTACAACCCTTTTCATAAATACTATAATTTTGAGTATTTAGCTCTTATTTATAATTTTGTATCACAATTTACTTCATACACCTCAAGCATATTTAAATAGATTATAAAAACCATTTATTTTGGATATATCCTTTCACTTACAAACCATATTTATTAGAATGGATTTTGATGACAAATCCTTCCCCAAAAAATGACTTTTCTTATTGTGATGTAATTCCTTCGCCACCAACTAAGATTTTTTTACAATTTTACAAAGTGCTTCACCTACTACACGTACCATCTCCACTATAGAAAATGACTTGACTAATTTGACCACATTCAAACTAATACACTAAATTTGTTTGGAGGGGTAACTACGGCTAACCTCATAACTTTTGTATTTACACGAATTTCAATTATAGGCTTATCCAAGCAACATATAAAAACCTTTGAAAATTAAAAATTTAAACAATACAAAGTTAAATTTTTTTAAAAAGTAATTAATTATTTATAAGATACCTCCACAAACATTATGTTCCAGTCGTGGAAACTTAACAACTAGAACCACCTTTTCTTGAAATGGGGTTTGATAAAAATAACTAGAAAATATTTTAATAAGTAATTTGGTAATGAAAATGATGACAACCACCACAACAACTCAAAAATATTAAGCCCAAACCTCCTCTTCTCTATATCGAAATTCAATTTGTTGAATGAATACTTGCGCAATTAAGACTAACAAAATCTACCCTCCATATTGTTTGTAATTAAGTTTTCATGAGTCATGGCGAACAAGAGTGATCTACGAGAATAATAGAGGAAAAGTGACGGACTCAACTCCCGCTTTTGGTTGCATCAAAAGTTCTCAGTCTTTGATGAAAAATATAAGAAAATGGCACCCTTTTGACGTTGTATGTTTGAGCCCCACCCCGACTTGAGTTTTTAGGTGTTATGTTGTTTTAAATTATGTGTCTCATAGTTTTGTTTTTTTGGTTTTAGGAAGTTGCATGGTTGAATGATTCACCCAAGTCAGCGGGTCCTCACCGTTGTGCAACCAAAGTGAATAGGTTCTTGAGGTGTCCACCTCTTCAACATTCTACACTCTCCTACAATTTCTTAGACATTTAATGTATGGGCACACACCTTTTCTTTTGAGCCAAGTGTTCAACATGGTTTTTACACATGCCTCAAAAGAGGGGGATCACACAGGTATCTTCTACACTTCCAACATACACAACAAATATGGTGCAAAATATAGGTACAAACAAGGTATAGGTATTCAAAAATATAGTCAAACACATAAATTTAGACAAAAATGCACATGCTCAAAGTTGTACAAATTGGTCAAGACTGTATGTACCATTATGACTGTACCACACATTTTTACCTAGGGACAAATTACATCAACTTTCTAAAGAATTTTAGATTTTCAAATACGATTTCAAGTTTTTAGCATAGTTTCGGACTTATTTCACTCAATTCGGACAAGATAGGGGCATTAAGTACTTCACTCCTTCTCCATGGCATTCAATTTCTACTATAGTTTTAGGAATCTTGGGGCATAAGTCTCCTTCCTTCATCATAATTTTAGTAAATTACGGTTTCTATTCTGTTGTGTGGCATATGTGAACGATGTGAGAACTCATTCTCTTTTCTATTGTGTGTCCTTATTTACAAAATTGGGCCTAGATCCATATGCGGCAATGTGGTTCTGGGGTTATAGAAGGTATCAAAGTGGCTAAATTCTTTGCAGGTAGACTTTCCTTTCCTCTTACACTCAAAGGGAAGATATCGAGTTACTAAATAACTTTAGTGGCTAGTCTTATTCTTTATTGGGGTATTTTAGCACTTCATTATTCGTATCTCCTTGACATTTTGTGTTGGGTTGTGTATGACTAGATTTGGATCACTGTAAGATGTGTTAGTCGATAGTAAATCTCCAAATAAATGCTACATATTAAATGGGCTTACACTACCATTGAAAAGAGAAGGACAATCATGGGTTCTTTCAATGAATAAAGTGGGTAAACTTCTTGATCTAAATCTATAACCTACACACAAACACACTTAGAAAAATGTTAGTTATTTTTGGTGGTTAGGGGACATGCCTCGATCGGGACTCTAGCCCTTTAAGGAGATAAAAAAATTATTGCGAGAGAAATGAACAAACAATGCCTAAAAATGAATGGTATACCTGACTTAGTCGCAAACCAATTGCAGGTACCGTGCTTTGCTTAAAAATCACACGAGAGGTTGTAGGGTAGTCATGTGCACAATTGACACTTGTGTTTAAATATCACTAAAATAGTGTTGTCGTGAATTACACCTATCCTTTGTGATATGCTCTCACCTCTTTAAAACCTGTAATACCAAAATATGTGAGCAAAGAAGAAAAAACTCAAGTATGGGATCAAGTGTACAAAGAGTCAAGGGGGTTAGAATCATGGGGTGAGTGATGTTTTATATTTTTTGAGTGCATAGAAGATTCTGAAACATATGGGTGTAATGTGCATGGATGAGTGAGATGATAAGGGTCCATAGTGCATTGGGCATGTAAATGGGTAGGTGGGGTAGACAAAAATAAATGTGAGTGGGTGAGGGTTAGTAAATGAGTGATGAAGTGTCTTTTATCACCATTTTGTGGGGTTTATATTTTTAGTTGCTTTTGTGGGATTATTTGATTTTTTTGGATTATTGTTTTTATGATGTTTTTGGTATTTTTGGTATAGGAGACCTTATGCACAAGGTACATTTTCTAGTGTCTACGGGTTTCATGCATCTAACACTCAAGTTTCTCCTTGGTACAATTGGGGACTAATCACCCCCAATTCTTTGTAAAAGTTCAACAAATTTGGAAATACAAAATATTCAACCATAAACAAAACATGAGAGTTTTCTCCCTCCACAAGTGAATGGGTGTACTCCTTCCTTCTTTATATCTTTTTAATTTCATTTTCATGTAAATTGAAATATTTCATGTTACACTTAAGTTTTAGTTAAAGTTCATTTTTTTATCACTAACATTGACAAAACTCTGTGTTGTATGTTTCATCACGAGCATGTCGATACTGAACACAATGGTATTCTACAAAATAAACATTCAAGTGAAGAAAAATTGTGTCTACACACTTAGGTATCTTTTCCTTTAAACATGTAATTTCATTTCATAATTAAAGGGGGAATGTAGACACTCAAATTTGGAAATTTACTCTTTGACACTACTAGTTTTAAAAATGCACTCTTGTTAAGATAAATGCAACCTTCCCATTCCCACTTAGCACATTCTGAGGTCTCTTGTTTATCTTTTTTATCCTTGCATAATGACATGTCATCAATTCTAAGAACATAATGCATAAAATCCATAGACAAACATCAATTGACAAGTTCCAAACTTCAAACCGTATTTTTTCCTTCCTTAGTCAATGTCGTACAATTCGGTCATAATAGTATATCCATTCCTCGCCGATTTGTATGGTCTTGGACAAACATGTCCTCCAACTTTGCTCCTATTTTCCTATTCTTTGTTAGATCTTATAATCTCTCTTGTCAACCTTTCTTAGATAAATCATCCATGGAACGCTATACAAACAAGTAAACACTACCTCATTTGCTAAGTTGGAAATTCTATGGCGTACATTGATACACTCACTTCCAACACTTGTAAGAAACACCTAAATCTCCCTAAATCTTGTAATAGAAAACCCATAGTCATTAGGAAGTAATCTCTATTGTTTTGAAGTTTCTTACACGGTCAATACATTAGTCTCTCTCCTCCACAAGCACTCAAACATCAATTTCCCCAAGTATCTTAGCAATAACCAACTCAACTCAAGCATGATCAAAGGTGGTTGTCAAATTTAGTTGCATTCATTCAAATAACATATGTTAGGTGGATAACATTATGCATATCGAGGCCTCTTTGAAGTAGAGTCAATGTCAGTGGTGCACAAGGGTACCCACAACCCATCAAATGTTTACTATATAGGTGATTTAATATAAATTAAATTAAATCTAATTTCAAAGTAAATATTGTAATTAATGATATACAAATGCTAATATATAGTAAGACACAAGAAAACAAGCATGTACAAATGTGAAACCCTAAGCAAGAGAGAGAGAGATAAAGAGACTTAGTTGATTTCTAAGTAGTCTGGAAATGATCGAGCGGTGAATAGCTGAAACAAACTGAGGAGAGTGTCATCACTATAAATTGGAGGTTCGGAACTTAAAACGATGCGAGCAGAGTGCCCACGGGAGGACATGAGCACACGTGTGCTAATGACTAGATCTAGGTGCTAATGTCTAGATAGGTGCTTAGACTATGATGTCTTATGTGTAGGAGGAGCTTCATTGTTAGTCTTTGGTTATCACTTTGATTTTGTTCCTTGATCGTCGAATGTACTTGTAACCTGCAAAACAAATTGTCTACCTACACATGGCCGCAAACCACATCAAATATAATAAAAAAAGATGCGAGAATTTGGAGTCGGTCGACCACAGAAGGTCATGTGAAGAGTGAACTTAGTACTAAGTGCTACACTACATTTTAGACTCCATGTAGTTCTTTGTGTAAGTATTTGTATTGATGCCCTAGGATGTCCTTGTGTAAGTTGTACTAAGATAGCGGGATATATCTAGAATGCTTCAGATGTAAATGTTTGTAATGGAATAGAATAGACTTCCCATCCTATGTTGTGTATGTAGAGTGATGTATCTCTTTTCCCTTGAATGAGTGTGCTAGATGGATGCTTTGAAGTGCTTTTGTGCCTTTGGATGCAAGCTAATGTGTTAGTATGTAATGTTTAGTGATTGGTCCTTCATTTGGGAGATATAACTATGTATATATATGATTCCCTTGTTTGAATTTTGTATTTGATGGCTAAAAGGCTGAGCGAAAGTTATAAAAGATGACCCAAAAGTAAAAGAGACCCAAAAGAGTAAGAAGAAAACAAAGAGGGCCAAGAGCCCCCAAAAGGGACAGGAGCACCAATTGCTTCTATCCTAAATGGGTGCTAGTGTTCGAGGCCATAAAAGATAAATCAGTCAAATATCGATAGGTCTGTAGGGTGTGTAAGGTCAATAAAAATATAAGAGATAAAGTAAAAGGCCCAAAATACATTGTCAATTACTAGTTTTCTTGCTTAGCAATCATGTATATAATAATATGATCTAGGACCTAGAAATGTACCCAAGTGCATAGATTTTATGTCTACATTTTGCCCCCATTTTATGTTGTTGAGTGAATACTCGATAGCATAAAGTAGATAGAAGATGTGTACCTTATGATCTTGTAGAGAAGAGTGTAGCCGATAGTGTGCCGAGTGGACAAGTGAAGTGTGAAGTGATCAAAATGTGAAGCGTGGAGACTAGGAAAGGTAATTAGACCTTAGGGGTGAAGTGTATGCGTAACATGCTATTGTAGCTGGTGTGAGCTGCTCCTTGTTGCGTATTAAGGATAGACCTGCAAAAGAAGATTGAAAGAGTAGTCAAAGTTTTGTATATGAGAAATGAAAGTAACAAGTGTATGAGTAAGTAAAAGTGTGAAAGTATGTGTAGATATCTCGAAATGTCGACATGATCAAATTACAACTAATTTGTCCCACACCATCACTATCTAAATCCATATAATAATTAATCACAAGATTAATTATTATTATTAATCCATTTTATCTTATTTACCCCTTATCATTATTTATCATTCCATCATTGATCCTTTTAAATCATTATTATATCCCATTTTATCATTAATCACTTTAATTCCTTATTATATCCTATTATCCTATTTTAATCCTTCATTAACATTTTATAAGAATTTAATATTCCTACATCTCACCTACCACCTACCCTACACATCCCTACACCTAGCCCTTCCATGTAATCTCACATCTAATCATCTTTATTAACCTAATCTAATTCTAATCCTAATCACATCCTCACACCTCTAAATCTAGAGGCTTCTATTTCTAGAATCCTCTCTAACTTTCTCCTTCTATTGAATTTTTAATTCAATGGAAGCTTCTTCCCTCCATGAATTTTGAATTCATATTCTAGAGCTTTCCACTTAAGAATCCTCTAATCCTCACATGCATTCTCCACCCTTGATCCAAATCCAATATGGTTCATCTTAGCCATTAAATCCTTCTCTCCTCAATTATAAATTGAGCTCTCCTCCTCCATGGGAGCTAGTTAAAAGAACTTAAAAATTCATATCAAACCTCTCTTATTTTGTCCATCCAATCCAATCCATCCAATCAATCAATCCATCTATCATCATATGATCAATTCATCTTCATTAATCAAGCAATCCAAGCACAATTAAGGGAAGGTGTTGTCTAAGTGTCTCCAAAATCAAGCGAGCACATCCAATCCATCAATCAAGAGAAAATTCAAAGCATCAAAGGAGGAGTTTTGCAATCTTGTAGGTAAGTGCAGGTATTGAATTCATCCCCCTTTCAATCCATGGCTATATATCTGAGGTATTTGTTAAAGAGATTATATTAGGGAAGAAAGTTTGTTTGTTTTCTCACATTTCACTCACTAATCTTTTTAACATATATAATATGTAAAAGGAAATTGTGCACTGATGTGTAAGAGTGTAAAAGATATAAAATTGTCCTAGTTTTCTTGGAGATGCTACTGAACATGTTGTTGAATGGTGAGGTTTTTGGGCGATCTCATGCCAAAAATGAGTTTTTGGGCGATTTCACTTGTAAGTAAGGTTTTGGATTATCTCATGCCAAGTGCAAGTTTTTGGGCGATCTCACGCCAAGAGAAGAGTGTTGGGGAGAGAGGTATAGTTTTATCTCCTTATAAGACGCTTCTCAAATAAGCACCACTACGGATGGTACATCTCGATTTGTTCCAATTAGTCTCAATTAGTCCATATTGTAAGTGAAATGTATTGATATTATGAATTTTGTAACTGGAGGAAAGTGCTTGCTACTATATAAATGATCTAAAAATTGTTGGAGATTGTGTTTATATGAGAAATTGACCGTGTTTTCCTAGGATACAAGTGCCTGGGGGGACATAAGCACCCACCGCTACTATCCAGGTTTGGGCGCTAGTGTCTACAATGTATTTTGGACCCAAGTCTGTTTTTGGGCTAGTCTCAGAATCGTGTTCCTATGATGTTCCTATATTGTAGCTCCGAGATGTTGTAGGGGTGGTTTTTTCACCCAATAGATTCCCCCTCATTTGGGGTGCATGTGATGATTGGAAGAGAATGTGGTCCAAAAGATAGGACCCGATTTGAAATGAATACTTGCATGGGGTAGGGGATGTGCATCATAGAAACCAAGGCACATACAAACAAAGATAGGATAGTAATAAGTATCAGCAAAAAACTAGCATGTAATAGAAGTCAATGTAAAAAGCAACTAGAAAGACAAGATGGACCGCATGAAAAGGCGGGTTTTATACATGTGGGACATTGCTCACAATGTCACAATACAATCAAGGTCAAAGTGACCAAAATAATATAATGATAAAACAAAACATAGGGCATAGCACGTAAATAAGAGCATACAATAAAGCAATAAATAAGAATCAAAGTGTGTCGGATAGAGATGGTTGGATAGATCTTGCAAGTTAAATGCTACACATGAAGCACTCGTTAGTATGTTAGGTAAATAAGTAGTATGTCAAAGCATATGAAATAAGTGAAAATTAAGTAGTAAAAAGTAGTGAGTACTGAAATGATAGAACCTATGGTGTGTAGAGTATATTAGTAAAGAAAATTAGATGCCAGGAGCCTCTGTGAGAATGGTAAAGAGTTTTGTCAAGCATCTGCATTGTGTATGAATCGTGATAGGTCCCACGTTCACCACAAAATACCAAGTGAATGCGTATGTTTTTATAGAAAATGATAATGACATACTAATAATCCAACTAGCATAGCAAGCAAAGTGTAACATGTAAGGGGTATAACCTAACAAGAAACAATGCAACCAAGATAAACAAATGTTGTGCGAGTGTGATGGTGTGATATGAAAGGTGTGAAGATGATAGGAGAAATGTCTCCCCTTAGTGGATATGTATGAGATGAGTTTCATTTATAAATGCTCCTCAACACCAAGAATGAACCATAGATCAAGAGTGTGTCATAGGAAATGAGTGTATTGCGCGAGAGTAGATGCTTAGAAAAGATGTATCATGAAGCATTGAGTGTGAAGTGTAGAATATGTGAGGTTCATTGATGAAGTGTGCCCTCAACATTTAATTTTAAATCGTAACACAATAGTGCATCATCGATAAATGAGTGTATTGCGTGAGAGTAGATGCTAGAAAGATATATCATGAATCGCAAATCGTGAATTATGTATGATCTGAGGTTCATTGATGAAGTCTCGCCCTCATAGTCAAGTGTTAACCATAGCACAAGATTGCATAATAAGGAAGTGAGTGTGATGCATGAGATTAGATGCTAGAAAATATGTATTGTGAAGCGATGAGCATGAAATGTGTATGATGTGAGGTACATTGATGAAGTGTGCCCTCAACAGTCAAGTGTGAACCATAACACTAGAGTGTGTCATCGAGTAATAACAATATAATGTTTATACCAAAAGTGAAGTGATGCTCAAAAAAATAGACAAGAAACAACAAAGTGTGAGTAGCCGAGGATGTAAGAATTGAGGTCCATGGAGTAATTTTACCTCAACAGATCAAACATGAACCATAAAACAAGAGTGCGTCATCGAGTGATGATGGTACAATGTACCTTAGGAGAAAAGTGTGAATGCTTGAAGAGATTAGGCATGAAGCACAAAGTGTGAGAGAGTGGTAAATGCTAGAGATAGCTTGATAATGATGTAGGGGGAAACCGTGATGCCCCAAATGTGTGAGTGATGGATATCTATGTGACGATGTAAGAGAGATATTGTGATGGTGATGAAGTTTGAAATGTATCATAAGAAAGTATATTGTTGTCACAACAAGAGGTAGAAGCAAGAGTAAGACCAAGGTTAGATTGTGGGTTGACATGAGGAAGTTTAAAGACATGGCTATCACATGGTGAATTGGTTGGTCTTTCTTGGTTGGTGGTTTCTTATTTGGAATTGGTAACGTTATAGAAGACTTGATAGGAGGAGGTGATGGGGTACATATTTTTAAAGGTGGTTTCTTAGTTGGAATTGGTAACATTGTAAAGGACTTGATAGGATGAGGTGATTGGGTAGGCATTTTTGAAGGTGGCATGACATTGGGTTGGAGAGGAAACTCTTGAATTATTGAATATGGAACATTAGTAGCTAGGGCATGATGCCCATCAGACATGGAACAAGGTTCATTTTAAAAAGACCCCTCTGAAAAATTACTTTCAAATCATTGGTGAATCTCATAAATCGACTTTTGAATCATTGGCAAATTTCTGAAAAAATGTTTCGTGGTAAAGGCAATTTCACGAGATCATTTTTCCTCATTCTTTTTGCAATTTTGGTGAGTAGGTTGGATGAGGGTTGGACGGGTGGGTTGGATGAGTGGGGATTGGATGGGTGGGTTGGACGAGTGGGGGTTGGATGGGAAGGGGTTGTACAGGAGAATGGGTTGGCGCGACAATGGTTGGATGGATAGGAGTTGGACGGGGTGGGGTTGGACGGGAAGGGGATAGATGGGCAATGGTTGGTCGGGTGGGTTGGACGTGTGAGGAGTTAGATGGACAAGGGTTGGACGTGGTGGGTTGGACGGATGAGGGTTGGTCGGCTAAGGGTTGGACGAGAGGGTTGGACGGGCGGGTTAGACGAACGAGGGGTTGGACAGTGTGGGTTGGGCATTGTTACCAATGTATTTAATGTTCATTAATGATACCCCTAGGCTCTATAAATACCATTTCAAGGTTCATTTTTTCACTTTTATCCGTAAATTTCCAGTGCTTTGAGCTCTCTAATTTTACACCCAAATTTCACTTCTCCCTAATTTCAGCAATGACCAGTACCACATCTATTCCTACACCCAAATTTCAATACAAAAACCTCATGTGCCCATAGATTTTAGCTCTACTAAAAGCAAAAGACGCTCCAAAGGATTGGCTGGAAAAATCAAAAATTGTGGGCTTGTGAACATGCCCCAATTCGACACTGATACATCAGTCCTTGATTACCTACTCGCCTCTTACAACGACAATGATGGAAAATTTTCCATTCTTTTCATGCATCTGAAACATCGTCAAATTTATTTTTTTATTGAACCCGAGGACGTGCATCGGTTAACATGTTTACCTTTTGAAAATAAGCCTGTTACTACAAAGGTTGTCCTTACAAACAAAGACAAAAAGTTTTTGGAGTATCATTACAATGTACAGGTTGATGGTAATTTTATTATTTTCAAATGCTTTTTTTCTTAACATTACTTGACCACGCAAAGGATCTAAAGTTTCCTTTCTGTAATTGCAGCTCCTTTTAATCGTTCATCGAGAGGCATTCTTCTACAAGGTATTAAAAACAAATTCTTTATTGCAGTTGCTTCACTTTTTTAGGCCAGGATTGTATTACAGGGTAGATGTGCAGACATTCCCTATTGGGAAGTTCAATATTTATTACGGACACTAGTAGGTCAACAATTTGATTGGTGCAGTTATTTGTCCAACAGAATAAAATTAGATATCTCCCATGCCCGCAAAGCCAATCAAACTGATAAATCGAGGATTGTATTTTCTTGTTGTAATTTTATTCTTGCTTTCTATAATGAAGCGTACTACAAATTGACGCAACATACGATTCCTACTACAATCAATGATAAGATGATTGGTCTTAGTCTCGAAGAACAACATGTAATAATTACTTTTATTGTTTACTTGTTATAACGATTTCAATTTGAATATTTAAATAAAATAATAATTGTATGATTTTATTTTGTAGAGAAAAATTATAGCTACAACATCTCATAAGGAGGCAATTGCTAGAGGTAAAGCCCCTCCAGAGGTCTCTGCTGATTCTAACATGGATTTAGCAGAATCAACACTAGTAAGACCTCGTCAAAAGTAACCTAGGGGGTCGATATGCAAAACACGTTTACCATAACATTTAACTACAATACGAATAATGAATTTATCTTTATATATAAATTACAAATTCAAAAAATTACTATAGATTATGTATTCTAATATTTCTACTGATCTTTTCTACATGTATTGTATTCAGAAACTACTAAGATGGATGATGAAGATCAAACTCATTATGGGTGTGGAGATCAAAATGTCACAATTGTGTCTCCGTCTATGCAAGGTATATTGTACGGTAGTTTGATTTGCATGTTTTGTTTCCTTACAATTTTTTAGCATTTACAAATCCCAACCATTATATTCTAACAATTTTTGTTTGTGTAGTGCCGTTTAAACAACCACTTGAGACCCAAGAAACAACCTAGGGTTAGCTAGAAAATTATGGGATAATTTTTTTGATTTGAAGTGTCTACAACCAGGTTGCAAGACATCAATTTTCACTAACAGTTTCGGAACAAGACCAATGTACCACAACATATGTTCCCTTCATTAACTAATAACAAGTTCACAAGGTTCAAATTTTAGGGTTATATGTTTTAGTTAGGTTCAAGGAGTAATTTACCCCCATGCCTGCTCTCTAGTAGCCTCAGAGTTTCAACAGAATTTTTCTCATACTTAATGCTTCCAAAATTTCCCTAAATCATTCCCATTGGATAGGAAATTTTCTCACCTTTCCGATGATATAAAGAAGTCCTCCTAACTCCTTATATTTTTCAAGTTATGGGCCGACGGACTTTAGGGGAGAAATTTTCCCAAGGGAAGTCCACGGGTCTAGGGAGGAAAATTTTCTCCATGCGCGGGTCGGCAGGGCGGGGATAAACTTAACGTATTTTCCTTCTTTGGCACAAAAGCGCAAATCACCTTGGCATGCTCACAAGCCTGGCAAGGAGACACGTGTCGCCCCCTGGTTGGTTGGGAGAAACGGCAGGCCGACGGAGCGGGTTGAGACTTTAAGTCTCTTTCACCAAAAACACAAGGGAACCGAATTGGTCCGTGCCCATGCCGACGCCATGATGCCACGTGTCACTCAAGGATTGGCGTGGGGAAAATGGATGGTGGAAAACCTAAGGCATTAAGCCAAAATGGTTTCAAAGTCCAAAAGCTCGCACGGGCCCGCACATCCATGAAAGGAAGAATTCCAAGCAAGGCGGGGTTGCGGGGCCGCAGAGACAAAAGGGAAAAATTGCCAAAGGAGAAAACAAAAGTGCTAAGTCCAAAAACCCTCCCGCGCACCCATCTTGACACGTGTCATAACACGTGATTGGCCATGGGTGAGCGGGGACGTGAGAAAGTGGGAAAATTTTCCCAAGGTAAAATTTTCAAAAGGACAAGTTTAAATTTGGTCCCCTCCGAGGTGCCACATGGTAGGTCTTGATTGGTTGTGGGATGGCAGGGGGCCACGGACGTTTTGGAAATTTTTCCAAAGTTAAAAATTAAAGTTCAACAGTTAGATTTTGTTTTTGAAGGCCAAATTGAAGTAAAACTTCAAATGGCCATACTTTTGATAGGAAGCTCAGATTTGGGAAAACGAGGACTTTTCGAAAGCTCTCGATGCCCTCTTTACATAGGAAACATAAAATTTACTTTTTGATGAAGTTTAAAGGGTCAATTTTATAAAAACGATTTGTAGGCTTTTAATTAGCAAACTGACAATTTCCAACTTTTCTTTTTGTTTAAATTGGGTCTCCTCCTTCACTCAACATGCCAAACAGGCATGGAGAATTGATCTAGGGAGGGTTTAAAGTGTTTTAGAGAAGTTGATTTGTTTAATTGATTCAAAATTGTATTTTTCCAACAAATGACAGAAAAATGACTATTAGAGGGATTGTATTCGAATTAGCAATGGTTAAGTTGTTTTCTTGAGTTTTCTTTGTCAATTTGGGTTCATTTGTGAACCAGCATACTAAATTTTAACATCTCCAAGTTAATAAAAGTGTGCAGGTCTGAACTGTACATTTTTATTAAAATTTACCAGTTTTAAAAGTCACAATGCCAGTGATCAAATTTTTAAAGGATCTATTTATCAATTTCATCATTTAAGTGTAACAACTTATTTCTAATCTAGTCTAATACATTTAATTGATTCAATCAACCATTTAATAGCAATTATACAAAACATGATTTCCAAATTTCAACTCGTTTCGAAGAGGACAAAACATTGTCTTTTCCTTCATACGCATTCTTCTTTCCAACAAAGATTTTAATTCACAATAGCAATTCAATTCCAATACAATCATGCAAGTTTGAGAAGGTAGAGCATTCCTTTATTGATTTCCAACAACAACTTTACAATTTATCTCTTCCTTTGACTTCAAAATACAATATATAATACATATAACATTCTTCACATTCCTTTTCAAAACAGAGAATGGAATATAAATCTTTACATTTCACATTTCCATTTCAATCTTTCATCATCAATACAAGCATCTTCTCACTACAATTAATTATACAAATCATCCACTTCAAAGTGGGAAGGATTACAATAAACTTTCTCATAAGAAGGGACTGTCAAAATGTACAATTCTTTTGCTCCAAAATAGCAACACGCTGGTTTTTCTTCATCTTCTAACTAGATCACAACAAAAATAGGGGAAAGGCAACGCTCTCCACCCAACCAAGACATCCAATGAAAGGAGAAGTCTTCCTTTATCATTTTCCCCCAAGCCCCAACCAAGATACAATAAAAGATGCAATTCAACCATGGCAACAACTGGCTTCCACAACACAACATTATTTCACATACACATTTTTTTGAAACACAATGCAACACAAAACAAACAATAGTTCACAACTGCATTTAGAAACATTTCAAAGTAGAATTCAGGCTTGATCTTGCAAGCCAAAGGAGCAAGGCCTATGGGGAAGCTGCTTATGCCTCCCAATTGGGAATTGGGCATCCACCAAAAACAAACCGCCAATTAATTCATCACACACACATTTCCTTATGCCCCCCACAAAATCCCTCCTTATGCCCCCACATATTTCCTTATGCCCCCCACAAAGTAAGAAATGCAAGCTATTTATTTTCCAAGGTGGATCCCAAACCCAAACTCCCTCCACAAAAATTTGATGCCAATGGCATTTCCTTATGCCCCCACAAGAATTCCCCATAGCCTTCTCCTACACCTTCCCTAAGGCAGTCTACCCAACCAGCCAACAAATAAAACAAAACATGCATTTTCCACACAACACAACAAGAAAATAACAGAAATAAAAGAGAGTTAAATTCCTACCTCTCCATGGTTATTTGGTCTCCAAATAGCAAGCTTCAAATTCCAAACATAGCCCAAAACATCAAGCTCCCAAGCATGCAAAGCTACCTTCAACACTTTCTTCAAAAACAAGAGCTCCCTCAAGAAAATGCGCCCCAAGGAAGTATCCAAAAAGGTTCAACAACCCAAAACAAGAAGAGAGTTTGAAATATATAGAAGAGGGAAAGAAGAGGATGATGTGGATCCATGTAGGATGCCACATCATACATTCTCACAATCAAACACAAAAGACAAACTCCAAACTCCAAGGCTCAATAAAGAGGTGGGTGAACAATGACAAGCTACTTGCACACTCAAAAGAGCCCACACCTCAAGGAACAACAATTAATTAAAATGTAAGAAAGTGCAATTAAAAACATGCACAAGATGAATAAAATGCATTATAAAAGTCACAAATCACTTCCCCAACCATAATGATAAAGACTTTGCATACAATAAATATATAAATTGCAGAAGATAACACAACACCAGATATATGTGGGGCCAAGATGCCCTAATAATCAATATATGCAGAATAATACCCTTAAGGTAGGGCAACACCATACAATGCTCCTTAAGGAAGGAGTAACTCCACAATCTCCCAAGATGGGAATCCACTTCAAGGGGGACACCTCCAATATACCTCTACCAAGTAGAAGACTCAACTCATACATCCCTCCCTCATAATGATACTCACATCCTTTAAATAGGATGGGTAACACCTAATCCCAATGTAGGCCGACCCATTACCCAATATAATTAATTCCTATGTGAGCCCATATAACTAAGGGGATGTGTGCCACATGTCGGCATCTCCATCAACCCATATATATTATATTATCATATCCCAAGGTACATAGCATTGCCTCCCTCTTTGACATGTTTCGTCCCCGAAACATAAGAAGAAGCCATATAATGAGTGCGCTTTAAATTATTGCACACTTGTCGCCATGCTCGATCATCCAACCACCCATATGAAATCCTATGGGGTGATGCTGCTCCAAACCTGATTCCATATTCCCTTGTGCTCATCTGATTCCATCCTGGTCCATATGTGTTCCTCCTCGGCATCCATGTATATCCATAATTATTATTCATGTGATTCCGTGTCATATAATTATTGTTCCATTGATTCCATGTATAGCCAAAATTATTACTCCTCCAATTCCCTGTATATCCATATAGATTGCTTCCCTTGTGTGTCCTAGCATGTCTCCATGATTTTTTCCTCTCATGATGATGTGGGTGTCTATATGGTGCCTCCTTCGTATACTCAACCTTATCAACCTTTTCCTCAACTTTCTTGTCCTCTTCCACCTTGTTTGTTACTTCTTTTTTCTCTTGAGTAGAGAAATTATTTGTGACTTTATGTTCTTCATCCTCTCCTTCTGATTCATCATTATTCCCTTCTTCATCATCTTCAAATTCATCTTCATGATCCAATTTTACATTACTTTTTTCTTTGCTAAGTGTGATATCTTGCAATGTAATTTTCTTTCTCTTGTACCATAATTTCATGAATTTCTTTTACACATTAAGATTAATTGTTCCCAAGCTCTCTAACCAAGGATATCCAAGAACAATATCCATACCATCCATATCTAAAGCATAAAAATATGAATGTAAAACATATTTATCCATAGAGAGCTTTAAATCTTCAAAAACTTGAATATGCTTACCATCCACTTGAGATTCCTTAATATGTTTTGCTTGTACATGTAGATTTTGAGCTACATCCATATTGATGAAGTTATATTTGCTACTAGGGTTTATGGAAACAATTACATTTTTCCTTTGAATACACCCTTCAAACTGAAATATTGAAGCTTCCTTCTTTGGAGATGCACTATCATGTGTAACAACTTCATCATCAACATTTTCTTCTTCTTCTTCTTCTTCTGCTTCTGATTCTTTTTCTTCTTCTTCTTCTTCTTCTTCTTCTGCTATTTCCTCTTCCTCACTATTATCATTAAATTCTTCTTTTGTTTCCCATCTGTCCATGAAAACTTGTTCCAGTTCCTCCAAGGACCAATTAGACTTTTCCTTTTCTAACTCAGAAAACCAAATCTGTGCAGAGCCACTAATCCACAATTTGAAGAACCAAATATCTGATGGTTCAGAGAATTTATGCCTAAATTTGTTCCACCATTCTCTAGCATCAATCTTGTTATCTCCAAAAAAAGTTACCATCCCCATGATCCACAAAACCCTAATAATCTCTCGATACCACTTGATAAAGACTTTGCATACAATAAATATATAAATTGCAGAAGATAACACAACACCAGATATATGTGGGGCCAAGATGCCCTAATAATCAATATATGCAGAATAATACCCTTAAGGTAGGGCAACACCATACAATGCTCCTTAAGGAAGGAGTAACTCCACAATCTCCCAAGATGGGAATCCACTTCAAGGGGGACACCTCCAATATACCTCTACTAAGTAGAAAACTCATACATCCCTCCCTCATAATGATACTCACATCCTTTAAATAAGATGGGTAACACCTAATCCCAATGTAGGTTGACCCATTACCCAATATAATTAATTCCTATGTGAGCCCATATAACTAACTAAGGGGATGTGTGCCACATGTCGATCTCTATCAACCCACATATATTATATTATCATATCCCAAGGTACATAACACATAAGTATGGTTGGTAACATAAATTTAGAGGCATGGGACAAGTTTTACTTGTCCCACAAGCCTCCAAAAATAGCCCCCAAGGTCAAATTCGAATTTCCATGGAGGTGGAGTATTTCTTACTCCAAAATCTGACTTACACAAGCTCTTACACATCTTACACATCCCTTACAAATTAATTACAAACAACCAACAACTCTAATAATTACTTTCCATATCCCAATTTAATTTATTTAAATTTTAAACATATGATCTCCTCACATTAATCTATCACAATTAATTAATTAAAAGAAGAGAACACATTACAAATAAAATACATACAACAATAAATAAACATTAACCATATCAACAAAAATACACAACCCATGGTCACATATAAAGATGATTCCCCCCATGGGAATCTCTAACAAAACAACACACAACACAATAAAACAAGTTGCCATGGTGACCTTGTCGAATTCACCTAGAATTCTATTTTGGTTGGTCTCCGATCCCCGATGTTTTGTTGTGATATTTTTAACCTGTAAAATACAAATACCTCCTTCGGCCTCGTGGCCATATCAAAACATCCAATATGATACAAATAGAATCACTAAATCAACTATATAATGAATCACAACAATATCGAAGTAACAACTACATCATTTGTATTTTTAATCCATAACTATATCAGTATCATAAAATATCCATTTTCTAGATCTATTCATAATATCCAAAATCACATGTCTAAGCAATATCCATAAAACATCCATGTCAAATAATATATCATCATCTTCATATAAGGTGTCTCTAGTGATCATCATGCATCGTAATCAAATCAAAATCTGCAATAATCCATAATCCAATGTCTAACAACATACTAAATCAAAACATAGTAATGTCTATAATGAAATCAATAGTATCAACATAAGCATCAAAAGGTGTCAAAGGGAAGTGGGCACTACGGTTTGCTTCATGTAGGTAATATGGCTTGTGTCATTTTCCGCTGCAAGGAGGCCCCTAATTCCTCCAACATGTCAAGTATAAACACAAAGGAGGACTTGGGAAAGAATATTAGGATTCTGTAGTAGAGTCGGCGAGAACAGTTCATCCTGCTACAACCGAATTTCTGTGTTGTCACTAGGTGGTGTTTTAAGTGTAATAGCCACACGGTTTTCAACAACATAGCCCTTGATGAGGAGTATTTAGGATTTGATAGTCGGGATGCGACAAGAGTAACTATTTTGACACCCACGACATGATTCAATCTACTCTGCCTCAACAACAAAATGTGCATGGAATACAGGGAAGTGACTCTCCTCCTCCCCCAAGGGTTGCTCCATAAACAAATGATGAAAAAACACATTTTATATTAGAAAATATGATATCAGATAGCATGGGGGCAACAATTCAAGAGGTTGTAATGTCTGATGTGGATTTGGTGTGGTCTTGGGAGAGGAGAGCAAAATTTTTGATAAAAGAAATAAATACTAGATACCATAATCATGCTCAAAGGCATTCATTGTTCACTGCCATAGAGAGCCAACCAACATGGTAGGATGTTTTGCTAAACAAAGCTCAATCAGGGACAATTTCATATAGTAATGATTACAATGATGAAATTGTAGACATAATGCTAAATAGGTTGGAAAATCTCAATGTTGAAGCACATGCTTACTACAACAAATGGTCTAAAGACAAGACTAATGTTTTAATAACAAATGCATAAAAAGAGAAAGTTGTTGTGAGTGGGCATTTACTTTTACATGAAAAACTAAAAATTATCTGATATTATAACCACTGCAATATATTTTTTCATATTATCTGATAGACTAAAAATTTAATATTTCTATTTTGTAGGCAAAATATGAAAATTTAAAGAAAGAAGCAGTTGTTTTTGAAGCACATTTGAAGAATGCCCGCAAAAGCCTGAATTCTTTTATACAATTGAAGGAAAAACTCATTGTTATTAATAAACAAAATAATACATTGAGAAGGATAATAAAGGAGCATAATATGGATCCAGAAGTCTTACTGAAGGAAAAGACAGATGCAGATGCAACACTTTTGTCTGTAGGAGATGTAGCGAGGGAGGAGCTGAATATACTGGAAAATATCAACACTATAGCAGGAGATCTTTAGGCATCAGGAGTTATTCCTCCATCTCTTATGCAGAAAAATAAAAACCTTCACTTAGCATCATAAAATTTGATAAGTTAGTAAAGTTCACCATGTGACAGGTGTGTTGTCACAATTCGACACTGTAGTGTAGGAATTAAAAGATAGTGGCCAACCCTTTTTAGTTTTTATTCCATGTGGCAGACATAAGGACAACTATGATTTTGAATCATAGGCAGAAAAGAGGATGACCTCGTAATGTGTCCTTATATGACAGAACTTGTCCAGAAGCTTTGAGATGTTATAACCCCTTTTTTGAATCAGTATTGGTACCGACAATGCTTTATGAATTTGTACTTTTTCATAAAGTAATCCGCTACATGAGAAATCAATATTAAAAGAACTTTGGAAGTTAGAATTGTATAATGTTACTATATATTAATAAAAACTATGTTTCTTTTCTATTGTTTAAATAAATGTTGCTTAAATTTACATTATTTTGTTTCTTTACGTTTCAATTGTTGCAGGATGTAAAATAAATAAATTAACAGATATAAAAGACGAATGTGTTCTTATTTCAATCTAAATTTGAAAACCAAACATAAAAAAACAAATGGCATAATTGAAACAAATAATGACATTGTTATAATGAAGAGCAAATAATGACAAATATAATATTGCATTTATTGAAAGTTGTAATCACTGAATGAAGTACATAAGTAGTCTCAATAATGGATAGAAGAAATAAAATCTATGTGAATTCGAACAGTCTTGGAGCAACACTTTCATTTGTGTCTTGGAAATCAATTGCAACATGATTTTTGGATGTGTCTCGATCCCCTGGGTTAGGCAAAATATTACTTACTCCTCTTCTGTCTACTAGTTAATTCCACAATGCCAGTGCTCTATCATAGGGAAAAGACTTCACTGAGTAACTAGATACATACAATCTGAGACAACTTTCTAGATTCCTATCCAATCTGTTTCGAACTTTTGACTTTAAAAAGGAGAGTGCACTGAAAACCCTCTCATCTTCCACAAAACCTAGAATCATTGATTGACAGAGCTCATACAACTTAAAATACTCGCTCAAATCTTCACTTAGAATAATACTAGAACAAATATCCTTCCAAATCCTGTTCATGGCACTCGTAATCTTGTGGGTTTTGTAGAAGCTAAACTTGTCATATCATTGTATTAGAAAAATTCATCGATCGTGAACTAAGTAGTTTTCTTCCAAATTCCTTCTACAAAAACTCCATTTATCTCTATAGTCTTATAGAAATGATCAGTAAGATCACCCATGTTTTTCACAAATAAAGGATTGATAGATGTATAAGGTTTGCCGCAAGAAAAATTCCAAAACTACGGATTTACAACTCCCATTGCTTCAAGTATTTTATCATTTTTGAATCTTTCTCGAGATCTCTTTATCTAACAATTGAGATATCTTTCTCAACTTATTCCTAGTTTCGATTAATACTGCATCATATAAATTTCGTGTCACTTTTACTTCTTCTATTTCTGAGTTAGCCATATCAATTCTTTTTTGGTACGTATGAAGTGGAATCTCTTTTCCATGTGTTGTTATACACAAATGATCATTTATATTGTACTTTAAGAAGCACCTAGAATTTTTCAAATCTTTCAATGCATTCCAGTTTTCAAAAACAGCACCCTGAAAACTCCCATCAAAAATATATAAGCTTTCTAGACTCCAACAAACACGTCTTCTGAGTCTTATAAATTTTGCAATGTAGAAAGACCGATCTTGAGCATGCTTCGTTAAAATATTAAGCTCCCTCAACATGGGCAAAATACCGCAAAGTGTGAGGAAAGTTTCTATGTTAGTTAGACAGCACAATAGATCTTTAACTTTATCTACATCCCTGTGGTATTTAAACATAAATCCTGTCAGTGAAGGATATTCATCATATATTCTACAGGAAGGTTCGTACATAGATATCCATCTGGTATCTACATCTTTGAGAAGTTTTTTTCCCTCTGTTAGTCCAATAGCAAATTTTAAAAATTCTAAAAATCTCTTAGATCGCAAGAAATAATAGGCATGGAGATCACGTATCAATTCCTCCACTTTAGCTACATTTTCAAATGTGCTCACAATTTTGTAGGCGAGATTCATTATGTGAGCCATGTAGTGGACATCAACCATATATAGAGCAATAGTTGTCTGAAGTCTAACACATAGACCATTTTTGGCTCCCTGCATTATAGTTGCACCATCGGTTCCGACACAAACTAATTTTGTTGCAATGGAAAAGTCATCCATTCCGGCAATATCCTTCAAATTTGATACCACCAATTTATAAATATTCTCGAATTGCAATTCTCTATCATTTTATGAATTTCCAAGAGGTGTGGAGTCCTCATTTCATTAGTAAATGTGTAAACATGAATACATATCCATGAAGTATTATCGACTGCGGTAACCTCATCTAAAGAAAGGGAAATATACTTTGCCTTTTGAACACATAGTTTTAGATCCTCCTTCTCTACCAGAGATAGACATTTTGTAATCTCCCAACCATTGGTATCTGACCAATGAGATTGAGGAACGTTCTTTAAACCAATAACTTGATACAACATTCTATTTTCTCCGAAATTTGACATCGGTCTTCCCCTTTTCATTATATGAAATACGGTTGCAAATTGAATACCCTTTGCTTGCATTTCTACCTCCATAGCTTTGCTCAATTTTGCTACTATGGTCCCACCTTTTTCATTTACATATTTGATACATTTTTGTTCCTTTTCATACTCTTCTGCGTATTTGACATGTAGACAATCTTTTGCATCTTTCCATTTATGTGTTCTGACTATGTTGCCATCCTTGAGCTTTTGGGAAATGTATATTTTCCCACAATGTTTTTCAATTGTGTCTAGTTTGAGCTGCATCATGTGATCCTTCCCCTATTTCCAACCACATATTTTGCATCGACATTGTGTTGGAACATCATTACAATTTTTAGTGTGCATAGGTTCAATAAAAGGATATTTTGTAGCCCATTCGAATTGGAATTTCCTTCCAATTGTCCAGTTTGCCATCTTTCTTCTAACATATTTTCTTTTTTCCTTGGGATTCAACTTCGCATCTAGGATGTCAAGCATAAATTTTTGAATCTCATGTCTCCTCTTTCTGAAATAGATCGTGGAGTAGAAGCTTCCTTTCTTTGGTGTATCCTGAGAGTTCGATGAATTTTCTTGTACTTCTATTTCATCAAGGGACGAAATGTTTGCCTCAACATATATTGGATCATCAATATCTATAAATTGATTATTCTATGAAGGAATTTCTAAAAAGTCTGCAAATAATTTTATAAAATTGTTACTTATATAGTATTAATCTTATCTATAGTTAAATTTTTACAGAGTACAAATGTCAAAGAGTTCCAAGAATAGTATCATAAACATAATTATTAAATTATGTTAGATAAAATAACCAATAAATAACACTTTCCACATACCGATATTTTCAGTTGAAGTAGAAACCAACTTCGTTTTTGTGATTTTCTAAAATAGCCAAACAAAGTATTGGCACCCTTTTTTTGAACTTGTTGAATTTGTAATCTTCTTGCCCTGATTTCTAGTATCCATGATAACATCGCTTAGGGCCTTACGTACGGCTCTTATGTTCCGAGGCTCGAGAGAATGGACGGTAAAGGGTTGGACGGCTAAGGGTTGGATGGCTACAGGTTAGATGGTTTAGGGGTTAGATGACTAGGGGTTGGACGGCTAAGGGTTGGACGATGGTAGGGGTTGGACGGGTAGGAGTTGGATGGCTAGGGGTTGGACGGGTAGGAGTTGGACGGCTAGGGGTTAGACGACTCAGGTTGGATGGAATAGATTTGGACAATTCAAATTACAAAGTATGTCGATCAAGGCCGGATGACTCGAGTTGGACACATTACGGTTGGACGGCTCGGATTTTAGACTTCAATGTTGGCGGCTGAGGATTTTCTTATGTTTACTTCAGCGAATATGCGCACGATATGATTCAAAATGGTGGTGAATTACATTCATAACCTCTTATATATGTGTAAAATCTAGGTGAAAGGAATAGTATAAGGGACATGTCGGCTGAATTTTTCGGTGAATAAGTCAGCTCTGAACAACATAATATTCGCCATTTCAAATTTCCATAATCCTCGATTTTCGTGAGTTTACGAAAATTTGCCACTAAAATTTTCCCTAACATGGAAGGATCGAATTTTAGCAATTAGAGATGAGCATACAACAGAATGTTGTGTAGTAAATGAAATAAAACCTTGATGCTCAAAGTGTTTAATTATTTGTTTTATAGCATAATAATCATTGTCATAATGTCCATTAAGTTTGTGATGATTGAAAAATAGGAGACCTTTGCATTTAGAAAGTCGATAAGGGAGGTAGTAATGACTAGGTGGAAATTTGATCAATTGGTGATTGAGGAGCTCAAGAAGAATGTCATGTTGCTTAGCATTTTAATCAAACTTGAGAGGTGTTGTAACAAGATAAGACTTGGGTTTCATAGATATGAGCACATATAGTAGTCATAGGATTAGGATGAGGTGTATAAGAAGAACTAGCATTGACACGAGAAGCATCATTAAGATGTTGGATTTCAACTTTGAGGGTCTGTAATCGTGGTTTCCATAACTTGAAATTTATCTTGAAAAGCATGGTGTAAAGCTTGAATTGACTCTAAGATGGCTTGATTTGTTATGGTATCATGAAGGCTAAGGTTTTTGGAGAGACTATAGAAAATGGAACTTATTTGTGCATGTGGCGTATAATGAGGGAGGTACATAGTGTATAGGGATTTTTAGAGAATCTAGATACAAAATCACACACATATTACTAATTTATTATGCCATCAATATGTTGTTTATATGCATGGACTTTAAGTAAGAAAAGTATTCATTGGTGATACAATCCTTTGTCCATCTACTTGTTTTGATTGTTTCTATTTTCTTGATCTCTCACATATTTCATTTTTGTATCCAATCCTGGTCAGGTCACATGGATCCATGTCTATCATTCTTTTCACATCTATTGTAATTTATCCTAGGACATTAGCGCTCATTCGGACACTACAGACCGATGCACTCATGTCCATTTTGGGCACTCTTGTTATCTTATTTTTTCTTTTTACTTATTTTGACATTTGTGTTCGACCTTTCTAGTTTTCTTATCCTATCCCGAGCTCATAGTCATCCTTTTGGTTCACTAGTGAAATTTAAACAAGAGATCCATATATATATACAACATACACTATATTATTATGGCTAGCAATTCTAAGGAAATCCTCATCTACATACTATCACTACCATCAAAGGAACTACATTTTTGGGCTGCATACACTACATAGGAAGGGGAAGTGCTCAATTACATATCACACATTTGCATCTTATCTAGCCATATCTTGTTATCTTGGCATCATTGGTGCGAGGGAAACCTAAGGACACTATTACACACACAAGCACAAAGAACTACATGGATTCTGGAATGTAGTGCAGTGCTCGATCATAAGTTCACTCATCGAGTGATTATTGGGGTTCAGTATGACTTCACATATTGCATTTTCATTCCAATTTGATGTGTTTGTGAGCTTGTGTAGCTAATTAGGGTTTATTTTGCATGATATAGGTACAATTGGCGATCAAAGAGCGAATACCAGGTGATCAACATGAAATGATAAAAAACCCTAGTGATAGAAAGAAATAAGATTCCGACCTTCTATGTAGTCACCCATGCCCATGAACAATCACCACCGGTGCCCCATGCCCCTTGTCCATGCAGTACTAGATGCCCATGTCGACCTTTTTCTCATAACCTAGATTTTATAGAGAGAGCAGTGCGACACAATTCCAGCCATGTTCAACACTTTACATCAGACAGATTGGTTCCAAATTGTACAAGAGTTAGCTAAGTCATCTCTCTCCCTATTTTCTTATAGTAAAACATTGTTTAAGGTCTTAACATTTGTATATTTGTTGTATTTTATCATATATGTTACTATACAATTAGATTTAATTCAGATTTTATTAAATCATTTGGTGAACCTATTTTTTCTTCAAAATCTTCTTGACCTATGATCCCCAAAACCCTCATGGCTAAGAAGAGGTCCTCATCTCCTAAGCACCATATGGATGATACATGTTTGAACCATGTCTTTGATGATGTTGTTGTGCAATCTAAATTTCGTGACCTCTACCAAAACCCTCAATGTGATTCTTCCATCATCCAACAAATTCTTGCTTTCCAAAACACCCATCCTTAACTAACTTTCACAACTCTAGCATTTGCATAGTCTCTCTTGACCAAAACTTTACTTCATGTTTTCCTTGTTCTCTCATAGTCACCCATGTTGTTGCACCTTCTTCCACTCCTCTTATAGCACATGATAGTATTACTGGAAATTCTTTGCTTGATTATGTTCTTGGTTGTGATAATATGGATGTCAATACTTCTACTTCTAATGTTGAAAATGTACATATGCATGATGTTATTTCTACTAGTATTCAAGATGAATGTAAAGTTGTATCTCCTACTCTTCCTACTTTTGAAAGTGCTTCTAATGAATGCAATGATAGATATGATATTAGTACTCCTACTTCTTTCTATGTTGATGATAGTCTTGATGAAATACTTGCTTGTGAAAATATGTCTGATAGTGATGTAGATTATACTTTTGATCATGAACATGTTAGTGATGATGTTACTTCTCTTAAGACTGTTGAATGTGAATTTACTACTCCTCTTTCTTCTCTTATACATTGGCCGCTCATGATGACCTTACTCCTAGCACTAGTACACCTCTTATTATTTCTTTTGAGTTTACTTTTAGCATTCTGCTAGATCTTCCATGTTCCTCTCCTCCTCGTCAACATATTCCTCCTACTTCTATTGTTGTTACGTGATGATCCTACTCCTAGCACTAATAAACCTCTTATTATTTCTTCTAAGTTTACTTCTAGTATTCCTCTAGATCTTACATGTTCATCTCCTCCTCTTCCACCTCTTCCTCCTTCTGATGTTGTTTCTCACGATGTTTCTAATCCTACTACTAGTACACCTCTTATTATTTATTTTGAGTCTACATCTAGCATTCCTATAGAGCCTCCATGTTTTTCTCTCCCTCTCTTTCATCCCCTTTTCATCCTCCACATATGCTCCTTCTCACATTCCCATGATCACTCACAATGGCAAGATCCAACCTCTCAATATGCCTCTTACTTCACCTACCATTCCTTCACATGATATTTTATCTCTCATGCATGATGTTGGCACTTTGAAATCTCAAGTTCATACACTCACTCTTGAAAGTAAAGCCTACTATGCTTCTATTGACAATAATTCTTTGCATGACAATCCTATTCCTAAAAAGATTCACAATTTTGCTTTTCCAAAAGGACTTCATCATGCCTAACTTCTCATGTTTTGATGGCATTGGCAATCCTTATTTACATCTTAAGCATTATCGCATTCAACCATGTCTGCTTATTCTAATGATCACTTGTTACTCAAAGCATTTTTCATAGTCTTGTTGATCATGCTCTCCAATGGTACACTCATTTTCCTTATGGATCCATTAGTACTTATTATGATATGGAGGATGTTTTTCTTAGAAAATTTATTTCTAACAATGGTCCTAAGGTTACATATGAACATTTTCCTTCATTGCATCAAGGAAAGAAAGAACCAATTATATTACATTTTACACTTTAATTCTTGTATGCATCAAGTTATTATTTCAGCCCATTGATTTAGAAAAGTAATTTATCTTTTTCGTGGCTTAGTTCTTGCATTGAAAGAAAAATTATTATATGATACATGTGAATCTTTTACTCTCTTATGCTACAAAGTTATTGATTTAGAACAAGATTTAATTGTTGCACATGTTATATCACCCTCTTCTACTTTCTACTACTTCTTCTACTACTTCTTCTTCTCTTCTTCTTTAAGCTTTCCATCCATTAATCTCCTCCTCCTCCTAAAGTCATCATCTTCTCCTCCACCACATCGACATACACCTAAGTCTTCTCCACCTCCTACTCGTGAACCATTACAATTCTCACATAATGAAAACCTCATGATGTCTTGTGTGCTTTACTTGATAAGCACTTAATTTACTTACCTTATACTAAGAATCATCCACCTCACCACTTATAATGCCAACGTGACCTCCCTTTCTGTAATTTCCACTACATCAATGGCCATCGTGATAATGATTTCTATGCTCTCCATGATCGCTTGCAATAATTAGAAGACAAAGGTGTCATTGTTTTCCACTCACCCTCTCATGAGTCGCTCTCTTTCTCCTATCCCACATAAGTGTGCTTCCACCTCTATTCACTTATCTCCTTCACCTCCATCTAAAGTTGTCATCCATCCACCTCCTAAGGTCATCATCCATCCACGTCCTCCATCCAATCCACCTATGGTTGCATCATCTCATTCTTCACAAATTGCTACACTACCTCATTGGCATCCTAAGCCTCTTGCTTCTGCACTTCCTCCCACCACACCTTCTATTCTTGGTCCCATTCCATCTAGCATCAATTTGGCACTTATTCTCACATTGTTGCTTGCTTCACATGCTCCATCTATGCCTTGCAGGCCACTTAATCTCTAGTAGATGACATCCAATTTCCATTTCATTACCCTATGACGCACTCTCATGTTATGGTTCACACTTGAATATTGAGGGAATACTACATCAATGAACCTCTCCTTTCACACTCATGCTTTGTGCTTCATGTCATATCTTTTCTAGCATCTCTTTTCGCATGTGAAAACCCATTTCCCGATGATGCACTCTTGTTCTATGGTTCATTCTTGACTGTTGAGGGGGCATTTATAAATGAACCTCATTCTCACATTGGGGAAATCATTCATCTTCCTTCCCTCTTCATTATAATCACACATGATTACAACCATTGTTTTACATTCTCTCATCATACAAATACCACACATCATTATTATTTTATTCTCTTAACATTACTCTTTCACATTATCTATTATATTACATCACATACATCTATTTCTATTCATCACATACTATGCTCTTCATTCTCATTCAAATACAAATCCTATTATAATCATTACTTATCTATTTCTTTCCACATCATCATGCATTTCAAATCAAAACAACCATTTCAACAATACATATCAACCCAAAGTGCAAACAACAATCATCACATCATATACCAATACACATCAACAACACATCACACACACACATATATATATCCATATATATATATATCATCAAAAATCATAAGTTTCAAAATACAATCATTAGGGGAAGCCCCATACATCAATATAACATATACAATACATCATACATCATCCTCACTATCACTATATACAATAGCGGGAGCTCTAGAACTAGAAGCTTCGCCAATCAATCTAGCCACTGATCTCAGCCTTTATATCTCTCTAATTGACTTTGTAATATCATGATATTGGTCGCCTTCTCTCTGAAATCAGCCCTATAGCTCAACATATTTAGCAAACACATCTAAGCTAGGGATCCTCCTCCTACAACTTGCCTAGCTCACTTAGTCTTTGCACAATCTTCATCGCGCTCGCTTCACTAACACAAGGTACATGTGGTTTGTTATAGCCATTGGATATAACAAATGGGCATGCTCACCCGTAATAACATCCACTCTCTCTAGCATACCACCTCCCACGAGCACATCTGGAGGCATGTTCCATGCATCAATGTGTGTATCAATAAATCCACAATCAATGACTAATATGCATCACCTACATTCATAAAACTACCATTGGTCACTACATACTTTCACAATATATAATAAGCACAAAACAATAAAATAACCAAGCGCAATACTTACGCTTGGCTCATGCAACCATTACACCATCTACATCAAGGATAGGTACCTTTACCCTCTACTCCTCCAATCTACTCCCGCTTGCACCTTCATCCACCACTACTAGAAATAGAAAAACCCATCGATGTGTCTCCCACCGCAATGTAGGCTTGGGTGCACCCCGTGTCATCAACCTATACAGCTCTATAACCAAATCTACCTCATTTGGACTAGGATGTACTAGTTGTGCTCCTTTCGAGCCCAACCTCACTCCTAGTTGTCACGTCGCTCTAGTAGATCTCAACCATATATGGATTTGGGGGCCCATCCTGAGCCATGCCAAACTACCTCGATACGCTCTCTCACCCTGAAAAAATATTTCATCCCTAAGAAGTGATCCTCTAACCACATGGTGTGCCGAATGCACTATAACTCCACACCATCCTCCACCCATCCACCATAGTCTCTATATGGTCTCCATATAATGGCCCCAGGGCCCATCGATCTAACATCGATCCATAAGTGGTCGTATCTATCTTCCTCTCCTATGAGTACACACCACCATCAGGTTCGCAAATATCTCAGTCTGCCCCACTATAATCATGGCCCATTGAGTGGCCTCAATATAGCAATGTGCTCATATGCCCATACGTGCAACAAATTCGTGGCTCCTAGTCCACCCCATGATCCTCCTAAGTGAATCTATACAAATCTCTATATAAGTGTGGGCCAATACACACCACACCCATGCATACCTAGTCCCATGCTCCTCTATACTATGAAAAATATCATGCATCTTATACAATATTAACTCACCACCCTCCATTGCCACCAATGACGCTAGAATCAACTGCAATAAACTTCCGTAATCAAAGAACATTGATCTCACTATCATCGCATCTAAGATGATATGAATCTCTTCCTGTACTCATGTCCTTGTAAAATACCACCTCGCTTCCCTCATCTTCGACTTTGGGCATCCACTATAGCCATCACATATACTCTCTCTCCTACAATAGGCAATCATAATATCCATATACATCCTCCAGGGTCACCGTCATCTCACCAGTAGGAAACTAGAATGTACACGTATTTGTGCACCATTTATCACACAAAGCAGTCAACATAGGCATATTATGGGGTACCTCCCCCAATCTAGTGATGTGTTCAATCGACACGGTCCAATATATTCCACTCACTTCTTCCAACCCCAATGTAAGACAAGTACTCAAATGATGGCCCACTTGAAACTCTCTCAAGTGTATATCCCTCTATCTTGACACAAAAAGGAACAAAATTTTCCATTTAGTACATCATGCATACTGTAAAATCACTTATCATAGCATCAAACTACTTAGAATATCAAAAGTTCAAAATACATTTGGCACATATATTATTCAATATCTATTCACACTGTGACTATATTATCCAATACTATTTCACATTTACTATTACAACATCTTATACATCTTACTTTCAGCTCAGTGCTCATTTATCCACCCTTCACCCTTTCACTAAAATGAGGGGGCATACAATCGGGATCATCCCATAATCCCTCTCACGTTATAATACAATTAATCAAAACTTCTAGCATATTACTATTACAACTTGCTCTAATCTCATTCAAATAAAGGAACAATCATTCTATACTACAATCAATACTTTCTACTATTTCAAATCTATTCCCCAAATGACCTAATCTGGGGCAAAACACAAAAATATCTTTGTGAGTAATTTACTAAGTACACAATCTCAAAGAAATCTTTTATCATTCAAAGTAAATCAATCAATCGATTCAATAAATGTACTTTACTATCTCTCCCAGATGACCTAACTTGGGAGCTACATTACTTTACTATCCCTCCTAGATGACTTAACTTGGGAGATACATTATTCTACTATCTCTCCCAAATGTCCTAACTTAGGAGTTACATTACATTAATATCGATTCTAGATGACCTAACTTCGAAAGCCATCTAGTATTATTAAAATTGAAACATCTCCTACTATAGGAGTGTGGGAAATGAGATGGAATTGCCTTTCTTATACTGCTCCTACATGGGTTCTTCAATAAGAACAAACACTTTTTCAAATGGAAAAAATCATAACTAAATCAGAACTAAATTTGGTCTTTATCTATCTCAGTAGCGGTTGGAACTTTATGGGATACAGTCATGGATAGAGATTAAACTAGACCTTTCTCCCCAACACTCTTTTTCTAGCGGCATGACACCTAAATCCTCCCATTTGCAAAAAAAAAGTCAAGTTGGGAATTGATCATTCCCTACCTCTTCAATATCCTTCGAAAAAAATTCAAAGTCTCCAAAATTTCCAAATCATTTCAACTATTTCTCCAAGTGCTCCTTATAACGATTCTCTATCTCCACTTATGCCACATGGGTCAAAACATTGATCCATGGTTCACCACGCTACAAGTTTCTACACTCTACATGCACTTTACAACATGGCTTCTCTAGACTTTATACATGTATGTTACTTACTTCCTTTACACTACTTGAATTTCATTAAAATAACATAAAGGGGGAATGTATACACAAAATCACGCACATATTATTATTTTATTATGTTCAAGTATGTTGTTTATATGTATGGATCTTAATTAAGAAAATTATTCATTGATGACATAATCCTTTGTCCATCCACTTGTTTTGATTGTTTCTATTGTCTTTCTCTCTCACATATATCCTTTCTATACCCATGTCGGGCTAGGTCACATGGATCACTGTCTTTTAGTCTTTTCACATCCATCTTCATTTATCCCAGGAAACTAACGCCCATCCGGACTACTAGCCCCATGTGCTCATGTCCATTTTTGGGATCATGTCCTCTTTGTTCTTTTTACTTATTTTGACATTTTTGGTTGGCCTTTCTAGTTTTCTTATCCTTATTCTCGAGTTCATAGTCAACCTTTTCTGTCACTAGTTTCAAATTTAAAACAAGAGATCCATATATATACACAACATACACTCTATTATTTTGGCTGGCAATTCTAAAGGGAAATCTCATCTACATACTATCACTACCATCAAAGGGACTACATTTTTGGGTTACATACATTGCATAGGAAGGGGAAGTGCTCAATTCCATATCACACATTTTCATCTTATCTAACCATAGCCTGTTATCTTGGCATCATTAGCACGAGGGAAACCTAAGGACACTATTACACACATAAGCATAAAGAACTACATGGAGTTTGAAATGTAATGCATTCCTCGATCATAATTTCACTCATCGAGTGCCCATCGTGGTTAGTTTGACTCTACATATTGCATTTCATTCCAATTTGATGTGTTTATGAGCTTGTTCAGGTAGGTATGGTTTCTGTTGTAGGTTACATGTACCTCGATGATCAAAGACTGAATATCAAACAATCAACATGAAGTGATAGTGATACCCTAGTGACATCGAAGAAAGGAGATTCTAACCTTCTCGCGTAGTCACCAACACCTAGAATGGGGCACCAGCGCCCCTACGCGCCCTGTCTAGTACCCGCGCGCCATGTCGACCTTTTTCTCATAACCCAAATTTTACATAGAGCAAATTGCGACACGGTTCCCAACCCTATTCAACACTTTATAAAGCACCACGATCGGTTCTATATTACACAATATTTAGCTAAGACATCTCTCTCTCTCTCTATTTTATTATAGTGTTGCATTGTTTAAGTGCTTAGAATTTGTATATCGGTTGTATTTTACCATATATGTTACTCTGTGCAATTAGATTTAATTTAGGTTTCATTAAATCAAATAACATCTTTGCAAGGTGGGTGTATTTGAAGTAATTGATACAAGGAGACTGGAGGATTTTTAGGATCCATGAAAGAAGATCAGATAGAATAGGAAAAATAAGGATCCAAATGTTTGATCACGAGTGGGGTTCACCAAAATGATTTAATATAAATTAAATTAAATCTAATTTCAAAGTAACCATTATAATGAATGATATACATATGATAATATACAATAATAAACAAGAAAAAAACATGTTCAAATGTGAAACCATAAGCAATAGAGGGAGATAAAGAGACTTAGTTGATTTCTGAGCAGTTTGGAAGTGATCTGGGCAGGTGAATAGTTGAAATAGACTAAGGAGAGTGTTGTCACTAAAAACCGGAGGATCTCGGCTCGAAATGATGCAGGACAGGAGCGCCCACGGGAGGACAAGAGCACCCAAGCACTAGTGACTGGAACTGGGAGTTAATGTCCGTGATAGGTGATTAGACTCGATGTCTTTTGTACTAGAGGAACTTTGTTGTTAGTCTTTGTTTGTCACTATGATTTCATTCCTTGATCATCGAATGTAATTGTAACCTACAAAACAAGTTGTCTACCTACACATGTCCATAAACCACATCAAATATAATAAAAAGATGCAAAATGTGGAGTCAAATTGACCCCGATGGTCACCCAAAGAGTGAACTTAGTACCGAGCGTTGCACTACATTTCAGACTCCATGTAGTTCTTTGTGTAAGTGTGTGTAATGATGCCCTAGGATGCCCTTGTGCAAGTTACACTAAGATATTGGGCTAGATATAGAATGCTCCATATGTAAATGTGTGTAATGGAATAGAATAAACTTCCCCTCCTATGTTGTGTATGCAGAGTGATGCATCCCTTGTCCCTTGAATGAGTGTGCTAGATGGATGCTTTGAAGTGCTTTTGTGCCTTTGGATGTAAGCTTAGGTGATAATATGTAATTCTTAGTGTTTGGTCCTTCATTTAGGAGCTATAACTATGTATATATATGATTCCCTTGTTTGAATTTCGTAATTGACAACTAAAAGGTTTACCCAAAGTTATAAAAAAGATGATGACCCAAAAGCATAAAATACCCAAGAGAGTAAGAAGAAAACAAAGAGGGTAAGGATCACCTGAAGGGACATTAACACCTAGGTGCTTATGTCCTAAATGGGTTCTAGTGTCTGAGACCATAAAAGATAAATCAATCAAATACTAACATGTATGTAAGGTGTGTAAGGTCAATAAAAATATAAAAGACAAAGCAAAAGGCCCAAAATACATTGTCAATTACTAGTTTTCTTGCTTAGGAATCATGTATATAATAGTATGCTCTAGGACCTATAAATGTACCCAAGTGCATAGATTTTGTGTCTACAATATGACTTCCTATTTGTAGCTAGGTTGAGATCATGTTCAAAACATTAAGATAGTTTCACAATGTGACCGACAACAAGAGTTTAATAGTGGTATATATTTCCAAACAACCAACAATGTTAAGAAGTTACAAATCCAAAACTAAAGCGAGTCCAAGACTCTGACATAAAATCTTGGTAGAGTTGTATAGTCCTCGCCTAGGTTGGTTCCTAGTTCCAGTATCTAGAAAAAAAATCATCAAGTTCGAGATCTCCCTATTTCAGCAATCAATCCTCCTAGAACCTTCCAAAATCATTTTTAATCAGCTATGTGTACTCATTCCTTTATGTTTTTGAGTTTGTATTTTATTTAACATATCGATTCAAGTAAAAAATCATTATTTTGGTTTTGATAATTAATGTTGGAAGTTAATTTATCAGAAAAATAACTTGTTGCTAACCCTTACATCCTTTTGTGTACTTATTCACTAAAATCAATTAGGTTTCGTGATAAATCTAATTAGGGTGTAAACAAGTCCTTATTGTTTCACTTTTACATTGATTTATCTATCTTTTGGTTTGCAATTTACATGAATCTTCCTTATGTTTTTGTTTTGTGTCACATAGATCTTTGGCCTTTGCAATTTACTATCTTACTTTTGATGAATTTGTTCCAAGACCATATAGATTGGTAAGTACCATTCTACAATCTTGAACCTTTGGTATTTGGGTCCTTTCTTCCTATTGGGTCTCTTCATTGTTCTTTTCTATTTTGGCATTTATGTTTTCAGTCATCCTCAGTGTGCTACTAAGATTCAAATTTCAAAGTAATAGACTCTTATATATACAAGTTTATCCTAAGGATTTATTATCTAGCAAACATTTATCTAAGTACCACCTTGTAGACACAAAATCATGCACTTTGGGTAATTATTTAGTCCTGATTACATACTACTATTTACATGATTCCTAAGTATAAAAAGTAATGATTAACCCATGTATTTGGCCACCTTTCTTTGCTTTATGCTTCTACTTTCGTCTTGCACTCTTACTTGCTTAGTCTATCTTTTCACCTTTCGGTATTTGTCAATCTAGACACTGGGGCACAACCAGATGCCAGCACCTGTGCGCCCTGTCCCCTCTGGGCGCCCTTGTCCTCTTTGTACTTTGGTCACACTTTTTGGGTCCTTTCTAGCTGTTTGAGCATCAGATCTTTTTTTTAGTCAACCTTTTTGGGGTTAGCTACAAAATTCAAGTGAATTAATCATATAAATATAAAGTTATGTGAACATAATAAGGGACCAAAGACTAAGCACTATTTATCACCACCTAAGGTTGTATCCATCAAGGCATCTAGAGCTCCATTTGCATCCATCTAGCTCCATCACAAGGGACAAAGGTTGGTTCATCTGCATCACACTTCATAGGAGGGGAGTCTATTGTTTCCATGCACACATTATTTACATTCTACATCTAGCTACTTGCTCACTACTTGCTCGCCACTCACAAAGTGCGACATGCACAAGAGAAACCTAGGGCACAATTCCGCGCACACACACACAAAACTACATTGGGTCTGAGATGTAGTGCAATGCTCAATAATAAGTCCATCATTGTGGTAGCTAAGGACAATCTGACCCCTCATTTTGCATCTTTCTTTTTTAGGATTTGATGTCTATTTGAGGGTTTTACAGGTCTATTAGTTATTGTAAGTTTTAGTGAGCTCGACAATCCAAGTGCAACATACACATGACAAAAGGTGAACAAGGTGAACATCTTGCGACACCTCAGAGGAGGTTTTCTCGACTATCTGTGTAAAGCAAGTTGCCAAAAATCAAGACCAGGGCATCCATGAGCACCCCCATCCCTCTCAGGCACCCCAGTCTAGTCAAATCTGCTAGATCTACACTTTTCCAAGCTTTTGTGCAACAAGATTGCACTCCAATTCATTTGGTTATCACTACGACACATTCCGTTTAAAACCTCTGCGAATCAGCTAAGGCTTTTTAGCCCTCTTTGTAATAAGGGTTTCATTATTTATTGCTTAGTTGCTTGGGTGTTATTTTTGTATATTATTATTCATTTATTTATCACTTGGTATATCCTCTAGATTAGGCTATTATTTACATTTTAGCATAGTCACACCTATTGAACTAAGAAATCAAGAGATATTACTTCATAATGCATATCATAACACAATAGGGAATAAATCTAATTTTCACATTTGTATATAAGGGTTTTTATGAGAAAATTAACAAAACCTACTAGATTGGCATGAAAGAACAAGGGTAAATCAAAGTCAACCACTATCGGTATGGGTTGTGCTAATTTTTCTTCAAAAATTACTTTTTATACTTGTCTACTATGTTTGAAGTGAAGTCACTAACTTCACCTCAAACAGGGGCAAATGTAGACACCTAAATTCCGCTTTTGTAATCTTATTGCCAAAACACACACAAAACACACACAAATCACTCTCATTCTTGCCAAAATCGTTATAATTAGTGGTTTTCACTAATTAACTAACGTTCCTTATCAATTTATCCAATTAACACCATATTTTTGATTGTGTAACCCCTTTCGCATTCAGGATGCCACTTTACAGTGAATCGTAAGCCAAAATCCTCTTTAAAATAGACAATTAGCGTTTATTAGCTAATTAAGCCTATTTTGCCCTTGTTTTGGTCAATATACCCTAGTATTGACTCAAACCCTCTTACAACCACTCAAAATCACGCCATTCATCTCCACAACGTCTCGGCACTTTCAAAATCTTATCCTAGCCTTTTAGTTGACCCTAAGCGGTTGATTAGGGCTTCACACCTCTTAATCACTTGGTAATTCACTAATTGTGATTAGTAAGGCCTAATCATGATTAGCAATTCTAATCTAATTTGGGGATTTTAGTCCCACATGCACCAAAATACAAGTTTCTCCCAAAAGGAAAACTATAAAAAGGGTGCACCTCATTCCTTTATATTTTACACCATGCTTTGATTTGCATCTCATATAATAAATATGATATATAGCCAAGTTCAATCCTTGCTTAAAGCCTTCAATGGGGTTAGTAGATGGATATCCAAAATGACTCAGTAGTCATTGGGAGAGGCCATTTCACCTTGTTTTGAGTAGCAACCATAACCATTTGATTGCCCTCTTAGGTCTATTTAGGCCCATGTTAGGTAATTCAAGCATATTAGTAGGCATGTTTAGTTAGATTTTGTATTGTTTTCATACTAGTTAAGCATTATTTTAAGATTCTATCTTAATGTTACATTCCTAGACTTAGAACCCTTGGCTAGATGGATGGAAAAGGTGTTAGATTTCCTTGTTTAGTCATGTAATTTGCTTTGTAGATTTTAGGGTGTCATCACAAGGAATTTAGTTACACAAAAAATTACACAAAGCACTAGGAAAAATAGATTAAGTTTTAAATGTATTGCAACACTAGGTGACTTAAAAATGGGGTAATTGACGAGGTCATCTGATTAAAGCATATGCATCTTTTATTTTTGAATAAATGTGTGATTGAGATTCTTACAGAAGTCGAGTTTGTTTTTCAAGTACTTGTGTGAAATCTAGGTCTATAAGAAAAGTCAAAGATATCAAAGTGTGACATAGGTGATGATGAAGTGACATAGAGAAAACTAAAATCATGTCATTCACTTGTCCAAAATTATATAATAAGATCTATTTGTGTGATTTGGTCCTGCTTGATTTGTACACTTCATGCCTTTGCACATTGAGAGAGTAATAGTTGATCTCTAGGTACATTTAGATTTCTTCATCCCTTCTAGATTTATAAATGAAACAATCACATGTCAACCTAATTCACTTAAGTCAACTCTCAAACCCTAGTTGTAGTCCTAATTTTTTTATCACTTTGGTATCTATGAAATATTCTTGTTTCCATTGTGTAATTGTAAATGATTGTAATATGAATTAATCATTTTCTTGTAACATATATTCAATCATATTTAAATTAATTAGAACAATTACATTCAATTAATTTAGGGTTGATACAACCGGAGGAGGTTGTGCCTTATATGCCTGATGTATTTTTGAATTGATCTTAGATTTAGAAGTGTGATGATTAAGAAGTGGGTCATTGAATATCTTGAGCTTACAATTCTCATCACTTAAGGCTTAGATTGTTAGAGCATAATCGATTCAATAATATTAGTATCAATTAGATATTGGAAAACATCATGAAGCTTGAAACATTTGTTAATGGAGTGTCCAATACATCTATGGTAGTCACAATAGGCATTGGAGTTGAAAGATTTATCTTGAGGATTTTTCATATCAACCTCAATAGGTAGATGGAGAGATATAATGCTATACTCAATAACCTTTGGTAAGATCACATATAGTTAAGAAGGGAATTGTGTGGATTTAATTTTAGGAGAATCTTATAAGCGATTCTTTGTAGGTTGATATATATCAATAATGGTTGCTTTAGCTTAAGTTTTTGGTCATTTTTGCCTTTGTAATGGGATTTGTCTTGGAATTTAGATGTAGATGTATTAGGTGGGGTAGACCCATACTTAAGCTTGTTTAATGCTAGGAGCTTGGCCTCTCTTTATTTTAAAGTGTGAAAAATGTCATGAAAGGATCAAATTTTTCAAACATGATAGATTATTGTAAGGGAGATATGATACTCTTAAAATAGATCTTGAAGCTCATTGTTTGCAAGTATATTTCTCATTCGGATAAGCATTGTTGTGTAGTATAAGACATAATAACTAGTTGGTTCATAAAATTCTATTACATTTTAGCCTTTTGAGCATATAAAACCTTATCACCAATGTTAATGGAGAAGTGTGCAAAAATTGATAAACCAATGGATTGAAAGCCCTTATGGATTGGATACATAGGTCATATAGCCATTTCAAAGAATAATCCTTAAGACTTATATGGAAAATATTAGTGACATGTTTGTCATTGTAAGCATAATATAAGGGAAAAACTTGAAAAGATAGAAGATGTTGCTCGGATCTCTTTTACCCTCATAAATGGGAAGCTTAAGAGGCAAAACCCTAGGGTTAAAGGAAAATATGCCACCTCAAGTGCAAGTGGATTGTGAAGTAATTGATTAGAATCCTTGTTATTTGAAGCTCTAAACAAACTTCTCTTTAATTGTAATACTTTAGTCTATAAATCACGAATGAGATGTTCGAGGGAATGTGTAGTAGAGGGAGAGTGCAAGGCCACATGGGTGTGCACAAGAGATATAGGAATGGTATTAGAAGTTGGTATAGGGATTATAACTTGTTGAAGGGGGTAATGGATGCCCCCATATTAGAAATAGATGTAAGCCCAATAGATGTGGAAATAATAGGGGTGATGATAGGATGTGAATAACAAAAAATTCTAAAATGTCGATATATCTGATTTTAGATATCGTTAATCCTTTTTCTCATCCTTGGCTATACATATGAGTGCATTGATATGCCAAGAATTAAGCCTTAGAAATTTTATAAACTCTTGTTTGTCAATATCCTCAATTTTTTCAATAGGATGGTTAGGATTATCATAGGAAATTCCTCCTTGGGAAGGTTTAATAGACACAACCATAATAATATTGGAAAAAATAAAGGATAAAGGCATAGTGAAATAAGAGAAATGAAGATCAACCCTAAAGATATTAGTGTGTGGTGTAAAAGTTCTAATTTTAAATAGGGCGGCTGAGTAATTTAGTTTAAGGGTTCAATCAATAAACTTGAGTTCACCAAATGATTAAAACCAAATTAGAATTGATTAGTCGTAATACCTAATAAGGATATATAATATTTTTCAAACTTACTAGATGTTAATGAAGGCACAATCAGATGTATAAATAAATTCTCCAATATTCAAATATAGTATTATACATAAAAAGATATAGAGAAATTACATTTAACTAGGGCACAAAGTGCACTTAGCTCTTTGAATGGTTTGAAAGTTGATACGAGTGTGATAAATGGATGAATTGGCTAGAAATATCCTACAATGCTTAGTCTCGATTCTATAATATGCTATAAACGGGGATGGAACTATTCTCTTTGGACCAAACCATTTAGTAGTTTCGTCTTATTGGATGATTTTGTCTAGCTAATAAATGGTGCTCTATAACTCTTAAAACCCTAGTGAATGACTAGTATATGCCTCAATGTGAGAAATTAGGTCTCACACATGTGCAAAACCCTATGAAATTGATTAACTTGATACGAAACCATAACCTTGGATAAAATCTCTATAAAAAGATTAGTGTTTGGCTGAAGTGCAATACATACATCATTATGTTGGCACTAGTATGAAGACACCTTAAACCGCATGTAGTTCTCCACCTAGAGATGCGACATAATACTACATGGATGCAACTATATTTGATAACCCTATCACTTGATGATGTTTTTAATGACTGGATTGCTTATGTTTGACTTGGATTTGAGGGCCCTTGCTTTGGGAAGATCGATTCTTAAACCTAGTTTCGAGTGCTTCATACTTATGTAGGAGTTGCTTCTAATGTATGTTGTTGCTTTTGGAAATTTTAAGAGAGATTTTATTTCATTTTGGTGATATGTACTTGAGTATGCAAGCTAAGTGCTAGTAATTTCAAGGTAAGTAAATGAGTGTCTTATACTTCCTTATATAAGGTTTTGTGGACCTTATAGCCTCCTTTTCAACTTTGCACAAATTTATGTGAAAAACTTTATGATTTTCTGGTGTTAGCTCGGATGCTGGACCCCTCTGGTCCGGATCAGGGGTCCCTCATGTCAGGGGCCCTCTCTCCAAAGCCACCCGATTCCTGGAATAAAATAGTGGAGGGTTCCACCTCCGCTCCTAGTTCGGAAAATCTCTCTCCTTCGCTGTCAGATGGGTCCCTCTCACTGCGCATTCCCTCTCACATCACGGCGGCTGCTGCTGCTTCTCGTGATCTTTCCTTGGTGGGTAAATTGATGGGTCCTAGACCCCCTTTGGAGGATATCAAAAAATGGGCACGGTTGAAATGGCAACCATGTGGAGCACTTGAAATAGTAGCAATGCCTAACGGTTTCATGTTATTCTCCTTCAGCATGAAAGAGGATTCCACGAGAGTTCTTCTCGGTGGCCCTTGGTTTTAACCCACACACTGAATCCATGACCCAAGCCCCAATATGGGTTCACCTCCCGGCTCCCCCTGGAGTTCTGGCATCCAGCGGTTATTAAAGGTATTGCCCTCTCCATAGGATCTTTAATTGTTATTGATCAAACAACTAAAGCTAAAACTAGATTCATCCATGCTCGTTTTTGTGTTAATGTTGACGTAAGTTGTCCCCTCCCAAAAGAGATAGAGCTAATATCGATCTTGGGAACTGGAAACAGAACTATTGACTATGAATATATTCCTCAAGCATGCTCCTTCTGCAAAAAGCATTGGCCATCGGGCCTCTAGTTGCCCCTCCAAACCTCAGCCAAAACCCAAAACCCAAAACCTTTCCCCAAAACTCAAGAAAAGATTTATTCCTAAACTGTCCTCTATTGAGATCCCTATCATCCCCACCTCTAATTCCTTTGCTCTCCTGGAAGAAGGAGAAATAAACACTTCCTCTTATCCTTTTTCCGAGGTTGTTCCCCCCTCTCGGCTCTTCACCCCTCATCATCCCTTTGTCTCCCTCGGCTCTCCCCCCCTTTCCTCTGAGGAGGTTAACCTCTCCTTGGCTGTTTCCTCCTCCCCCCCTCCACCCCTGTCTTCTCCTCTATCCCTCCCCATCCTCCCTTCTTCCCATTTCTCGGTCCCCTTTCCTCGGAACCCCTTCCTTGAATCTCCCCCGACCCCCTCTTTCCCCTCCCTTAGACTTTGTCATCTCCCCCTCGAGCCATTCTTCTGATGATAGTTTCAACCCCGCTTTACTAGAAGTAGCAGCAAGAAACCCGATATTGGCACTGAAAAAGTAAGGGGAAGGATTCCGAGCAATATCAAACTCCAAAGAAGAAGTTGCTCTTAATGTCGCTCAAGGAACCTAGAGCACAATCCCCATGGTGGTGGGGAGCAAATCCAAATCAAAGAAATGAAGATCATCTCTTGGAATATAAGAGGGCTCAACTCTCTTCAAAAGCAAAGAGTCATCAAAGATATCAAATTCTAGAACTCTCCTGATATCATAATGCTGTAGGAAACTAAACTAAAAAAAGACGATCAACTCCTAAAAATTTGGTCGGCTGCTTCTTTTGAATCTCAACCTTCAAGAGAAACTGGGAGGTCTTTGTATCCTATGGGATCCCAGAAGCTTCAAAGGGGATTGTTTGTTCAAGCATCCCAACTTTCTATGCATGCTCTTCCAAGAGGTTGGATCTGACTCCACTTGGATTGCCATCAATGTTTACACCCCCAACTTAGAGACTCAACGTGGGAAATTATGGAAAGATATCACAAACTTCATCAACACTTGTGGTAAAATCCCCATATTAATAATGGGGGATTTTAATTATCCCCTTTTTCCTTCGGAAAAACAGGGAGGTGTTCTCGCCATGACCAAAGATGGAAGCTCTGGCTGACTTCATCAGGGAGAATTCACTTCTTGACATGGAACTTCACGGTTCCTCCTTTACGTGGTCAAACCGCAGATTGGGTAGGAACCATATTCAAAGCAGATTGGATAGATCTCTTGGCTCTCTGACTGGATCTCTCTCTTTCCTGGCTTCTACCTCAAATCCCTCCCTTAGGCTGCCTCTAACCACAACCCTCTCCTGCTGAGCACAAATCATAATCTGAATACCAAGAATCCTCCCTTCAGGTTCGAGCTTACCTGGCTTGAGAATAATCACCTAGAACCCTCTTGTTGCCAAATGGTGGAATATCAAAATTGAGGGCACTGACATGTTTAGATTTTCCAGCAAGCTCAAAGAAATTAAAAAACAACTCAAAATATGGAAGTCTACGGTCTTTGGCAACATCAAGCTCCATGCAAACAGAAGCTAACTCAGGGTTTGGCTAAAGTCTCTGCTCAAATGGAGATTGAGGGAGATTGGATCACCTTCACCAAAAAGAAACCTCCCTCCTCAGTGATTATCACAACACGCTTCAAGAAGAGGAGACCTATTGGAGGCAACGCTCTCGAGCCCTTTGGCTCGAGCAGGGGATCGTAACACCAAATTCTTCCACATCACTGCTTCCAAGCATAAGAGCAGAGACAAGATCAGAGAGCTGGTGTCGTCCTCGGGTACCTTGTTAACATTTGAGGCTGATATCTCCAATGAGCTCGTCTCCTTCTATTCTAACCTCCTCTAGGTCGATCAGCCTCCTTTGGAGCAATCAATGGCCTCTATGCTCCAACATATACCACAACTTGTGTCTTCTAAGATGAACAATAATCTGATCAAACCTTTTGCTATGGAGGAAATTCACAAAGTGGTCTTTTCCATGAAAAGGGACAAAGCTCCGGCCTGGATGGTTTTCCTGCTACTTTCTTCCAAGTGTTCTAGGAGACCATCAAGCAGGATCTCTTCAAAGCGGTTAATGAGTTCCAGATCAGTAACAATATCCTAAAATAATGGAATACCACCTTCGTTGCCCTTGCCCCAAAAGTGCATAGTTCAAAAGATGTCTCCAACTTTAGGCCAATCAGCTTATGCAACACCGCTTACAAGATTATCACTAAGATGTTGGCCTCCAGGCTTAAACCCCTAATGAATGCTCTCATCTCGCAAAACCAGAACGACTTTATTAAGGGGCGGCTCATCCAAGGCGGTATCATTACGGTTCATGAAGCTATCCACTCGGCCTATCACTTGAAATCCCCTGGAATGATCCTAAAGCTTGATATGCAAAAAGTGTTTGACAGAGTCAGCTGGCCTTTTTAATTAGGGTCCTGGAAAAATATGGTTTCGATAAAAGATGGTGTAGTTGGGTCTTCTCTTATATCACTCCTTGCTTCTCTATTCTTATCAATGGCATTCTGGTAGGATTCTTCAAAAGTAGCAGAGGTATCAGGCAAGGTGACCCCTGTCACCCTTCCTCTTTGTTCTTATGGCGGACTCCCTCAGCAGAGCACTGGAGGCAGCTAAAAGTCAATCTGTCATTTCGGGTCTGAAAATCACCTCCAGCTTCCCTTCTGCCACTCATAGCCAGTTTGTTGATGACACTTTGCTGTTAAGTGTTGCCTCTGTGATTGAAGCCTGGCTATCATGGATATCCTATCTCTTTACCAATCAGCTTCTCAGCAAATTATCAACTTCAACAAGAGCAACATCTCCTTCATCAACACTGCTCCTAGGACTCAGAGAAAGATTGTGGATATTTTTGGGTGCAATATTGTGGACCTCCCCGCCTCTTATCTTGGCATCCCCCTCTTCCATGGTAAGCAATCTAAAAATCTCTGGAATCCAGACATTGAAAGATACCAAAAAAAGCTCGCTTCCTGGAAAGGGGCTCTGCTTAGTCAGGCTGGAAAACTCTAACTGGTTAAAGCCACCCTCCAAAGTCTTCCTACTTATTTCATGTCCCCTCTCAAAGTTCCCAACTCGGTGAAGGAGGTGGTGGAAAAAATCCAAAAGCACTTCCTGTGGTCTGGGACGGAAGAAAGGAAGAGGATCCATCTTGTCTCATGGAAGGAAGTGTGTAAGTCGACTTCTCATGGTGGGCTCGAACTAAGAAGGATGGCTGACACAAATGTGGCCCTCTCTGGCCAAGCTTGGCCGGGATGTAGCCAAAGGTAACTCTCATTGGGCTCACTTTTCTCGAGCTAAGTACCTTGCTAATAATGAATTTCCTCAATTCAAATCCAATTCGAGGTTTGGCCATTTGGAATTCTGATATTAGCTCCCTCCCCATTATCCAGGTTGGCACTAAATGGATATTTGGAAATGGTAGACTTATTGAATTTTGGTGGGATCATTGATTGGGGTCAAGCCGCTGATCACAATCCCTCATGGGATCCTGTGAAAAGAAGCCTCATTAATAAGCAGGGAAGGTTAGTTTTGGGCTATTGGAAGGTGGTGAATTCCATTCCCTCCTAGAATATTCAGGTTTGGGATGATATAAGTGAACAACAGAGCATGCTCTTGACTTCGCTTAGAATTGTGCTCTCATCCATCTATATCCCCTTCTCCCAACATGAAGATGAGCTAATTTGGCCCCTCTCCCCGTCTGGCTCTTTCTCGGTTAAGGCTGCTTATCTCTCAATGCATGGTGTTGACTCTGTCCCCCCTCACCAAATTTTGGCCGAAGGAGATCATCCCCAAAATTGGTTTTTTTTCTTGGCTCTCTTCTAAGAATGCTTTCCTCTCTGGAGAAAATCTGAAAAGGAGGGGTTTCTCTCTTCCCACTAGATGTGTGCTTTGTACTAAGGAGGTGGAATCCTCACCCATCTTTTGATCCACTATCCCTTTTCGCAAGTTATCTGGCATTGGTTCTTATCGAGGATGGGTGTGTTCTGGACCTTCCCTGAGTCCATTCAGGACACCCTCTCTCAATGGAGTTCCCCCTTCACTCACCCGGCTCTGGTTCTAGCCTGAAACTTCTCCTCCCGCATGGCATATGGGGCATCTGGAAAGAAAGGAACAGAAGAATCTTCAAAGACCGAGTCTTGAACCTGATCAGGTGGCTACTCAGATTGCTCTAACATTCCAAGATAATCTCAACTCTCACCTTTGGTCCAAATATCAAAAAAATCCAAATCTGTAACTCCTCGGGAGTGGCAGCGGCTGTTGGCTATTCATCCTGTAAGTAAAGGCACTTCCTCTACTCGGGGATTAGTTCGTTGGCTTCCCCCTCCTAGGGGCTGGAGAAAACTTAATACGGATGGGGCCTCGAAAGGCAATCCTGTAAATCGTGTGGAGCCATTCTTCGTTGCTCCTCGAGTTCTATCATTGATGCGATCTACTCATAACCTTAACTATGGTACCAACCATCATGCAGAAGCCTTGGCCATCCTCAAAGGCCTTGAGCTGGCTATCAAATTTGGCGATGATCCCCTCCAAGTTGAAAGTGACTCCCTCAACATCATCAATCTCCTACAGTCAACTGATTCTGGTCAATGGTCAATCCAAAATATCATAGCTGATATCAGAATTCTACAAAGAAATTTCCAACAAATTCAGTTCCATCACGTCCTCCGGAGGGGAATAAAGCGGCGGACCACCTAGCTAACATTGGAGTTCTCCTTGAGAGTCAACAAAGTTGGACGGATAACTTCCTGGTGATCTCTTCCAAATTACTCAGAATGATCTATCCCAATGTTGACTGGTGGAAGGGGGAACTGATATGGGTTTCAGCAAAGCCTTTATGGCCCCCTCAAAAGGCGGCGGCATTTATGTTTGATTTATTATGAAAATTCCTTTGGTGCTGAACCATTTGATGAAGGTGATGTGTTATGATGTGGAGGATTTCCGCACGCATGGAGTAATTCCTCCCCTTAATCATATGATGATCTGGCGGGAGGACAATGATGGCGAGGCCAACGGCTCCCACACCCTAGGCGGGCTTTTAATGGACCCCCATCGCTCTCTCTTCTACACTTTTCTGTCTTTCTCAAAGAATGGGTGGCCAATCAAGCGGCTTAAGCTCGCTACTGCGACTTCGGTTAAAGATGATGTGGAGGTTTGGAACATTTTACTGGAAAATGGCATCACGACCTTCCTGGAGAAAATGACAGGTTACTCGGCCATGGTCTCGTACGCCGTTATGGCTTCCTGGTCGAAGGGGCGGGTACAGATTGGTAACACGCACTTTACCATCTCCACCAATGTTATCGCTGATGCCATGGGTCTTCCTGCCGCAGGCGACATCTATTTCAAGCACTCGCTGCATGCTGAAATGTAGGATTTTATCACTCCTAGGGACAAGCTAGTCAAATATCTCTCTGCTATACTCGTGATTCCCTGCCTCCTCCATGGAATAGAGTCGCTGAAGTTGTAATGCGTTATTTCACCATTGACGGTCGTTATCGTCTTGTCTATGGCCCTCACTTCTTCATCCTTTCTCATCTGCATTGGGGAAAAAGATTAATCTGGCGGCTTTCCTCTATCAATCTTTAGAGCACTCTGTTCAACTGGCTCATGACGAGGAAGGGGCTATACTCCACTAGGCCTTACTTGTTTGCTTTTTTCTGAAGCCGCTTCGCATGCCGACTTAATTCGCTTCCCCCAAAATCTGGGTCGTCGCCATCGTTCTCCCTCACCTCCCCGCCTCCTCCACCTCCCTCCGCTCTTCTCGGCCGCGCTCGTTTACACCTTTCCTCTGACTCCGACTCGGATGTCGCCATTCTTAGCCCTCCCCTCGTTGTCTCCGAGCCTTCTGCTCCCCCTATTTTCCCCCCACACCTTTCATGCCTATTGCTGGAAGGCACTGACACCAATTTTAAAGTTGTCTCCCGGTCTCTCAAGCCTCGATACTTCTCTTGTCCGAAGACATTTTGGGCATCCCAAGCTCTATCCTGACTCCCGCCCGGAGCAAATGGAGACGAACCAAATCACTGTGGATGACCCCACTTCTCAGAGTATTGGAAACAATCCGTTCTTTGACGACAGCGAACCTCCTGCTGACACTATGAAATCTTCTCCGAATTTGAACTCAACTCCCGCTGAGCCTGCGCCTGCTGACTCACAGAGGGATGAACGTAGAGTCAATTTGGTGTCATCTATTTTAAACAAGCTCCAGCGTGCCTTCACTGCCTTGAAGGCCTGGGAGGCCTTCACTGATTCTACTAGGAGCACCATTGCCAAAGATTGCTCGGAGCTCATCACCCTTGCGAACAACTTGCAGAGGATTCGGGATCCCCGCAGCTAGAATCGTTGTCTCTCGAGTGAAAAGCTCTTCTGATGTTTTCCTCTTCTCTTCTATTGTCTTTTTCGTTATTCTTTTTGGAATCTCCATGGGTACTTTTTTGCTATGTTCTATATTGCTAAATCTGGCCTAAAGGGCTTTTTTGTATAAGGTTGTGGGACCTTCTAAAACCCTCTTTTTACCCTATATATTCCAAAAATATATAAGGTTTTGTGGATGTAATTTTGCATTAGGACCAACCTATAGCGTAAATTTTGACCCATTAAAGATATACAAATTGAAAAAATGAATGTTGGGTGGCCTTAGATGGGATCATTTTTCTTATGACCAAACCATTTCACAGCTTTGGTCTTATTAGACGATTTGGTCTAAGAGAAGGCTATATTGATGTAAATTTACTGTGCACGACAATCAAGAGAAGTAGATTGCTTGTGGTGATGTGAGCATTTTTGTCGATGACCGAGAAGTGTGATGAGGAGAGCAAGTCTTGCAATAACACCGAGGACATAAAAATTAAGTTTGGAATAGGTGCACAAGTCATGATTTAAGGAATAAATCAATATTGATACTAGATCAAGTGATAAAAATCAAGTTTAGAAATGGCGAGAGATTGAATATATAATTACAAGCAATAACCCCTCTACTCAACATCATAAAGTAATACACACTTATTGATAGTCGTGAGTGGTGTAGCTAAAATGGGTGTTGTTTATCAATAGTTGATTGAAATTGACCCATAATATAATTGCCACCTCCCATGCCATGCCAAAGTTTTATGATATTTGTTGTTTTTATAAATATTTAACTAACAAATATCTTTTTCGGTGGATGCCTCTCGATAATTTAATGGTATTGTCATTAAATTGACAAATATAATTTTTTTCTCGAAAATTATGAAGAATAAGGAGAATATAATCTTTTCAAACTCTTTCAACTAATTATAAAATAGATAAATGCATGGAAAATCAATTTCTTATTTTAAAAATATAAATCAAAATTAATAAAATTTACGGTTTTAATATTTGTCCTATGTCCACTTTACAAAATACAATTCAAAACCAATAAAATTTACACTTATAATAGTCGTAAGTGGTTTAGCTAAATGGATGCTCATCAAATTGTCACCTCCCATGCCATGCCAAAGTTTTATAACATTTGTTGTTTACAATAAATGTTTAACTAACAAATATCTTTTTGTGTGGATGCCTTTTGATAATTTAATGGTATTATGTAAATTTTTAGAATAAGAAGAATATAATCTTTTCAAACTCTTTCAACTAATTATAAAATAGGTAAATGCATGGAAAAGCAATTCCCTTTTTACAAAATATAAATCAAAATCAATGAATTTTACTTGACTTTTGATTAATTACTATATAATTACAAATCAATTACATTTGTTGGTAAAAAAATCATATTAATTAAAAAAATAAAAACTTAGTTAAATCCTTTGAATATTTGTAAATATCCATATAATATTAAGAAAAATATTCAATGTACAGTAAAAACAACTTTTTTTAATTAAAAATTAATTAATTGTTTTATATATTATATACATAACATAATTGTAAATATTTAAATCTTATTTATAATTTTATATTACAATTTCATTTATAGACCTGAATCATATTTAAATGCTTTCTAATCTAGTCTTTCGCTTTTAAACCATATCCACCAATTAAGAAAATTTTACAAATTTAAATAATCCTTCGCCTACTATCCCCACTATAGAAAGTGACTCAAATAATTTGACCACATTCAAACCAACACACTAAATTTGTTTGGAATGTTAATTTTGTATTTACATGGAAGTTCAATTTATGGCTTATCCAAGCAACATATAAAAAAACCTTTGAAAATCAAAAAATTTGAAAAATACAAAATTAAAAAACCAACCAATTATTTATGGTGACACACTATCCAGATACCGCCACAAACATTATGTTCCAGTCAATGGAAATTTAACAACTAAACCCAACTTTTTCTTGAAATGGGATTTGATAAAAATAACCAGAAGATATTCTAACAAGTAATCTGGTAATGACAACGACGACAACCACCACAACAACTCGAAAATGTTAAGCCCAAACCTCCTCTTCTCTATATTAGAATTCAAGTTGTTGAATGACTGCTTGCCCAATTAAGACTAACAAAATCTACCCTCCATTCTGTTTGTATTTAAGTTTCCACGAGTCGTGGCGGAGAAGAGCGATTGATCGAGCTGAGTAATAGTGGAAAAATGACAGACTTAACTCCCAATTTCTGGCTGCCATCTAATGTTCTCAGCGAGGACGACGACGAAGAAAATGACGCTCTTTTGACGTCGCAGGTTCGAGTCCCGCACCCGCCTCGAACTGTTCCTGTGTTGTGTTGTTTTAAATTCTGTGTCTCGAAGTTTTTTTTTTTTTGGGTTTCAGGAAGTTGCATGGTTGAATGATTTGCCCAAGTCGAGCGTGTCCTCGCCGTCGTGCAGCCAGAATGAGAAGGAAACCGAGGCCTTCAAATTTAAGGTGAATGAGGTCAACTGGAGCAAGGATTTTCAGGGGGAGTGGTCTTCTGCAAATAATGTTGATATTCATGAAGTGAAAGGAAATGCCTTTACGATCTCGAATTCGACTAATTTTACCGAAAATTCGACTGTTATTGCCAAGGAGGTAGATTGCTATACTGTATTTATATTTCAAACCAGTTTTACTGCAGTATTTATTTTATAATCCCGCGCTGTAACTTACTCATCTGAAACTAATTTTGGTGAGGAATTACAGAACAAATTAAGGATGTAAATACATTACTATTCTTATTAGCTGATGAAGTGAAAAGTGTGATTTTGAATTTTTTGGCTAATTATTCATTTAATTTAAATTTTCTGTACTTCTTTTTAGTTTTTAGTTTTGCTTATTCTCCCGAAGAGCTGAATTCTCAGAATTTTGATAGCAGAATAGCTCTGTTCTAGATTATTCTGTTTTGTATATGATACAATTTTTCTGTTTAAAATCCCTTCGTCAATTTTGAGCGAGGTTCTAAATTTACTGATTTAAAAACATCCATGCAACCAAAACAGTCTGTGTGGACCCCGAGAATATCCCTAAAGAAGCGAGAAACTGCTGAAAGAGAAGATTTGGCAAGTTATGTTTGATTTCTCCTTTTGCTGCTGTGTTTTTTTCTGCAGGTTGATTCGCCTACTGCTAATTTCGATCAGAAGTTCTTTTTCCTCAATTCAGGACCCTTCAAAAACTGTAGATATAGAAACCTCTTTATAGACGGTCCAAATAGTTAACCTTTAATATTATTAAGTGGATAGGTGTTTTACAATGATAACAAAGGGTGGGATATGATGGTGTAATAGTAAGATAATTGGAAAAATATATATTGGACTTACAGTACAGTTTAGGCCCCCTTTCTTTTTTCAAAAATGATTTAATGGGACTAACACAATAATGGAACTACATTGATGCCATCTGACACTATTCAATGAAATTTAATAGAAAGCGAAAAAAATTTAAGATACAAACCTTGAAATTGATATGAATTAGCATATTATTAAATAAATGCATTAAAGATATTTATACTAGTTAAATACAGTACATTCCAAGAATAGTGCCATTGTCTTTATTGCACCTGAGATGCAAAATAAACATATTTTTCTTCCCATCCTTAAAGGTCTTCTATTCACCAGTCTGGCATCTGAACTGGTGTGAGCTACTTCTGGATTGGGCTACAAACAGGGCATGTAGAGTGGAAGTGGTATGACATAATTGAACTGTACTATCAGTTCTTTGTCTGTAACTAGGTCACTACAAACCCTAGTACGAATATGAGGAATGCATTCTCATCTTGTACCCACATCTTTTGTGTACCGGGTGGTCCCTTCCTTACACCAAACTAAAATTTACCGAAGTTGCGACAGTAAGCTGAAGAATGTAAAATGTAATGATTACTTATAAACACGAAAAAAAAAAACTACATACCCGCAGCTCATGGTGCTATGGTTGTAGGTATGCATGACATCATCTTGCACTTTTATATGTGATTCTAGCATGTGAAGAAGATTGAACGGCGTGGTTGCTTGTTTAGCTCGTACTAACTTGAGTGTAGCCCAATTCATTGGATTGGGGTCTATGTAGCTTAGATGTTGCATTTATACCAGGGATGCGAGCAACTGCAATAATTTTCAATCTGTAATATTATGTCCAGCAAACCACTCTGGGACGTTTTATTGTTTGCCCATATAGTATCTTAGTACCTAATTTATTATTCGGGTTCTTCCATTTTGATTGGGAACCATTGCTATTTCATTTTGTTTTACAGTGTAATCAAATTCTCTGTTTTCTTGATTTAAACATTTGAGATATTTTTTCTAGAAGACAGCCTTCTTTGACTATTTGAAAGCATCATTGATTTATAATCTATTACTAATTTACTACCACGCCATGCCCATCTTAGCTGGGATTTATAGTTTTATCTCCCACCATGCAGTTTTTTGAAGTGCTTGCTATAAGCTTTCCTTCTCTCTGCTCTTTGAATTGTTTTTTGTGCTACAGTTTTGAATTTCATATGTGCCTTGTCCTTGTTTATTGGGATTTATTGGTGTGCTATATTTTTCTGAGAGTACCCTGTTCTGAGCTTATTTATTCTCATGAATTGCTGTATTTTCTTGTTTCTTAAATCCTCAGTAACATTTTTCAGAGTAATGGAGGCAGGGATGTATTTTTCTTTGAGTGTTTTTGTTTCTCATAACTTTATTTGCAATTGTTTCAAGATATTTTTGAGGTCTATTTTTCTGTGTACGCTGTATAGTGCCTTTAGAGCTATGTACACTTTGATGATAGATGAGCCATGCAGGCGTATCAGGGCCTATTGTGAGTGGTTGAATGATAATCTCTGCCTAAGAACTATTACTAGATCAAAGCTGTCTTATTCATGTTTTTGATATGCACATTTGGGTTGTTCTGTTTCTTCAGTTGCATATTTAGTCGGATGTGTGTTGTGGGTGGGTTTCAGTTTTTGCGAGAGAAGCCCTGCCCTGTTCTATCTGGATGGTGGAAACAGACAAAACCCATGCAGGGTCACTCTACGAGGATTGCTGATCATTCTTATCCACCGTGGGCTCCAGTCCAAGGTGGCGGGTCAGGCATGAAAGCCGTTTTTCTTGAATCTAATGGCTCGAGCAGAGAATCTGGAGGCACGGGGTTTTCCTCCCTCGCAGGGCTGGCGATGTTTTCGATTCAAAGAAGAAGAAGAAATCTTGTGGGTTGCTGGTCTTGAACTGTTTGATTATCACATGATTTATGAGTATTTTACCTTAGGTCTTGCAAAACATGTGACAGAACTGTTATCCCTTGCCTGCAGGTTGCTCTACTGTACTCCTTCCTTACCGAGTTGTGCAAGCATTGAACCTTACTATCCAAAATATGAAATCGCAGCCATCTGTGCGTGGTAAGACATGGATCATATTGATTCTATTTCTTGTGATTGTTTCCTTCATTTAAGTTTATGTTTGTTCCTTTTTAAGTCTTGATATATAGCTTTCACTGTTCATTTAAACATTACCAATTTAGGTTTTACATCAACTGCATATTTTTAGTTGTTATCAAGGGGCAATCCTAGATGATTCTCCTCATGATTGCTGTCTGCAATTGATATCACAAATCTGCTACATTTACTGTAATTTAATTTCCATTGTGAGCAATCAAGACTAGTCCCTCTTGAATTTTTCTGAATTAGGCTGGCCGCTCATCTCTCTGCCACATTTCCACATAAATGCATATGTTCTCTTATGGCAAGTGCAACAGTTTATTGTTGCTTGGCACTGTAGTTCAGAGTCCAAACCTTAGCATATGCTACATTTGATTCTACTGAAGTTTTTGTTCTCTTGCGTTGAGGTTCAATCCACTCTTGGCACTCTTTTGTTTCTGTACTTCTAGTTGCCATGTCAGCTCTTATGAAATTGGGATAAAATGAATTTTGGTCCTAGCATGGGAGAAACTGATTTCAGGTTTGCTTTATGGCATATGATTTATTTGAACTGAGTTGTTTTTATTCATTCATTGCAGGTTTAGACATTTGGAAACACGGATCCATCTATGCCAGAAAGATTGATAATAGTAAGCCTTTTCCTCAGGAAGGTCGGTCTCAACAACAAAAAAGGGATTTTCACCCAGTCAATACAAATACTCAAGCACTTCCTCCTGAAATTAGTTTACCACAGGATTGGACTTATTAATGCCACTGCCCTCTGCTAATTTCAACCCCACATGCTGCCAAGGAATCATTCAAATGCTCAGAAACAGGCATGCTCTGGAGTTTCTTTGCATCTGTAGGACATGTATGGAGATTTGAATAACAGGGCAATTGTAGACACAGAACAATGCCCAGTATGGAAGTGTTGAAAGGTCGTCACTGTAGGTAGTCTCATTGGGAACTTTAACACCAATGTACAGAAAGCAAATAGGTGGTGGTTCAGATAGAAATATGGTCATGATAATTAGAATCATCGCCATTGTGTCTCTATCATATGTAAATGACTAAGAAAAACTAAAGTCTCAATGAATATACGACAGTGCAAATAAATGGTATCTATCCATCAGTCTGATTGAATTTTTGCTGTGGGCGTTCTGTATACACTGTAATAATGGAAACTCAATGCAACATATGTCTGTCTGGTTGCTTCATTTTCATCTGAAAGACCACGGTTCCAAGCATATGGTATCCTCTGGTAGGACATGTTCCAAATGATATGAACCAAACTTACTAAGGCAGTTGTGCTTAATTATCTCAAGAAACTACAAGAAATGCTCAACAAGGCAAAACTTGTAACCAAAGACCACATGAGCTATTTGGGAAGCCTGATACACCAGCCAGCAGCCTACTTTATTTTTTTCTTATTACCAGTTTATACTAGTAAAATCTTTCAACTTAAAGTGGCATGTGCAGATGTGTTGTATGTGGGCAACATTCTTATATTGTCCAAGAAAACACAAGGGTCTCGAGGAACAATACACGAGGGACTTAATCCTTATGTTTCACTAGTTTTTGCCAAAGCTGCCTATGGTTCTAATTAGATTTTTGGCATTGATTTTTTTGGTTTGTTTGTTTATTTGTTGGTGATATTACAACAAAAATAGGACATTCGATGGTAAATGTAAGTTATAGTGCACTAGATAAGCATGTGGCAATGATCACAATAATAAATTAAAGAGTCATTATCAATGTCGAAATACAAAAAGGAACATGAATCAAATTTTATCAACGGAAAAAGTGATGCAATCGTGGTTAGGGAGTCCAATCAAGAATTGGTACTATGGAGCGTTACGAAACTATATGACTCTTGGTTGCTCGTAGTCTTGTACCCACAAGTAAATTAACTTAACACACTTTATTGATTATTTCTAAGAAACAATTGCTTACACAAACTTGTCATTGATAGCCAACGATACGCTTTTACACCATCTCTTACACTACCAAATTTGGCTTATTACAACACACGATACCCACTAGCTACAAATGACTCAACACTTTGTGGTGTCGCCCAAAGTGATTAAGTCCTATAGTTTTTACCCAGCACTTTGCACATATCAAATTATAATACTCCTCTCAAACACACTCTAGATTATTTCTTTCCTAACTTGAACACCTCCTAACTTGAACACCTTCCTCATGTTTATATACACACACAATCAATTATTTACAATATTGCCTTGAATACATCCTACCCATAACATAACCCAATGCTTAACAAGTCATCCCAATGAACACAATTTGAAAGTCGGTAAACCTTTGTCATGATCTCCCATTTGCGATCTTCTTGTTGTCAACCTAATGATTTTGTTGTTTGTGCTACAAATAGCGTGCACATTATTGTGCGGTAAGTCCATGCACAACCTCTGTTCAAGCATTTCTTGTGTGGAAATCTAATGACCCCACAATTTCGTGTGTAGATGCGCAATATCAAGATGAGTCTCCCCTTCTAATGTGAGCCTTTGAAAGTATATGATGTGGTGTCATACACATTTTGAAGGTTTCTAGGTTCCACGCCATCTTCTAATCATTTGTGCAACACTTTGATACCACTCCAAGGCTTGTGAGATTTTTGCTATCCAAAGAAGTGTGTATGCATAACATGGAGTTGGTGTGATGCATGTTTTGCATTTATTGTTTGCACGAGGCCTAGCCATGAAATCACCACCTTTATTATGCACCATATGGTGTAAACTTGTATAAAAATTTGAGTACTTATCTACGATCAGTGACATATTGTTGAGCTTACTAAAGTAATCTACCAATGGCACCCACAAAATATACTCTAACCAGTTTTGTCGATGCAAGATCACACATGAACCCAAAAGTAGTGGAATCAAGTTGTGCCTAAACATCACATATGTTTGCACAATCAACTTGTTGACTATAAAGTCAAAATTTCAAGAAAAGTTTATAAATATTGTTCTGACACAATGCTAGGCTATGCGGCTTGAGAGCCACATGTCCAGGGTTCAAGTTTTGTTGACTTTGGTTTTAGTATTTGGAAACATGTGTGATATATAAGCTCTTCTCTCGGGTTCAAGTTTTGTTGACTTTGGTTATAGTATTTAGAAACATGAGTGATATATAAGCTCTTCCTTGCATCATACATCATGGGTAAGAAAATGTGCGAGTTAGGTGTTCACACACACACATGATGAGGGGAAAACCAAACTTTTGATCCTTTTGTAAGGTATTGGTGTGCATGTGTGCCAATTGTTACTCCTCAACGTCTAAATGTAGGTTGTAATTAGGTATAGAAACAACCTATTCCACCAAATGTGGTTGTGTCTACTCATATCTCAACCTTTCCTCTCCCCTTAATGGCCTCATTTGTCTACTCACAAGGTGTATCTTTTCTTCTCCAATGTTCTTCCCTCATTCAATGTGTGCACAACATCTTTGTACAATAACTTCACACTAAAATATCCATTGTTCATCACTCTTAATTTTTCCTCTACACGATGTTACTTTGCACTTTTGTGCATGCTTCACATTCTTCATCTCATACAATTGGCTCTGCTTTGTGCATAACCAAATGAATTTTGTGTGTTAATTTGTCTTCTTTCCCAAACAACTTGAGATGAAATTCTCTCCGTCCTTCCGTACTCACACTATATTGACCCTTCCATCATACAACATCCCATGGTCTAATTGCCATGTTGGTCTCTCCAAAAATACACATGATGCGATCACGGTTAGGATTCTCAATTAAGAGATGCTTTATACAATGCAAATTTCATAAGACATAGAAGAAATGCAATAATATCCAACATAAAACTCTTATCTTCATTGATTCAACAAAAACAAATATAATAACACGCACGGACACACGCACACGCACACGCATACGCACACGCATACGCACACGCACATATGCACACACGCACTCACACACACGCACACGCGCGCACACACACACAGTGCGTGTGTGTTAAAACACTTAGATTTGTAGAGCCCTTCTTGTTAACTTGCAATATTTGCAAGTATAATTGCCTACACACAACCTACTTGAATTGACTAGTTCATATCTAAACTCTTTTTGTAATTTCCACCTAACACTACAACATAGTGGCATGTTTATATAGATGCAAGACCCACTCACTTCGAATATGTCTCAAAGCTACAAATGACATACATGATATTAAATATGTCCCAATCTTTTATGTATGGGCCCAAACACGAACACAAGTTAATGCATTTGATTTGGATCAACCATTACAATTATATGTTAGGTGAATCCATGTTGTCTCCTTCTTCAACAATGTCGAATTTGAAACTCTAAGATCACACACATCTATATTGTTGTATACAAAGACCGCACACTAGCATTCCTATAAATTACTTGTGTGCTTACTCAAATTAGCTCCAATGATTTCATAGTTTCAATGGTAGATCCATGCCATTGATATGAATCTATATCAATAACATGATTTCTTGAAAATGCCTTATGTGATACCATATGTAAAAGAAAAGATTCTTTGGACACATATCTTAACTCACTAAATCATTAGGCTAAGTGATATCTATTTAAAGATGTATGCATAACGAGAGACACCACAATGACTTCGACACTACTTAAATATTGGCTTGCGCCATCTTTTGAATGATGTTACGTGGAATCTACAAGATATTGTGAACCTTGATGAACCCATTTCAATATATTGTAAACATAAACAACTATGAGCCAAAAATAAATTTCACACATCAACTGATTATGTGGAACACTATAATCCATTGGTGTGCTCCAATAGTGGGTGCGAAAAGAAAATTACAATACCCATGCACTCACAAGTTTCGAATACTAAACGACACATTGGTGCAAACCAAGAATTGCATCAAACAAACTTAAAAATAAAAACTAATCACAATATAAACTTGTGCTCTACTAGACTTAGCTTATTTTCTTAATCAAGTTTATATTTGGTTGATGTAGGATCGCAACTAAACCTAAATTCTCCTACATCATGCACCCTAAAGTAAAAAGAAAACATAAGTTTGTCCTTGTGTGAATTTTATCGATGTTATTCCATGTTTGCAACTTCTTATGCATTTATCTATACCACATATTCAATCTATTGGCCCTTCCACTTGACTAGGTGCTAATGGTATTCCATACGTTTGAACACATCTTCAATCTATCGACCAAAATTTAGAGAATAATGATGAAAAGTGAGATAATGACAACAAGGAAATTCTTGATAACATAGATGACTATTTTTCTGGGTTAAACTTTACTTTGATATCACTAGGAGAATAGATGTATAATGAAAATATGGTAAGTATTGATAAGATACAAGGCCTCCTCCATACCCAAACCAAACAAAATACCCTATCAATAAAACCATGAAAATAAAAATGGTGTAAGCATGCATATGAAGGATTTACAAGACAATTTACCGAAAGTGGAAACTCTATGACACATCACACCCTAAATCAAATCAATTTTGATCCAAATTATAAGGAAAATATGGGTACAAATTTTGATACTTTTTGCAATATTCGTTCATGACAAGAATCTCTCACAATAGGACTCCATAAAAAAATATTTGGTCAAATCTACCATGACTCGAATATAAGAAGGGGATAGACACCAAAAATTGTAGCCAAATAATGTACAATATTTTGGTAATACATTCAATACAAAAAATAGATCCCATAGAAATATTATCTTCATAAGCTATTCAAAAAAACATTAGCAACAAACAATTGATTTTTTTAATGAAATAGAGGCTATATTACCAAAACTATTCTAAAAAATGGCGGTATGGAAGCACACTAAGAAGTTCAAACCATCCCTAAGGCATGGGAGAAACCAAAAACAAATGAGCATGCATGCAACCAACCAATTACAAGATCACATTATAAAATAAAAACATATTTTAGGAAACAAATATGAAGAGAGTAGAAGGAAAATGGTCTCTATCATTGGGCTTTCCCTACCCACCACCTGGAAGGTCTTTCCCATTAGGAATGGTATCCCAAAGTGGAAATGGTTTTGGTTCCTCCATTCTTTTCTCCAAATTCTTTATCCTACCCCCAGGAAGTGAAATCACTAAGGTCAACTAAGGGAGCTTCCCATCCTTGGGAGGTGACATCGAGCTATGATTGTGAGGAGGTAACAATTCCCACCCCTTGTGATGAGTCTATGGAGGAGAGTGGTGGCATGATGGTGAGCCCCATCCAAAGTGAATGCACCTAAGGCCCCTACAAATCAAAGTTATCTGAGAGACAAGGAGTGGCGGAAATCAAGAAACAATAAAAGGAGAATTGTCCCAATGATCTAAGAAGTTACGGAGGTGAGCCACCTCCAGCGCCTCCTTCCACACTTGTGTTTGAATTTTCAGAAAAACATTAGACACAATCATCACTTTATCAAAATTCAAAAGATTGTAATCAACAATAAAATGAAACAATAGTTTCATTTCTCTATCTCCAAATGAAGAAAATTACTTCCACTCTTAAAGCATACCATACTTGGATGAAGCCCATTCTATGCCTTACAAATCATCCAACAAAATGTGTCTTTAGTGGAAAGGCATAGGTCAAAAAGGCTAAAAAGATTCATGAATCTAAGCCCAAGCGATTTGAGCTTTTGACATAAATTGAAAAGGTTCCGTAAACCGGGAAATAGATGTTCAAAATAGCTAATTGAATAATCTTTTAGCTTTGTGGATAGACCACAGTATATATTGCACCAAGAAAATGAGCAAGCTTGGGCTTCAAATGGTGACCGAGATAGTAAAAAAATATTATTTCCAACAAAAACTAGAAGAATGAAGATACGATGAGAGTTGAGTTTATCCACCACATGAAGCTTAGGAGACAACATATCATAGCCCTACTTTGGGAAAATAATTGTAAAAAGGTATATTTGGAAACCATTTTCATTTCTTTCACCATGGCCTATAGAAAATAACCCCAATCTTATGTAACATGTCATCTAGAATTGCTTCAATAATTCCCCATAGGATTCTTAGTCATTGTTAGCTAAGGAGAATTTAATATTAGCATTTGGCCAAATTAGAAGTCTTTTAAGTTGCGCCAATTGTAGATGTCTTGCACTTTTTAAATCCCTTGTTTGAAAATATTGAGGGCATGCACCCATGAGACCTATGCTAAAAGCACATTGCTAGAATTTAATAGCTAAAGACCACCACACTTGAGTGAGAATTACTAGAGAGGCCATTTACGAATTTATCTCCATCCCATAAAATCCATTGCTTGTTTTTCTCCCAATCCTTCCAAATTATTTTTTTAACAAAGGAGCCCATCAATTTCAAAGTGGAGCTTTAATGAAGAATGAGTTCTGAAAACCTAGACCCTTCTAGGTCTTACACCTTGCAAGGTGCCTTCCAAAATATAATTACGCATGAGAAATTTTCATTCATCCTAAGCTTCAATGGATCAAACAATCCATTATGCACAAAGGACAGAGACTTGACGATGAACATCAAACAATCTAAGACCACTAGATTCCTTGGGTAGGAAACAAAATTCCCAAGCAACTTTATAAAAACCTTTACCGAGCTCCTAGAGCTAGCTCACAAAAAATATACAAGAAACTCCTCATTTTTTGGTAAGAAGCATATGAAGGGGCCCAATTGGAAGAATAATACACCTATAACAAGAATAAACTTTAGAGAAAATTTAGAACTTACCCACCAATGATAAATGCTTTGTGATCCAACGCGTAAGTTCTTCTCCACTCTATCCACTACATACTGCTAAATCCAGAGGGGATCACTTGGATGGAAAAATGGATGCCCAGAAATTAGAATATTTCTCCACATTGAATCCACTTCCATTGAAAGGTATCTAATCATGGAGGTGGGGAAAAATGGATTGTTTGTAACATTATGCCTTTCATGATTAGATGTTTGAGCTAGAATAAAGGAAATAAACATCAAGGCAATGTATGGCTTCCTGAACATTATTCTCATCTTCCAAAAAAGTGAGAAACGAGTCAACTACAAAGTGACCATTAACTAAGTGTGTGGAGAGAAAACTCAAAAGCGATATTCCTTTGACTAAGAAATGTTGAGTGAAATTGGATCAGGATAGGAAAACCTTTGATTTGCTAAAACATATAAAGCAAGAGCAAGAGGGAAGCCTTGGTGAATAGAGAAGAAAATCTCAAAGGGTTTTGAGCGAGATGACATTAACAAATATATAAGTTGAGGCATTGGTGAAAATCATGGACATAGAGTGGATAAAGGTGGGCCCAAAGCTGAGCGTTTTTAGCATGGCCATAATGAGGTGTCATTTGATCCTATCATAGGATTTCTTAAAGTAGTTTTTTCACAAATAGTGATTTCTTATTAGACTTGTGATCCCATTCCATACCTTCCCAAACCACAATAATATTACCTAATATTTATCTAATTTGAATAAACCATGTTTTTTTTATTATCAATTACAGGTAGCAAGTAGTAGCGAATGTTTAGAGCCAAAACTTTGGAATTGATTTTATAAGAGACATTAAGCAAGGTAATTTGTCTCCAATCACGCTTCAAGTCCCCATTTTGGTGATAAATTTGATATGACTGGATTAATAAACTAGCCAAACATATTGGTATGAAATGCTTCCAAATATACTTGATAGAGGTCTTTTCAACCACATGCCAAAGGGTTTTATAAAATTCACAAGGTAGACCATTGTGATTTAGGGATTTACTACTAGCCATTTGGGAGACAACTTCATGTATCTCCTTATAGGAGATAATTTTATTGCAAGAGACCCTTTAATCTTGAACAAGCTTGCAATGGAAAACACAAATGTATTTCTCAAGAGGTATTTGTCTCTCAAGAGAGGGGTCAAGAGCTTTAAAAACCTATTTATAATGGTGAACAAACACATGCACCATCTCTAAAACTTCATACAAATAATTATAACCTTTGTGGATGGTCTTGATTTTCTAGAGCACATGCTTGGATTTTAAGGAGTAGAAGAATTCTTTAGAAACTTTATCACCCACTTCAAGCCAATGCAATATAGATTTGATATGAGAACCCATGGTGTTTTAAGCATCCACAATTTGGATGCAATTCCTAAGATTGAACACCTTTCGTTTTAAAGGTTCATGGAAGAGATTTTTTCCAGGTGTGGCTAACGAGTGAATTATCTCCAACAAGGATGATGAATATGCTATTCTATGAATTTGGGCCACTTAATGCTTGAAAGTGTGAAGAAAATATGTCATTTGATTGATGACATATTTCTACCATTCAAACCAAAGTGTCATGTTAGTTTTCTATGTCACTAAGCCCAAACCAAAATAATATGGTAAAGGGTGGTACCATGTTGCAAAAGGGTAGTATTAAGATAAAATTGTGTGATATGAAGTTTTGGCTATCATAAACTCCCTTTAATTTGAAAGTGTATTGGGAAATGATTAGAGATGACCATATATAGCAAGACTTCCACCAAGATAATTGAAAACTATAGGAAATGAGAATAAAATTTAACCGAAATCAATACACGATCTATTCATTTAAATATTTGGTCAAATCTTTGGTATAAATTAAACCACGTGTGCCACACGAATGAGTTAAAATGATGAGAAGAATTGGGGTCATAAAACCTAAATTTATTGTGCATGTACATCCGGATGTCCTTTCTCCAACTATCCAACACATGGTAGCTAGCCGATCTTGTTGATTTCAACTCAAACATGTTAAATTCACCACATATCACCCAATGGGAATCCAGGAGCTTGTCTACAATCCACCAACAGAGCATCATCCTTTCACTCTCATAATTAAATGCATAAACATTAATCACTCCAAAGGAGAAATTATCAATGTTAAATAAATCCCGAGAGGATGCAATTTATTAGGTCACATTCATGAATAAAATAGTGGTGCCATGCAATTTAGGGGTGTTAAAAGTCACAATTCCTCCACACAATAATCATGATTACTAGTTAGAACTAAACTATCTTACTAGATAACGTTAGTGATGGTGGATAGTAGAAATCTTACCACCTTAAATTTTTACGGAAAAATAATGTTCATCTCTATAAATCACTTCCAAAATTCACACAATTTATATTTGTGAGTGGAGTTTATAAGACCCATAATATTCCATAAGAAGCAATTCGTTGAAACTATTATCAAGATCCATATCCAAATTCAATCCTAAGAGGGGTACATCAATATTTTACAAAATTTGGTATTGGTTAGAAAGCAAAAGTTCATAGAATGAATTTTCTTTCTAGTTTAAGATGTAAAATCACCTTCCTTGAGGTGGTGATGAAGGATTTGAGAACTCTTTGTTCCTATTTTATAGGGAAAACCTAGAAGAACAAATATAGAAGTGAATTCACTGTTATCTTGTAAAATAGAATGAAAAATACTTAATTCATCATACACCAAAGAAGGATTCAAAGGTTGCAATGTAGCTACTTGAGGTATCTCCTTTAAACTTGAGGGTAAAACCAAAGAGGACTTGGAAATGGCTACCCCAATGGGCTTAACAAGGATTTAGATGACTAGAATGGGCTATTTAGTGTCTTAAAAAAATTGGGAACCCATGAAGAAGGATAGTTGATGAAGGATTTGTTATAGTTTTTTAATGACCCATAGTGGTCCAACCATATTCTCTAGTAGCTTTGAGGGGCCTTAGTGTCTAGTTTTGAAAAAAAAAAGTTTTGCACCACCAATAAAGGGCAATCATGAATCTTGTGTTCCACATATTTACATCTAAAATGGGATTTGGTAAAGTTGATGTAAACAAGCTTTTGCGTGTAATGGGAGTCACCCACATATATGTCAATGGTTTTTGTAGGTCATGAGATAATTCAACTACGATACGAAATGTCTTTGGTCCATCCAAGTAAAACTTATGGGGTTCTTTCATTATGACCTAGCCTATCGAGGAAACAACGAAGTATAAAAATTGATGGAATGTCATGGGAATGCTAGGAACTCTTCCCAAATAGGGATAGTAAGAGGTGTATGCTTTGAAACTACAAACTCATGATTTTAAGGGGACACCAAGAGTAAGGAACTACAAATATACCAAGTCGAGGATTTGTGTTGAATCATGGCAACATTTGCAAGATCAAAAATGGAACAAAAAACCCTTAGTCATATTCAAAACAAAGTCCAACTTTATGCCAAATGGGGCTTAGGTTGTTTGAACCAAATATCTTAGCATGCTTTCAAAGGGAATCATCCCAAAAATAATTTATCATGCAAAGTGTTCAAGCCATTGACAAGCAATGTTAAATTTCTCAAATGGTAGTAAAATATTAAGGGTAGAAGTGTTACCTCGTGGAATACTTTGGGCACAAAATTCCTTGGTTACTTCCTTGGAGGAACCATCACAATCATCATGCTTTCAACAATTGGACTATGTGAATTGGAGGCCATTCTAAAAGGACTACCCAAAAGCAAAGCTTTCTTAAAAAAGCTGGAATAGGTACAAGTGCATGTGAAATAAATCCTACAAAAGGAGGTTTAACGAGGGCCAAACACCTAGTGATGGCAATCGTCAAAATATGAAACCCTATCGAGATCTCTAAAGAATGGATTTCTTAAATTGTTATTGGGGTTTTGATTAAAAATATTTATAAACAATTGATTTTTACCCACAAACATAACTAATACATTTCCTTGAAAATAATTCCATTTGTTAACGATTGATTTAATTTTTTTCCTATGCTAGTCAATATGGAAACCCTATGGTGGTATTATAGTAGCCTTTTAATGATGTTCCAAAATAAACTAGTATATTATCCATACATATAATAGAATTTGCATGTTATTATGACTAAATGTACAGCTTATGCATTGTATACATAATCCTATTGACAATGCAGATGATACAAGATATTCTATAGCTAATGACTATTTCTTTAATACATATAGTGACATACAAGTTACTCTCCACCCACATTTTGATCATAGATAAAGACCCACTCTTGAACATCCCCTTGAAGGGATCAAAGGTTAGCACACCTTACCTATCTTCATATGGCAAATAGAATGACGTTTTTTTACATATCTTCTTATTAGTTTCCTTCTTGGTCACCCTCACTTGAGTTTATCAAGAATTATTCTATATATATATATATATATATATATATATATATATATATATATATATATATACATACATATATATATACATATACCTTGATATTTATGATTCTAGTTAGAATTTCCCACTTGATTTATTATTACATTATTACAACATGTGCATGTATATGCTTTACAATAGTTTTTCTTAGTGCATATAATTTGAGGCATGTTACACCTCATTGTGCAATACTAATTTCTCACCTTTCCATATTGAATATATCTAGCTAAAGGCATGTACATGTCAACACCAATTCGGCACTATGATAATTATCCACCGGAACTCCTCGTGCTATGATTATTTACTAATGCACACCTTTAGTTTGGTGGATGTAATATGGAAACACAACAACAAACATAACACAAGAATACCTAGACTATGATATGAAGGAATGATGACAAATCTGAAATATCGGTGTAAATTATAATATTAACATAAAATTGTTATAATCTCACCCATGAGGTACTTCAAGTGTTACTGACTTCACTTGCCTTCCACCAATACTATGGGAGAAACTTCACAATTACACCTCTTAATGGCTTCTTTAACACACCTTCAAAATGATGGCTTCCTTTACACACTTACTCATACAATATTTCTCACTACTTCCTTCTATGCTAAATGAGGGGGTGGCCTCATTATTTATAGAACTTCCAGGCTTATCCATCTTATCTCTAAGATAGGATAAGAAATCTACTTTGACGAATCATATTCCATACCTTAACTCTTATATGTACATGTAAGCTTATCTTTTAAGATAAAATAAACCTTATCATTTCACATGGGTTCCACATTTTTAGACTTTTTACAAATAAAATACACAAAATATTTTAGACCTCTCTCCTTGTCCTTATTACCAATATAATATTTCTAATTCCTAATCATGTAGACCCTACTTCTCTACTTACCCCAACTTTGACATTTTAACATTACCGGACCACTTACGACAAATATTTACTTTTTACCACAACATTCCTATTGTACTTTTGACTATTACCGTACTATACATTATTGTTGCGTCATCGATTGCAGCTGACACCGTTATCTTCTATCGGACGCTACTACTAATTATACTTAACAACATCCTATTCCTAATACATACATTAATGAAATAGAAATTACGGAGGAAAATTTTAGTGTTGACATCTTCCCCCTTCTCGGCTTCTACTCCGTCCTCTGAGTAGACTATTCTCAGTGCTTGGAAAATCTTCAACTTGTCGTGGTTGACCCATTTCGTAATGGGAGTGCCATCCACCCCTCCCAATGGTCAGATGCGTACCATTTTCATGCCAATTGCTATTTTTGTAGGGGCCCATCCATTTTGGAAGAAATTTTCTCTGTCTTATTTTTTTTTTGTATCTCGAATCATATACTAAGACCAAGTCATTCACATGAAATGGAGACCAACGGATCTTTTGATCAAAGTATTCCTTCGCTTTATTTTCTTCCTATATAGCTTGTATCCTTCGCTATTTCCCTCATTTCCTCTAGAAATGAAGATGTACCAACCTTTCTTTTCTTGAATCACTTTCATCCATCCTTTCATTTTTCATAACTCTCACAAAGGTGGGAATATCAAACTCAATAGGGATAATCTGGATCAATGCCATAAGCCAACCGAAATGGGGAGTATCCTGTGCATTGACTTTGATGTTGCCTTATATGCCCACAATGCTTTGCATGAATCCTTTTATCCCACTTATGTAACTCAAGGCCGCATCTTTTGCTAGAATTTGACACAACACAAAATTTGTTCGTTCCACTGTCCATTTGTGCTTGGCTTGCATGTTGTTGCCTTCCAAAGTGCTTGATAAAAACTTATTGACTAGGGCTTCTACCACCTCATTAATGAAGTGGATTCCTTCATCTGTTACAATTTCTAATGGACAACCAAATCTAGTGACAATGCGTTCATATATGAACCTTACCACTTCATCCATGGAAGTTGTTTTCAATGGCCTAGCTTCAACCCACTTAGTTAAATAATATGTGGCAACTACAATATACTTATTTTGGCGTGGGGTAGTTGGAAGTGGACCTACAATGTCTATTCCCCACTTTTCAAAGGGACAAAGTGGAATAATAGGGCGTAATGGAGCTGATGAAGTCTTACGGTTACCGTGTGTTTGAAAAATATCACATGTCTTACAATAATTATAACAATCTTTAAAAAGAGTGGGCGGTGATAACTCGCATCCAAGATCTTTCTTGTTGTAAGTTGTCCAAAGAAGTGCCCTCCACATGTACCATTATGGAATTCTTCTATCAGCCCCTTCCCTCGATCACGTCCAACCGCCCTCTTGTACTATCCATCGTGTCCTATTCAAATAATACTCCATACGAATAGAATATGGATGACTGGCTTGAGTAATCTTCCTCTTAGTCTTTGCATTGGCACCATCAGAAACTTGAATTCTTTCGGATAATTCCAAATATCTATGTATTCACTAAGGATTGTGTCAAGGGATAACAATACTACATCCGGGAAATCATCATCATCACAAGATGAACCTAAACCATCATAGGCTCAAAAGAGTGCATCTGCATTGACATGCTTCTTTCCCGCCTATCTATAATATCAAATTCAAATTTTTGTAGCAAAATTATCCATCTTGCTATCCTCCCCGATGGATTAGGCTTATTTACAATATATTTTAGAGCCTCGATGATCTCATTACAACTATAAATTTTTGCCCTAGCAAGTAATTTCTAAATTTCTTTACAAAGAAAATGATAGCTAGAGCCTCTTTTTCGATTCACGATATAATTTACCTCAACACTTTGCTCATTTTTCTGCTCCCAAAGTAAGTTTGGATGTTCATTCCCATTTTCATCCTTTTGGCTTAGAGTACTTCTTAGTGCTGCATCTGAGGTATCAGTGTACACAATGAATGGCTTGCTCCAATCTGGATTCTTTAAAATAGGTGAAGACACCGGGCTTCCTTCAGTTGTTCAAAAGCTTCATGCGCCTTATTTCCTGGTTCATAAGTAACATCCTTCTTCAAGAACTGGGTTAGTGGCTGTGTAATCTTTGAGAAATTCTTGATGAACCTTCTATAGTAACCCACATGGCCTAAAAATGATCTCAACTTACTTCTATTCATATGAAATGGTAACTCTTTAATTTTTGAAACTTTATCGTGATCAAGTACAATACCATCTCTGATACAACATGCCCTAACAAAACGCCTTTAGAACATCTAAAGACACACTTTGTAGGGTTTAGTGAGGCTTGTGCTTCATCTAACCTTTGAAATATTGTCTCCATCTCTGCGGTGGTCCATCTTGCTCCCATAGATGTAAAAATCATCCGAAAATACTCGATGAAGTTCCCAATGTAGGGTTTAAACACCTATTCATCAAACGTTGAAACGTTGCACGAGCATTACACAACCCAAAAGGCATAACTCTATAAGCAAACGTTACCCAATGAGTGGTGAATGTGGTCTTGACTGATCTTTCTTTCTGCTATATACGAACTTGGTCAGATCTATTATATCCATCAAAGAAAACTATAACACTCTGGCCCGCCTACTTCGTCCCAAGATTTTATCGAGAATGGAAGAGGGTAATGATCCTTCTTTGTTGCCTTATTGAGCTTCCTATAATCAACACAAATGCATAGATTCCCATTCTTTTTATTGAGATCACAATGGGAGAAACCCATTCTGAATTCTCCACAAAGAAATATGAATCCTACATCAAGAACTTATCTATTTCTTCTTTTTACAGTCTTTGAAAAATTAGGATTCATTCTATGGCATTTACTTTATGGGCTTAGCACCATCTACCAAATAATAGAATGTTCTACCCAACTTACTTGACGGAGTTCTTTGTAATCAAAAGTGAATAGGTGTATGTACCTTCGAAAGAGCCGGAGGTAAGATTCCTTCTCATTCTCCATCACAAAGATCACCAATCTTTATTTGTTGGAGACGATCATCAATTTCTTCTTCGATAATTTGATGGGTTCATGAGTCAGTGTGATTGGAAAGATATCCATGATCGAAACATCAACCTCACTTTCTTCATCTTTTGTGTCCACTTCACTAGTACTAGAGTAATCAGAGGATGTCCAATCATCAGTTTCATCACTTGAATCCACAGGTTCTCTTATGATGCCGAGGGATCACGCTTATCTTCACCCTCTCTCTACCACGTCCAAGTGTCATGAAGCCTTCATTCCAGTAGTTTCTTGCATGAACTCTCCTTAGCCATGGTCTTCCCAACAACATTGGGTACACAACAATACCATTTTTCATCACCTGAAAGTCTACCACACATACAACACCCATAACAGATATTGCCACATTTGAAACAACACCTTCTGGTTTAGTTTTTCCTTTATTTAATGACCTTAACATAAGTGTTGAGGGGCGATCAATTTTTAAACCCAATATATTCATTACAGACTCAGTCATTACATTAACTGCAGCACCTCCATCAACTAAGACATCATGAATTGAAATACCATTACATAATACCTCAGCTTGTGGAGCATAGGGATCTGCCTTTGCCTCCAAAATATAGACCTCAACCTCCTTCCTTCGTCGAGCATTGAGTCCACTTCGCAGCCTCCCGCCTCTTCTCGTAAGACATAGCCAAGATTTGACCATATGTAATATTTGCAGCCTTTTGGATAGATCTTCTAAGATGGAGTATGGTCCTTGTCCTGTGAAATCGTAAAATCCTGCACACCCAACTTTCTTCTCCTATGTTTCTTACTAGTTTCTCCTTTCATCTTCTTAGGATCATTTCCATCTTGGTTATCTTTTTCTTTCTTTCTTTTTGTTACAAACACATCTACTTCATTATTTATGATCTTATCTACTACATCAAAAAAATTCACAGTGCTTTTCCTTTATCATTTTTTTTTACTAGATGTAAAAGCTCTATCTGACAATTATACTTATAATGACCCTTTTTATAACAACCATAACATACAACTTCAGAAATATTTCTTTTTGGACCTTTATCTCCTCCCGAGAACTAAATTCTTTTCTTGAAGAAGATTAATAGTTAATGCCCATCTTCCTAAGCAGATCTTCATACTCAGTAGATGTACTAGGAGAAAGATTTGTGCTCACCGAGAGTGGTTGTGGATTCTGGACCAAAGGTGTTGGTGTAGGCTCTACTTTAGACACAATTTCTTTGGGTTCCTCTTCCATGCTTTCTTCTTGCCTTCTTGCAATCTTCTTTGCTTATTCAATGGTAGTTGGGCGGTCATACTTCAGTCATTGTCTAATCTCTAGCTTCATCCCAAGAATGAAGTGCTTACAGAGGATATTATCCACGCCATTCATCAACCCATCCGCTAATCCTTCCTTCCGGATCTGGGCATCGAGCTTCCTCCTTAGCTCTAGAACACAAGCATGATAATCCCTTATCTTCTCCTTCTCTCCTTGGGATAGCTTTGTGATATCAATCATGAGATCTGCATATTTCATTGTTCACCAAATTCTTCAAGAAAACTTTCAGTTAATAAATCCCATGAGTTTTTCACATTATCACCTAGTGTTTCAAACCACCTAAGGGTTGAACCATCCAAAAAGGTAGGAAAAAATTCAGTCCATTGTTCCCTTCTTATAATGCCATTACAAATACAAGATCGTTTAAACTCTTGAATGAAAGAGGAAGCATCTTCATTAGATTGGGCTGAAAAAAACATGAATCTTCCCCATTTTCAAAAGTAACCCCAAGTGAAATACCAACCCACAAGTACAATCAACAAGACTTATGTGCACAAATAATTGGAATCACTATAATAGAAAATAGAAATGACCACGGTAAATTATAGTAAAACTTGACTTATCATGTAAAAACGACTTTATTGTGGTAAACACTATTCATAGTAAAAAGTGAAGTTATTTGCGATAAATACTATTCACGGTAAAAAGTAACTTTTCATGGTAAATACTATTCATGGCAAAAAGTGACTTTACCATGGTAACAACTACTATGCACAATAAAAACAAGGTTACCCTCCAAATATTTTCTCGACTAAATGAAATATCTCTCTAGAAAATCCACTAACGAGGAATGGTCCTGGCAACGGAACCAAAATGTTAACACCAATCCGGCACTATGATAATTCTCTATCGGGAACTCCTCGTCTATGATTATTTACTAATGCATGACCTTTAGTTTGGTGGATTTAATATGGAAACACAACAACAAACATAACACAAGAATACCTAGACTATGATACGAAGGAATGATGACAAATCTGAAATATCAGTGTAAATTATAATATTAACATAAAATTGTTATAATCTCACCCATGAGGTACTTCAAGTGTTACTGACTTCACTTGCCTTCCACCAATACTATGGAAGAAACTTCACAATTACACCTCTTAATGGCTTCTTTAACACACCTTCAAAATGATGGCTTCCTTTACACACTTACTCATACAATATTTCTCACTACTTCCTTCTATGCTAAATGAGGGGGGTGGCCTCTTTATTTATAGAACTTCCAGGCTTATCCATCTTATCTCTAAGATAGGATAAGAAATCCACTCTGACGAATCATATTCCATACCTTAACTCTTATTTGTACATGTAAGCTTATCTTTTAAGATAAGATAAACCTTATCATTTCACATGGGTTCCACATTTTTAGACTTTTTACAAATAAAATACACAAAATATTTATGACCTCACTCCTTGTCCTTATTACCAATATAATATTTCTAATTCCTAATCATGTAGACCCTACTTCTCTACTTACCCCAACTTTGACATTTTAACATTACCGGACCACTTACGACAAATATTTACTTTTTACCACAACATTCCTATTGTACTTTTGACTATTACCGTACTATACATTATTAGCGGTGTCATCTTGGCGGTAGCGCCGTATCTTCTATGGAACGCTACTACTAATTATACTTAACAACATCTTATTCCTAATACATACATTAATTAAATAGAAATTACGGAGGAAAATTTTAGTGTCGACATACCCACCATGAAGATTTTCAAATACTTATTTCACACATGGATTTCCTACTTATATATAGTGGGAAGTACCAATTACTCTCCACCTCCTTAGACTAGTTCGATATATCACATTCACACACTATTTTAGTTTAACATGCGTTATTGATTATCTAAAATTCTCATATATACACCCTTTTCAAATTTTCCTTGATTGATTGACTAATGGATCCTCTGAAAAATATTTCAAAAAGGGAAAAAAATCAAATCATCCAAAATACAAAAACTAGGTCATGGACGCCTTGCTTTGTTGGTACACATAATTACTTAATGTCATTATTTTCTATGATTATCGACATATATAGTTTTTATCCACATGTTTTCATGGCATACATGAGTTTGATAAAGGAGATAAAAATTATATATGATATATGTCAATATAAATGGTTGCCATTGATCAAACCCACGGGTAACCTTTCTACATTGGGGGCATCTTGGCACATTTATTGGGATATATTTATATGTTGGTCCATTGATCATCTTGAGCTACTTAGACTATTTATACATGATTTTCTATTGTTCACACCATTAGATTAACACTTCCTATGGATATTGTACTTTACTATATAAGATGACAACATTGATAGATTATATGGAGTAACATTCATTTATTTGTTTGTTCTTGTTTCTAATGATTATGACATGATGAGTTTATTACTTGATCACATATGATTTCTACACTTTGGTTATTTTAGGTTTTGTGGGTACATTTATTATGTATTATATTCTTGTGTGCCACATCATGTGATAGATGTTTCTAGAGTATCCTTTAATCCATGTCATAGCCATGCCATGTTTGTGTGGGGTCAAATTCATGTCAATTTGATTCATTTATTCCATGTTTGTGTGTTTCTTGATCATGATGTGTGTATATGATTTATCCACATTCATACTATATGCGTGTACATTTTTATATAATATTCCATAAAACTAATTGACTATTACTATGTGATTGGTAACCATGATTTCTATCATGTAAAACTCTATTGTGTTTTATCTATTCTTATAATGATTTCCATGATCACACTAGGTATGTTTTGCAATATAACCACTTCATTTATATATTTGGATGACATTAAAATCTATCTCTAGTTGAATATTACGATCTTACATCATATATGATATCAACAATCAAATTCTATTTCCTTAAATGGCATGTTTTGTTTATACATAAAGGATCAAATAGTTATATGATGACATATCCTATCATGTTTATATATCTACTTATTACATGATTAGAATTTAACTATTTAGCATTTGATGTACATAATTCTCTCTATTGAGATGAGTGATCCACATGCTTCATCCTCATTTTTATCGAAAGGGGGCATACAATGGGAAAAATTCAAATATTCAAGCCATGTTAGATAAATAATTCCACATTATAAGATATAATTTATGATTTATATGGGACAAATTGAGCATGTTGACATATATTTACATGATCTTGATAAACAATTGATACATTATATGAAAATTCAAGAGCTTCTGTGATTGCCAAACTTTTAACATAAACAAAAATGATCACCATAACCCCCTTTATTTTTAAGGTTGAGATTGGGATCATATGGGTTCTATTGAATCCACTTTGTGAATGGGATGCTCATTTATTTTATGGTAACATGCTCTAGGAGCCTACTTGAGTCCATATGGTGACTTTACAAGCCTACACAACTTTGCTTATTCATTTGGTGCAACAAAACCTTCTTGTTGAATAGACTTCTTCATTCATGCATCCATATATGAAGGTATATTTTACATCCATTTCATGAAATTTCCAACCAAATTGAGTTGTTAGCCATATCACTTCATGAAAAACTCCTCTTGTAGCACAATATTCTACTTCGGTTGAATAATGTGAAGCAACACTTTGTTTCTTGCTCTTCCATGATATCATTCCATATCCCAATGTTAAAATGAATTGATAATTGGATATCCTATCATTTATGTTGCCAACATGATCTAAATCTATTAACCTTCCAATAGTAATTTTCCATTCCTCTTGTACTCTAGGTTGAAGTCCATGGCACACCCGATATATCTAATAATGTGTTTTTGAATTTCCAGTGGATTTGATTTGGAACTTACATGAATCTAGATAGGTAGTTGATTGGATAGCTTATATTAGGACTAGGTTGGGTAAATGAGGCCCTCGATCAATTAACGATAGAGAGTTGAATCTACCTACACAGATGGATCTATTTGAGAGAGCTAAAGCCTTGTCTCCATATGTGTAGTAATAGGATTATAGTCCATCATATGAAATCTCTTAAGAAATGTCTTGGCATATTTCCTCTAATTGAAAAAATACATGATTCTATTTTTCTATACTCCCGGTCAAGACAAGAATGAAGTAGCCTAAGATCTATTATGCCGAACATTTATTTTAGATTTATCTTTGTTTCATCCATAACCACCACGAAATTCCTATGATTACCATATCATCAACACAAACAACTATGATCACCATCTCCCCCTTGATTTTTGAGGTTAAAATTGGGATCATAGGGGTTCTATTGAATCCACTATGAAGTAGATGTTATTCTATTTTGTTGTATCGTACTCTAGGAGCCTACTCGATTGCATATATTGACTTCCTAAGCCCATACACATTTAATTATTCATTCGATCAAAGGTGTGACAAATCCTTATGGTTGAGTCATGTAGATTGCTTCACTCATGTCTCCATTTATGAAGGTTGGTTTTACATCCATTTGATGAACTTTCTAGCCGAATCGACTAGTCGGGAAAACATCGTCCTAGTTCTCTTGATTTTGTAAATGAGAGAAAATTTCTCATCATAGTCTATTCCTTCATTTTGAGAATAACCCTTAGCTATGAGTCATGCCTTGTGCTTTTCTATTCTACCATTTGCGGTATAGTTGGTTTTGGAGATGTATTTGCATCTGATTGGCTTCTTTCCTAGTGGAAGATTTACAAGTTGTCATGTTTTTTTATCAAATATTGGTATTAAGCCCCCATGTCACGTTTCCAAGGTTCTAACTCAAAGGATTCTTTTACCTTTATTGGTTCATGAGATTCTACAACACGACTCATCAAGGCCATGTTTACCTCTTCAAGAGCTTTATTGTGTGTCCTTGGTCTAGATGAATATGTGTCTAGGACTCCATCTATTTTGGCATCTCTAATCACGTGTATACAACATTTTGGATTAGGTTGAGCGGTGGTGTTGGTTTTTCACCAATTTTCCCATTATTAGAGTGACCATTTTCTTGATCATCACGGGTATTTCTTATGAAGTTTCAATGTGTAAATTTTTGAACAATTAACTTGAATCATATGTCTCGTCAAACTAAACATCCCTATTGATGAAGGTTTTCTTGCTTTTTGAATAAATAAAATTATATCCCATTGAATCTTCATTGTATTCAATGAGGATGTACATTGTAGACTTCACATCTAACTTTGTTCTTTACTTATTTGGGACCAATTTATGGGGCTTTCTTCCTAAAACTTGAAGATAAGATATTGAAAGCTTCTTCTCGACCATGCTTTTGGTGGATTCATGTCATTAAGTGGAAATGTGGGTGATCGATGAAAACATATACGTAAGTTTGGATACTTCTTCCTAGTAGGAATTACTCAATCTGCATCATTAATCATACTCAACACCATTTCCATGATTATGCGATTTCATCTTTCTGCAACATTGTTTTGTTAAGGGTAAGGTACAATCATTTGAAAATGAATTCCTTATTCTTTTAGGTATGTTGTGAATGTATTACTAGTGAATTCCCCATTGACTTGAGCAAAGGACCTTTATGTGACAACCATAGTATTTCTCAACAAAAGCTTTAAATTCTTTGAAGGTTTGAAAAGCTTGATCTTTGGTCTTAAGCAAGTAAATCCACATTTTTATGGAATAACCATCAACAAAGGGTTGGAAGTATTAGTACTGGAATAATTCACCGACTTCTTTCCACAAATATCAAGATTATGAATAAGGTCGAATTGACTATGGCTCGATTTGGTTTCTTCGAAGAAGATTCTCAATGTTGTTTCCTTGCTAGATAATTGGTATAGATATGTGTGTTCTTCTTCATATATGGAAATCCTCTAACCATTTCTCTCTACCTCAATCAAATTAAGAACCCAAAAATTCTGTGTACGTATCTTTAATGCCAAAAATTTATAGAGTTGTTATCCTAATAAATGAGTGTTTGATTATCACATGGCACAAAATCTAACTCAAACATCTTGTTGATATCATATGCTCACACAAAAATCTTGGACTATTTGTATTTATCCCTAATGAGGCACGTCTTGTCTCCACTTATGCATTCAAGAGTAACTTGTAAATTGTGACACAACAGCTTGGTTGAGTGATAGAAGATTTTTGGTCAATTCCAATACACAAAGGACATTGGTAAGTGTGTAATGTTTATTACCAAGAGGTAACCTAATATATCAAGTACCTTGAACCTTGTAGGAAGTGTCCCCCATATGAAATTGAGTTTTGGTGGCAGATGCAACATTTTGGAGAACCAATCTTTCCACTCTATCATATGTCGGGTTGCGCATGAGTCTATCTACAAAAAAAGTGTAGATGTTTCTTCCATTGTTTGTGTGTGGCAAACAATTCTTCATTCGGATTTACATCCTCATGATGACATTATCGTGATGTTGTTGCTTCTTATTCCAAATTTTTTTGTTCACAATATTATTAGGTAGAAGATTGCTTGTTATTGTTTGACCGGTTTTGTTGATTGGTATTTAAAACATTTTGACTTATTCATCAACTTGTTATACCAGTAGTTATATGTCTAATGCACCTTATTACAAAATAGCACATTTTGTTTTATACTTCCAAATGTTAAAGCATTCTAGTTTTAATTTCAACATTGATTCTTGTTGAAATTTTTCTTTTTATTCCCCTTGTAGTTAGAAGTAATTTTGTGCTATTCTTCATTCTCTACTTCATGTTGCATGAATTCATCTTGTTGTAATAGGCTAACCAACGTAATGTTGGTTTTTGTTTTGTGGCATTGAGTGTCATCATAAACATCATAAATGATGGAGGTAGACCTCTCACGAAAATTTGTGCGAGAGAGGTGTCATCTACTTATCTAAGAGCTAATAAAGTGGCCCTCAATGTTGCAATTATCTACAAAAATGCTTCTACGTATTCCGAGGATTTCAACTTCAAACTGTGCAATTGACTCTGCAGTGGATAATGATATTTTCATTTTTCATTTCAAAATATATAGTGGGTTTTCCCACATTTCTTTTGTAGTTTTGGCATCCTTTATGTGAGGTTGGACCTCATCAATGACTCTAAACATGAGGATGTGCTTTGCTTTCTGATTGTCCATGTCCCACTTCATGTTGTAGGTCATCATTTGCATCTGAATCAAGTCTTCAAACTTCAAACGTGTCTTAAATTTGGTCTTCCATGTTGCATAATTGTCTCCTCTTAGGAATTGTGAATCCCGAAGAACAAACTTTGGACCATTTTTCGTTGTGGAAAAAATGAACTAAAATATGGGAGATGGATCGATGTCTTATCACTCCAAGTATATTCCCTTTAAATATACCATCAAGTCGATATAACAAACCTCTTTATATGGCTACCCTTCTTATAAACCCTTTGATACGTGCAATAATCTTATCCTCTCAATATATGCAATTATATGCGAGAAAGACGTTAACACACATGTGAGAAAAATGGTACATGGTATGCGATAGTACGTGAAAAGGGATTTGTTTTATCAAGGAAAATGCTAAGAGGGAGATATTTGTACATGGGTGACGAGTCTTGATATATTCAAAGTTTTCCAATTTCAAGATTTATGTCAAATGATTGTGGCAGGATGGGAAATAGAGGAAATGGAACTAGTGTAGTTTCCTTTTTCTCCCTAACGATTTATATGGATGATGCTACATACGTCACTATTACAATTATATTGGGTGTTATATGTAGTAGTTCAAACGCAATATCATGATCTCTAAGTGTGAACCAAATGCACAATATATATTGAACGTTGCGATGAGATCAAATATTTTGTGTTATATTTAGTGTTTCAATTTTTTCATATTTTTGGTTTTACATGCACAATGGTTTACATATTTATGGAAACGTGACGTATTAACACAAAACTATTTGTAAAAAATAATGTTGTCTGAAAGAAAATACCCCTCCAGAGTTAGAAAAAATGAATTTAAGTCAAAAAAATGTTTGTAGTTTAATTGGCCCAAATGCCCCTCCAAAACCCTTATTTGCAAAAATATACATGTACAAAAATAATTTTAATCCCCTTTAAAAAAATGTTTTGGGAAAAATAAATTTGGGCCCCCACTATAATAATGGTACTTTATGTTGGTGTGGGTGGTATTTTGCACTTTTTATATATTTACTAGGTGTATTGCCACCTGACTAGGTTAGTCATCTCACTTAGGTGTGAGCATGGATCATAGGTGTCATATTAGTTATGACAGATTCCCTCATGGAATTTTTCATATGTGTAAGTGTGTGTCATAGGAGTTACTTTCCCTTTCTAAAAGTAACTCCTCTTCTCCATCATGGAGGCATCATTATCTCTGCATGGGAGTTACTCAACACTCCCCTATATGTACACCTCACTTCTTGATCTATGAGCATTCCATTCGAGTCTTGTTTCCCTTAATGCATGCACATTGCTTTCATAGTTGAATGCTTGTTTGAATCTTGAAGCTACTTCATCTCGGTTGAGTGCAACTCTTTGATGCACACATATTCCCTCCAAGTCTTCATCCTTCCTCCCTTCGTCATCAGTATCGGGGCTCAAGGATCGGAATCATTTTGCTCGCTACGAGTGTTGTTTACTACTCTCCTCCTGTAGTTTCATGTGTAATCCCTTATTCTCGCTTTGTGCTCTTCTCACATTTTTCAAGGGTTCTTGTTCTTTGTTGTGCTCCTTGCTGTACTATGTGTGTTCAAGTTTAGGGAAGAATTTGTAGGTTTAAAAGGTGTAGGGTTGGTTTTTTAGAAGAGGTCAAAAGCTGTCAAAAAGGGCCAACTCGGCCCCAACTTGTTGAGCTAGGAACCAAGCCGCCTCACGGCTCACTTTGCATCACCTTGACCGCTTGTGACAACTCACCGACTTGTCTTGATTTTCTTGAAATTGTATTGCTTGTTTTCTACTCATGCACACGTAATACCCTGAATTGGTCATTTCATTGACATCCACAGTTCAGGTTTTCAATCTGCAACTCATTTTTGTGTTCTTATGTGGTCAATCTACACTAGCCTTTCATGTTTTGCATTGTGGTTGTCTTTGACTCGTGCATTGCATTGGCCTCTATCATTATTGTCATGCATTTTCCAACTCTATCACCGTCGTGATTGACTCGGGTGTTTCATCTCTACACGCTCATCGTTGTATTTAGCTCGTGCATGCTCTACCTACTCACTTAGACCCCTCAACACTCTACTGCATTGTTTTTGTAGCTCGAGTTTTGTTTTTAAATCTCTCACTACTATCTCGTCCTACTCAACACATTGTCATTTTCATTTCTTGTGCTCCATTGTTGATCGTTGGCTCGTGTTCCATTGTTGTATGCCCTATCACTTTGCTTTCTTTGCAAGGAGTACTCCCTCACCATACCTTTGGCCCCATGTGCCCGCCCTAATTCGTCTCACTTGTGTCTCAAAACTATGCCCGAGTCAAAGTCCCTCGAAGCTTGTTTGACATAACACTCGCCCACCATCGACACTTGACTGAGCTCGGCAACCCAATATCCTTCCTTGCCACCCAAAGACCGACACATGGACTTAGTAATCCTCGGCGATTTCAACCCCCTTAGCACATGGCATCAACTCATCGTCACCTCAACTCATCACGTGGGCTCTGCCAACTTGGCGTTACACTTCCAACCCATGCGGTGGCTTTAACTCGGTGAGCCAACACCACTCAAACTCAAGCGACATCACCCTACCAACTTGTCAAATCAGGCTCAACTCCTCAACATAACACAACAACTCAGTCAAACGCCCCTTAACTCGGTCAATGACTAGCCAACTAGCTCGTTGAGTGAAGCAGTGCTCACCTTCACCAAGGCAATTTTTTTCTCTCCATTATTGTTTTTTTAATAGACTAATTATTAATTAATCTCATCTTTAATCAAAGAAAACAATAATTTTTAGGGAAAAATCATCCTCCTTTTGGATGTTATTATGGGCCCCACCTCTTGAACCCCTTCCACTTTGCATTCGGGGTATATTTTTTTGTGGTTCCTTTTGCTTCCACATCTCCATTGCACACATTTTTGCCATGGATCCCTATACAGTTCCCTTGCTCACCCCTTTTAATTATCAAGAATGGCTTGGGTTGTTATGTTCTTTTCCTTAAAAAAGAAACAAATATTCTGGATAACCATGGGATTGCATGTCCCCACGAGGCGTGGCAAAAAAGGAAAAGTGGCTTGATAAATGTGATGAAGCCATTGGGTTTTTGTCTCTATCTGTGTCTCTAGAACTATGCTTCCATATTTCCTCCACAAAAACACCCAAGGAAGTTTTGGATGCTCTTGACAAACTTTTTGGGAAACAAGATAAAATGAGAGGGGGTGAACTAGAAAATGAATTGATCAACCTCAATCCTAATAGTCTTGACACCCTTAGGAATTCTTCACCAAATTCAAATCACTCAGATTGCAGTTGGTAGCTTGTCCCGAATACTTTGTTTTCGTCTCCACCTTTTAGGCAACAAAAAGTGCACTTTGTAAAATTTGGTTTATGCCATCACTTCATGATTCTATTGCTAATTTGATAAGGGAACATGATAAGCTGATTCAGATGGGCACTCTCAAATCCACAAAATCCCATGCTCTCATTGCTGGACAGGAAAAACAAAAGGCTTCAAAGGAGAAGAAACAAAACAAGGATTATGAGAAAAACGACCAACCAAAATCCAAATCTTCCACTTCCTCTTCCAGTTCCAAACCTCCTAAATAACGGATCAAATGTGGGTATTGCAATGGCAGGCATGATGAAGAAAAGATTGATCTCCTCACTAGTCTTCTTGAGAAGCACAACATCGGAGTTCCATTCTCTCAAATCATCTTCATCAACTCATGAAAGTTCTAAGGAGAAATATAGTGAAAAGGGCAAGTGAAAGAGAAAGAAAAAAAAGAATCAAACAAGGAGAAACCAAAGGGAAGAGCTCTAGTGACAGTTGTGCCACCTACTCCTACATGGATCATTGATTTGAGTGCAACTCATCATATGGCCTCATCAGACATTGAGTTTGCTTCATTGGAGCCATGTGACATGTCTTCTATTTAGCTTGGTGACAACACTACTTGCAAAGGTTTTGGGAGAGGATCTGTTGAAGTGAGTGGTGGTACTTTCAACAATGTTCTTAGTATCCCTTCACTTTCAACTAATCTTCTTTCAGTTTATCAGATCACTCACCTTGGACAGGGCATGTGGGTTGAGTTCACTTCGGATTCAGTTTATGTCAGAGAGCTTCATAGTGACGTTATTGTTGCAGTTGGTATAGCTGACCATCACACTTGGTTGTACTCCTCTCACTTTGTTCCTCCTTTATATTCTTCATCCGACTCACTGGACTTGATGATACTTCTGAGCCCACTTTTGATGTTGAGGACATCTCTTCTAACATAGTTGATTGTCATGATGATGGGGACCCACCTCCACCATCCACTTATCACTTGCCACATCTCAAGGATTTGTCTCTTGATCCACCTACTTCTGGTCCACTACTGAATCTTCAATGAGCAATGACTATGATTCCAGACTCATTAGGCATTGGGCCCACTTCTTCACATAGTTTCGGACATTCCACCTTCCTTCTTTGCCACTGCTTCTGGATCACCATTTCTTCATGGACTAGCTAGCACTTCTACCTCACATACAGAGCATTGTTCCTTGGATTGGAACAACACCTTTCACTTTGGGGATTTTTTTCTTTTTCTTCACTTAGCACAGGATGGCTCATGACTAGTTCATCTTCTTGGGAGGCTGGATAGCACTTCTTCTCTCTCTTCTTCTTCTTAGTTTTTTAGGGGACTTTTTCTATCTCTCTGTAATTGGGTGTTTTTCCCACTGGGTTTTCCTTTACTACTTGAGATTTTTGTTGTGCATGGGTACCTTATCAAGCTTAGTTGTCAAGACCCATTTTTCATTTCTCTGTGTGTTTTACTGCCTTGCCTTACCTCATCCTAACTTTCGATGCATGGGGGGGTGTTGGTGTGGGTGGTATTTTGTACTTTTATTTATTTACTAGGTGTATTGCCACTTCACTAGGTGATTCATCTCACTTAGGTGTGAGCATGGACCATAGGTGTCATATTAGTTATCACATATTACCTCATGGAATCTGTCATATGTGTAAGTGTGTGTCATAGGAGTTATGTTCCCTTTCCAAAAGTAGCTCCTCTTCTCCATCATGGAGGCATCATTATCTCCACATGGGAGTTACTCAAAGACTCCCCATATGTACACCTCACTTCTTGATCTATGAACATTCCATTCGAATCTTGGTTCCCCTTAATGCATGCACATTGCTTTCATAGTTGAATGTTTGCTTGAATCTTGAAGCTACTTCATCTCGGTTGAATGGAACTCTTTTATGCACACGAATTCCCTCCAGGTATTCTTCCTTCCTCCATCCGTCAGTTTAGCCTTTAAATTTTTGAATATAATTTACTCATATGGTGGGGATCAAATCCTCACTGCTTGTTTGGGATGGGATTTGGCGTCTATGTGATAACCGCTCAAGAAGGTATTTTTTTAGCTAGGTTAGGGGGTAGGGTTTTGTATGAAGGTTAATAACTAGCTAATGGGATGATAAGACAAATTTGTGTGGGGTTGAGGGGATTTGAACACTTGACTCTGTTAAGAGCAACGCCTTTGATCGTGTTGGGCTAGCCGATCAAACTAGCTTGCTCCTATACCTATAGTGGGAGCTATATTATATTTAAACAAGCAAGAATTGGAAATTTTTTTAAAAATAACATACCCACCTTGTTTATCTTGATTTCCAAAGCATCACTTTTAGGGTTAGGTCACTTTGATTTGTGTTGGGATTTATGGCATTGTAAAATTTTGTTTTGGTGGTTCATTCACAAAACTTGGGGCTAGCGTGGGATATTTTGTAGGAGCTCAAACTTTAGGTGAAGCAAAGTCAAGCTAAGTTGTTTTAAACAACTTTTTTTGGAGTTTCCTTGGAAACCTTTGTAGGTGAAGGGGTCTCGGCTTTTGTCGATTTGTGAGGGATATTTTGAGATGAGAGGACTTTTGGACCGAGTGGGGATCTATCGAATATAATCTCAATGCAATGCAAAGATATCAAGCTCAATTAGACCTAACTATACAACAAGATAGCTTGTGAGGGCATCTCGGGTAATTGCAATTCTCTATTGTTAGCTGATTGTGGGTCTCATTTACCTAACATGCATTAGGCCTAATATAAGATATTTAGTCTACTACCTATCCAAATTCATAAAATTTCCAAATCAAAGTTCTTTAGAAAACGACAAAGCACGTTCTCAAAGACATTAGGGGTACCATGAACTTTAGCCTAGAGCACAAGAGGAATGAAAACCTATTTTTGGAAGGTTACAGTATTCAAAATGTGTGAGCAACATAGCTTTAATTTCATTAGAATTTGGACCAATATCATGGAGGAATAAGAAGTGTTGTTTCATGCTCTTTGATTGAAACATAATACCGCAATAGTTTGTCTTCCGGACCATCTTGTGTTTTTTTCTCCCACATTCGAATCCAAATTTTTATGTGTTCCTTATTGTGTGGGTCCACCTTCATCGTCATTATTATCATCCACAACAACACCTCAAAATTGTGTAGCTTCCATGGCCTCCAAATGGGCTCGTACAGCTTTACATTAACTCATCCAAATCCTCAATTTTCATGCCCTAATTTTGGGAAGCTCCAATAGCAATCCTTCTTTGTGTCATCACATATCTTCTAAAACTCGATATCAACAACCTCTGCAATCTTCTACCCAACAATGCTTTTGCCAGAAGATTCCTATAATGATTTTCTACCCACCTTTCGTAAAATAGAAAACCATCAATGTTTTTTATGCAATCTTTACACCTTTTATCCAATTGTTGCATGTTGGAAGATGCCTACAACAACCTTCTACCCACAATTCACACTAACGAAGGCCAAAAAAGCATATTGTGTCACTCTCTCACACGTTATGCCCAACAATTACCTGTCAGGAAGATGTCAACATCGATTTCTACCCACCTTGCAAATGCGAAAAATTAGATTTGTTTGTTCATTCGTTCGTAAGGAAAATAATCCTTGCTTCGATACCAAATCATATAGACATCAATCGGGGGTGCTCAATGAAAAACAAACCAAATAGATTTAAAATTGTGCACATGCAGAAGATCAAATGAATTCTACTTTGAGTCTTAAGCTCCAATCGAACGCACAACTCTTATAATCTAACACTCGAGCTCAATTCTCGAAATCTATTATCTCCTCTCTCTAAGGAAATTGGTCTTTGTTTATATATCCATTCAATATCACACACTAAGACTCCTAAACATACGGAATTCAAATTCAAATTCCTAAAGAATCCCTCAATAGACCCAATATACAACCAGCTATCCTTTTTGAAACTTATAGCCTCAAACATCCAATTATCAATGATTTGCGGCTTCAAGCAATCTTGTAGTGTTTTGTTGCTCTAAACAATATTTTGTAGCTTCATATCATCTCCTTTTGTTGCACAACTTCAATTGTACTTTGTAGCTTCCAAATAAGGTTTTTAGTATTTCGTGACTTGGATAGCCTTGTACAATTGTCGATGTATACTTGAGAAATCAATCTAGACTTGTACATATCAAACAAAGTTTGCACAAACCTTACACAAAAGAATCGTGCATACTACGAAAATTACGTAACATACCTAACATTGCACAAAGGAGTTGCACACACTATGCACAACTTATGCAATGCACTTGCACTCCACGTAATGCAACAAATAACTTCACAACCCACCACCAATGTACTTATTCACCGCACAACACACCAACAATGTACTTCTTCACAGCATGGCACGCCAATAACACAAAATATAAAATTGAATGTAAATGTAAACTAACCCAAATTGTTCAGCTATTTTTTTAATTGATACAAGATTGTCTATGAACTCAAATGCTCTTGCATCAAATATTCTATCAAAATAAAATAGAATACCTAAGAACTTTAATTATTACCCTCATTAGATCAACTTCAAGAATATTTGTTAAGCCTATCCAACATGGGTCATTAGATCAACTTCCGTAATAATTGTTAAGTCTATCTAAGCATGGGAGATATGCTTTTCCTATAATCTGGAGTTTTAGTCCACTGCAAATTAGATCCGAAACTTAATAGTAAATATCAAGACATTAAATGGTTTTCTTAAAGAAGGCTTTGTTTTAGGAAAGAGTGAGAAATGAATCATTTGCGAAGAGACCATTAATGAGTTGTGGAGCGATCTGAAATGAAAATACCCCAATCAACCCATGCTCAACTCGATGGGAAAGTTTTTAAAACCTCCACCGCTAAAACATAGAGAGCAGTACAAGCGGATAACCCTAGCAAATAGAATGAAAAAGGCCTAAGTTATCAAACTTGTGCCTATTGATAATCAAACAAGTGTATGCATTAAAGAAGAAAGTTTGTACATCATAAAGAAAAACTTCAACAAATACAAGAGCTTGAAGCATGACAAGAATAAAATGCCATTTGATGTGGTCATATACTTTTTTAAAGTCAAACTTAAGAAGAAGAAAAAGTTCACTTTCGAGAGGTGTGGACTCATTCTATGCCTTCCACACAACAATGATGTTATCTATGATCTTATCAAATTTGATAATGAAAGGAAGAATGTGGTGAATGCACAACATTAAAGCTTTAGCAATAATTTTATATGAGACATTCAAAAAAGATAGGCAGCAAATTGGAAATGAGCTTAAGATTGTCATCTTTAGGTATGAATTTCATGTTTCCTTTGTTTATAATTTTACATAAAGATTGAGCAAATAATGTCTCGTTGTAAACTTGAAGCAAATTATGCCCCATGAAACTCTAAGTCGATTTATAAAACTCATAAGGAAAACCATCAACACCTAGGGCTTTGTAGTTAGCCATACATCGCAAAGCCACATAAAGCTCATCTAATGTGAGAGAAGAATCACATTGAATTTGAGTAGCGGGTGAAAGCTTGGGGGAACAACATCAAGGCATTTCTAAAGAGCTTTTCTTTCCCCATCATGGCTTGAGCTTGGAATACAATTTTGTAGTGTTCCACGATTTCATTAGAGATATTATGCAAGTCGGTACACCAATCAGTGAGTCATTTGGATGGCCTTTATCTACTCCATGGTTTACTTAGTGCGAAGGGATTTGAAGAATTCTTTGGGGGCACTATCTCTAACCTTAAGCCAATGTATATGACCCCAAATTTGAGCTCCTTTGATAACGTGGGCTCTGCTAAGTTTGAGTTTATTTCAAAGCCCAACATGCATGGATTGGAAAAGAGGATTAAAAGGATTAAATTCCAAATGCACATAAATATTGTGAAATTCATTGAAGAGAGCACAACCAACCCGATTGTAAACCCATGCCACTTTCTTGCTAGAGTGGCATAGAAAAGTGGCGATGTGGTGGAAGGCTTCATTCTACCACTCGATCTAACTAATGACATAAGAAGGACATGGCACCATGTTTTGAAAATCGATTATGAGTTGGAAGGTCCCTTCGTGCAATAAAATTGACATGTTGAGATAGAATTGAATGCATAGTGCTTTAAATTGAGCACCTCCCAAGTGAAATGGTAGGTGATCGAGATATGATCGGAAAACATAGAATATCTTGACAAATGATGACTTTTGACTCATTGGAAGTATGAAAAGGGAACATGTGTTGTTTGAATAGCATGACACAATTGTGCCTTTTGAGAACCGTTTCATCTCTAACATAGAAATTAGACTAAGTGAACCAAGGTTGGGGAGTAAATTCACACCATCAAAGGAGAGAATCTGACAAGCCCTAACGATTTTTAAAATAGAATCACACTTCACATCCACCAACACACCATCACATGGGAGCAGCCCCATGTTTATCCCCTCGGGATTCTCAATCATATTAAAATCACCGCACACAAGCAAGAAAACAAACAACAAGTCGATGAAACTGACCACTTCAAAATGTTGTTCTTTGTGCCCATTAACGCTCATAAGGACACATTAATTGATGGGACGAATCTTTACCCAAGGCAATAATTAACGATGTAAATCTCAAGGATATGAAAATAGTGGCACCAAAGATGACCGTCATCGTGCAAGGTATGAAAATGAGTGAATTCTAATGCAATGCATTATCAAGATGCTTGAAGCAAAAGACATGCAATCTTAACTTCATGCAAACAAATAAAAGCTATATGTCTAATACAATGACAAGTAGAACACATAAAGAACTTTCGTGAGGACTTTGTGAGACCTATTACTTTCCATGATATAAAATTAATGTAGAAAGCTCTTCCATGTTAAGTTCCCCTTGTCCATGTCCATCCTAAAAATCAATCGCAGATTCCAAAGCAACAAAACTATTAGACAAGAGAGGATGTTGGTTTGGCTTAAGAAAATTATCGAAGGAAATGGAACAACATTTAGCCCCATTAACTCCTTGGCGACTCGCTTCCACCTCACAATAGAATGTAGAAATGACAAAAGGGTTGAAAAGATATCATTAAGGTCCCAACTTTGAAAACAATTGTCTTGGATCTCAAAGGTTTCAAGCTATTTGAACAGGGGGAACCGACACAAGCAAGATAGAAGAGCTTTCTAACTTACACCCATTTGGTTGGGATTTGAGATCGACAAGAGCAAAGGGTCGCAACAAAACTTGTATTCCTTATAGGGGACACTTTGTTTGCTATGATGGTCCATCCATCATTTTTGACAAAAGCTTTTCACTTTTCAACCGGTGAAATTCCTTCATTATGCTTAGGTTGAGTCATAAGAAGACAATCTTGAATCTTGCGGTCAAAAGCTTGATATCTAAAACATGTCTTAAGCGAATGTATGTAGGTAGCGTTTTGAGAACCATAAATGTTTAAAAACACTTATAGTGAATCCTTTAAAATCAAGGACATGTTTATTAATAACCAATTGTGAAAACATTTTTATACTAATACTCATTTTTGTTCAAAAACACATTCGAGTTATTGTTTGAAATACACAATGTTATCATTTGGAAGCCTTTCCTAATTTCTTAATTTTACTTTTTAATCATTGTTTGAAACATGGGGCTTTTTGTAATTGTTAGTAATGCTAATGTTTTTTAATATTTTTACTCTTACATTCTTTATTAGATTTAAAATTAACATTCTCATGCCAAACTAGTTGATCAAACATGTATGAGTCATTCAGCCTATGTGACTATATTTGTCATTTGTAGTATAGAAGACATCAACAATCCCAACCTTTCTTCACCATCCAAATGGCCGTTGTTAAGGACAATTGCAACTCCTTCCATGCTCGGACCTAAGGAGGGAGTAACATGTTTATGAGCAATGAGATGGAGTCAAAATTACAAAAGTTGAAACATAGATAACAAAATGTTATTTTCACATCTAACTTCTCAAAGAAATTTGAGCTACTTTGGTGAAAGCCATATTATATATGTTGTAACGTTTTTTTCCAAAATTGCTCGAGGGTAATAAGGGAGAAAGGTAAGGAGCCAATCACATGTTTGATAATTCATATTTATAGATGAATAGAATATTCTTTTTTGTTAACTATAGTATAAATAGTAAAAAATAAAAATACCTGACAAATCATATTGAGAGATAAATATGACATGATTATTTTAAAACTAGTATAGATATCTTAAATAAATTTATCTAAAATATGTCGAGAGATATCAACCATGAGGAACCTATCTAACTATGCAAGTGTAGTATAACCATACCAAAAAAATAATAATCAAAAATAAATATAATATAATAAATATATTATAATAAATGTATCTATATGAAATACATTAATAGATATCAATTTCAAGGTTCTTAGATGTGATTTTTCACATACCTCTTTAATCAACTTCATTAAATTCTCTATCAATTTTGTGGTTTGTGGCAAATGGAATCATTTAGATATGCAATTGTGTCAGTCTAAATATATTTATTCAAGAAATAAATACCCAAACATTAATACATGGCCAAGATACTATTTTTTGATAGACTTGTCCAAACCAACCAAAATATATATATATATTAAATGACACTAATAGAAATCAAAATTATAAATGAATTGTGACATGACAAATCAAATGAACGTCAAGTTTAATGTTGAGAATAAAAGTGAACAACACAATCCATTACAATCTTGCTTACCATTGTAAAATGCCTTTAGGCTAAAAACTATCATATAAACAATATAAAATAAAAATTGCATAAATATTTGCAATACTGAATGCTATAATTACAAAACTTGAACATTAATGCACTCACTCAAGCTCCTACAATCATCGAACATAAATGCAGTCCTCTAAGCATCCAATCCATTAAGATACTTGATCCAATTCATAAAATCAAAAGGAAGCATATCATAACAATATCATCATCAAATATAAATGCAATCTATCAAATGTGGTAAACCACAAAGTATTGGTTATTTGTTCATATATAATGTCCAAAGTTTTTAAAGTATAATATCAATGTCGCAATCAAATCACCTCACTTAAAAGTGTCAGTCACACAAACAATCCAACGCAACTCAAAGTGATCAAAACAGGATCACAATAACGAGATATCGCACGACAGTTAATGAAGTTAAGTACATAGAAAAAAATTAAAAACTATCACAGGATTAGTCAAAAGGTTATATGGTCCAGTTGGTAAGGATGATGATGATATAAATCCCTCTAGATTTATCCAGTGCCCAATGGGCGGGATGGGAGGGAAATTTAAGAAACAAAAATAATTCAACTTTGTTTTCACCTAAAAAACTAATAGAATACCTAAAACTAATAACATACCCTCCAAACTTGGATCTATTACCAAATTTCTTGGCAGCCTTAAAACTCAAAGCTAAAGCAAAAACAGCCCACCATAAAAATTGTTTCAACTTTAGTTTTCACCTAAAAACTAGTAGCATATCCCTAAAACTAATAACTTACCCTCGAAACTAAGATCTAAAACTCAAAGCTGAAGCAAAACAGCCCACCATAATAACAGTTTATAGCAACATCCATCAGGGTACAAATCCCTTCAGATAACCGGTTCAGAACAGGAGTGAATAGGTCCGTGGTCAGTTACTAGGTAACTTTGATGGATTAAATTCCCCTAGTCGTGGCAACAAAAACAAATACTCTGATTCAGCTTGCTAACCTATTTGTAATTTGTAGCATGGGCAAGGGTGCCAATATCTATATAACTCAGTTATCTTCAATCCAAAAAAAAAAAAAAATATCTACTATCCATGTATGCTCCTCCAGCCCAACAATACATAGTCATCATCCAGAAATTAACCTACACCACCTTTGACGCAATCATCCAGAAATTTTCTAACAAGTGCAGGCCTGAAACAGAAAAAAATTTGAAATCCGATCTTGTTTCAATCTTGCCTCTTCGTTATCAATGTTTTTAACCAGACTCATTACAAACGAAGCAAAGAGGTGTCCTGCCCTCGCCACTCAAGAACCACTTCCCCATTTCCAACTGCCACCGGAGGCTTCTAAGAGTAACTGACCACAATACCAGTAGCTTTTAATGTTTCTTCTCTAACAGTAACAGACGTTTTCTGTGTTTATTTCACTAGACTGCAAGCCTTCAAAAATTCTAAAAATTAGTATGTGGTTATTTTATGGCCATACAATGTTTACTGCATATCTGGTGCTTTTCCTGTTCATTATACCATGGAAACTGAGTAGAAAGGGAGCAAAATGATCACTGTAGTCAGACACCCACTATATCCATATACATGGGGTTACTATATTCACCTTATTTTGATAAGTGGGGAATATACATCAAGAAAGCAAAAGACCATTTGGACCAACAGAGCCTTTCAAAGGCAACAAAAAGTACATCAAGCACTACCAAATTACAAGTCTCTCTAGGAAAGGAAAATCAATTCAACTTTGGTTTCACCTGAAAACTAACAACATGTTTCCCTCAAAACTAAGATTCATTGTCGAATTTCTTGGCAGGCTAGCATTCAAAACTAGGGCAAAACAGCCCAGCGTAATATCCAAGAGCCTGTCAATAAAAACCAAAAACACAGAATGATGTCAAATGATGCCTTCACACTTTTCAATAGCCGCCATAACCACCACTTCTCATGCCATAGCCTCCTGTTGCAACTCCACCACCATATGCTGCTTGAACCCCTGCTGGACCCGGACATTCTCTTGCCCAGTGACCAGCTTGACCACATTTATAGCAATTAGTAGAACTTGTATTTGCCCCAGAATTTCCATATCTGCTGCTGAGGCTGCCCCCAGGATTTCCATATCCACTGCTGAGAGTGCCCCAGGATAACCACCCGTGCCATTAGGGCAATCCTTCGCAAAATGACCTTCACTTTTACATTTGTAGCATGAAGAAGAAGATGAATATGTGTTAGAACTCCCATTTGGCACTCCTCCATAACCACCTGAGCTACCATAGTATCCACCTCCTGGACTTGCACCCAGTCCATTGCCGCCTAAGGTAGTATTTAAAATGCTTCCCGAACCATTGCCAACATATGTAGAATTTCCATATCCTGCGCCAGTCCCCAAATTTGTCGTATTAACTGATGTTCCACTAATAGATTCCCCTCTCGAAAGCTTACCAATTAAATCTAGTAAAATTTTACTCTCAGATGAATAATCCACTTTTTCTGCTTTGACAACAATGGACTTCACTCTTTGTTCATCACTGAATGTCTCTTCTTTTACTTTCAGTTTAAACAAATACTGGTTGAAAAGGACCTTCCGGAGAATTTCCCCAAACTTGACATCATCTTGTTCTTCATGCTTCAACATGTACAATTGCTTAGCTGGGACACCCATGATTTCCTCCCCTGCTTCTTGAAAAGCAGTAACCCATGTTATTCCAGTGTGATCTTGCACTTGGGCTTGAAGCAGGTATCTGTAATCACATTCAGGAAATTACTATCACATCTTTCACAATGCCAAGTTCCATCTCCAAAATTACTCACCTTCTTATTACACTGCCTGTCTCCAACCATCAAAGGGCAAGCAGTGTAACAAAAATTGTCAACCTTAATAAAAGATACAGTTGCTTTTACTGAAATCCAGTCAGGTTTCTCCGATCTACCAAGTCCCTCATCTTTAATCTGAGATACCATCTTCCGCATGTCAACCCGACCACCACCACCACCCTCTCTAGTTAAGGACTGAGAGGCAGTATTCCTTCCGTCTTTCTCAAACCATTCTCTCAATCTATGCCCTTCTTGAAAATCTGGATTTATGGAAAGCTGGCTAGTGGAGATCGTCCCCACAGATTTCCCACTAAAATCACTTATCCGGCCAGCCTTAACAGCCACAACGGGAATACTCCTGAATCACACATTTCTTGAAGTTGTTTGCCTTCTTTGTTGTAGAATGTGCCCCACATTGTTACCTCCACACTGCAACCTGACATGTCCTTCAGCTGAAGTGTTCTTTTCTGAGTCTCTGTTCCATTTTTTCTCATTATAGTGCTGGAGGGATTAATGGAGATAACAACACCAATTATATCCACCATTGAATTATTCTCCAAATGCTCAATTTCACTGATTGGCCTAAAGTTATAATGCTGCTGTGGGATTGAGTTGTCCTCTTCCAAGCAAAGCTCTACTGTCGATGTAGACTCCAAGAAAATTTCCCATTCATTGTTTAGGTGGTTGAAATTTTTCTGTGCTGGTTTCAAACTTCCCTTGAGACCATGTACACTCTCCCAGTCTCAATACTATCATAAAACTGGTCTGCTACTGTGTTAAAGCACGTTACACGTATTTCTCCTCCTTCAGAGTCAAGAAGATCAAAACTGAAAACTTTCCCATCTCCTTTTGCATTATTAAAACGACGAAGATCTCCCTTTGCAGTAACTCTTGCTTTTATAGTCCATCGGCCTTGGTAAGGATTCAAAGCAGAAATAGGAATGATTCTTGGAGGTGCTTCGTTTCTTGCTATGGGCCCTCTGTTAGAGTACATAGAAGGTGGGTGATAGGAAGAATTACCACCTGGACGACCATAAATATTTGGTTGAGTGGTCATTCCTCTGCCAGCTGTCACACCAAGTCCAATGTTTGAAGAATTTTGTAGTGTATTTGTAAGCGGCTGACCAGGCTTAGCATATGACCCTACAGCAGACATATGGGGTGAACCTGCTATCCCCATCCCAGGCTCGTTCTTTATATAAACCCCACTCGTTGTTTGAGATACTGGATTGAGGTTTGGCCCTGATCTTAACCCTGTATTGTAAGAGCCAGCATATGACTGCACAGGCTGTGCCTGTGGGGAAGCTTGGGCCTGGGGTGCTTGTTGAACTGGCATAGAAACCCTCTGTTGTTGCTGAGCATTTGCATCAATTATCTGCTTTGGTTCACCAACTATATCACACTTGAGAGCTATAACTTCCATATTCAAAACTATAATAATCCTGCAAAAATGCAAACAAAAAAAAACAAGTAATTGCCAGCACCATGTGAAAACTATAACTTATACATTTCAAGTCAAATTTTCTATACAAACCCAAATCATATCAACTCTGTCAACTTTCTCAATAGCATGTCTGGAAATAAGACCATGAAACATAACATGCGAGGATTTTGATGGTGGATTTGCAAGCTAGTAGATGTACAATGTTACACAAAGAACCTCATTCATATAATCATGGTGATTGCATTTAATTGAGTTTATGTGTGCCACATGTTGACAACTCAATAACATTGTTGTCTTTGATTAACAATATAACACAGACAACATGTGGAGCACATAAACTCAGTTAAACAGAACAAAGATAATAATATGAATGGGTTAGTTGTGTGACAGGGTTCATTAAAAATCTCATCAAAACCATGAGTGCAGATTAAAACTACTAAACCTGTTTAAAGTAAAGACAAAGCTCCCTTACTTGCGATTCTGCACACAGTTGCAGATGTATTCTATCAGTTGAACTACAGACCCCTTCTGAATCTGTCCTGATTTGACATATTCATTAAGCTGTGTAGCAAGCATTGCCTGCTGCATATGTGTCCCATCTGAGAGAACCATCCTGTAACGTTCCTGCATATTATTTGTCGTCCCAATCTGCTTAATGTCCAGAACTTGCACTGCTGGCTTAAGGTCCACATCTCCATTATACAATGCAGAAATGGCATTTGCCGTCAAACTCGCTGCCATGGCTTCAACTTCAGATTTACCAGACTAAGTCAACTTTCAGCTTCTGCACAACCAAACAATTCATTTTTAAGATTATTTATAACCATATGTTATGCAGACTAATTACATCATCAGTTCAGCATATATTTCCTTTTCTAAGCCATTCACACAATTCCATCCTCTGTTCAAAAAAGCTACTTCACTATAGCCCTACTATACTCTATTGTGCATTTTAATCTTAGCCTACTCTGCAATTGACAATTTTCATTAATGGTCTAGAGGGTTGTAGTGTAATGATAAAAGGCACGTTTGTAAAAAGAATGACCCAAGTTCAACTCATCACATGGCAAGAAGGCAGCCCATAACTTTCAGGATATATTGGCTCAGACCAAAACAGACCTGGGCAAGGAGATATCTTTAATCAAAAAGAGAAACTCAACAAACTTTTCACTAGAAACCTTAACGTGCCTCTAATTGCCGCCTCTGTCCAGAAAAAGAAAAAAAACTTGAAATTAACTGCAATTGCAGCAGATTTTAAGTCTATAGCTTAAGCTACATTTCCCCTAAAACCCTTAATTTTTAAACCGAATCACTACATTCAGTAAAATTTATTGCATGGCAGACATTCGTTAGATTCGAAAGTCAATCCTAATTAGTGGTTAGCATTGCAGCAACTGTTCAAAAAATCACTCAACTCCACTTTAGGCGTACTAAATCTCAGTTGGCATTTAGATTTTTTACCTACGGTAATTTAAACATTCAACTATATTTTCACAAAGCCCACTCAGTAATTTAAGCATCAACTATATTTTCACCAAATCCTTCTAATTTAACTCCAACTTCCAATTCCATTTACAAAATACCTTTCACTTTAAGCCTAATTAACTCAAATATTGCTATACTTTCGGTGTAACAGAACCAAGACTGAGTTTAGATGCTTTCTATATTCTGTAATCTAAAGTTTCAAAAACCTTTTAACCAAATCCTTTAATTTAACTCTAACTCGCATTTATGTTCAAAAAAGCCTTTTATTTTTGGATCTATTTACCCTTTAGATTTTTGCTTCCACTGCAATATAAATTTCCAACACCAAACCCTTTAATTTAACCCTGATTACCGCCAACGGCCAATGAAAGCCCTCCGTTTAAAGCTTTGATAGCTCCAAAAAACCAAAATTATGCTTTGAACTAGATGTTCCCTAGAATCCTCGAGTTGTGAACCTTAATCACTCCATCGTGCAGTAAACTTGAGCCTGGAGTATGATTTTTTTGCCCACTCTGCAATTTACACTTTCAACTGCTTCTCACCAAATCCTAATTTAATGTCTAATTACCCCTGTTTGAGAAAAAATCCCTTCATTTTAAGCCTGATGGACTCCAATATGTGGCAATTTAAACTATATTTCTCCTCCAACCCTTGATTCCTGGACTTAGTTCCCTTAACACCTGCACTTATATTGTTCGCCTGCTCTGGAATATAAATTTTCACCTGTATTTTCACCCGTATTTTCACCGATCCTTTTAATTCAATTCTAATTCCAGACTATGCTCAAAAACGCCCTTCGTTTTAGTCTGGAGTCATTTAACCTATACTTGCCCCAAAACCCTTGCTTTATGGACCTACTCGAGGAGTTTAATCATAGGTGATATTACCTTCAAAAGAGTGCAGGTGCTTTCAGGGTAGAAAATGGTTTGAAATGAGCGAAAATGAGTATATACACCGCTGTCAACTGCGAAGCTCTAGATATGCAGTGAGGTTTTCCCGCCATGAATTGCCGTTACAACTGAATAACATATCGTAATACGGCCGTGGCTGTCAATTGAATAAAAGATTATCCTATCCTATAAATGTACAAAGTATCCTCAAAAGGGTAGATGTGTCAGCTTTTGCACTTTTCATGTACAAAGTATCCTCATGAATCATGTACAACATGAATAGAATGAGAATAGTCGTATGGGCTTTTAAACATATAATAACATATATTACACTTCAAAAATTGCCAGATTTAAAGTCAACATGTATTTAATACAAGGATATATAATTGTATTTCATCCCTATACAAAATAGATATCACATCATCATATCAATTTGATGTCAATTTTCACATAATTTAAGTTCCCAGTTTACTGTGTAAAAGGTCTTGTCATTCACACACTTTAGGCCAGGTTCTCACAAGCAGAAGTCCAAAGTGCACCATTTTCAGATACAAGTTGTCTTTTAAGCATTAACTTTGTCACCATTTTCCATCCCAGCTACTCCCATAAATTATGTACCTGCATATTTTCAACAAATGTGAGGCTCAAGAAACAAACATTGAATTGAAATGAGAAATCAAATCAAATTGAACTTCAAATATGAGTATTGAAATAAAATATCATAAATCTTGATCCACCCCTATCAGTTTCACCCAATCAAAAACAAGCACAAGGATCAACCAATTTTACCCAATCAAAAAAAAGCACAGGGATCACTCAACTACAACACTTTTCATATCTCCTATAAATCTAGTTCCTCAACTGCTCTGAAATTTTATTCAGTTAGAGCTATTTTGCTAGTGCATGACAATTACCAGGCCTCAAGCTAGGATAATCAATCATGTATTCCACATCATAGTGCCACATACATTAAGTTCTCAACTCTGTTCTTATATTGATGCACATTCATTTAATTTTAATTTTTTTTATTGTCAATCTCCATATGGGAAAAACCCGATGATCCCAAAAATCTGTCAAAAGAAGCGCTTGAGAATTCTCTACAGCCCAATCTACTTTGCAAACTAATTCATGTAAGATGTATATTAACAAGTAATTCCAAATAAATTAATGAAAACTCGTATTTCACATTTATACAAATAAAGTATGTATCCCCTTGCTGGTGCATACTTTATGCTGCCTTTTCATGTAGACGTATATTAACAAGTTATTCCAGTCTAAATTAATTAAATCTGTATTTCATATTTACGAGTAGATGTATGTTCCACTTGTTGGTGCATACTTTATGCTGCCTTTTCATGTAAGATGTATATTAATAAGTAATTCCAGACTAAATACATGAAATCTGTATTTCATATTTACAAGAAGTTGTATGTTCTCAGAGACGTATATTTACAAGAAATTCCAAAGCAAATTACGGAAAGGCTCTATGGCAGGGGAGGCAACATGGTGCACCCACACTTTGGCGGATTATAGTGAACATTAAAAAAATCAGAATCACAAAAATCACAAAAGAAGCGCGCGAGAATTCTCTGCCCCATCTCCTTTGCCAACACATTTGACACGCAGATCACCGTACACATGAACCGGAGTGTGAGGTGTCTCAAATTCCGAATTTTCATGGTGTGGACCAATAGCCGTAGAACCCCCACGCTTTATCGTATTCACCGCCACTTATCACTAAAACAATCACCGCTTTCCGAGGACAAATAAATCCACACATAGGTATATGGTAGTAATAAACAACCAAATTTTCATGTAGATGTTTATTAACAAGTAATTCCGACTAAATTAATGAAACCCGTATTTCATATTTACAAGTAGTCGTGTGTTCAGTAGACGTATATTTACAAGAAATTCCAGTCAATTACTTTAAAGGCTCAGATTTGCAAATAGATATATAAGAAATATACATCTACTTGTAAAGATACATCTACAGTAATACACATCTTGATCTAAATATACATCTACAGATATACAACGACAAAAAAAGGCAAAGATAAATAATACAGCTTACGTGAAAATGAAGCATTAAATATACAACTACATGAAAAGGCAAAGATAAAATATGCATCTAACATGTAATTTTTTTGTAAGTATATATATACATATTTCTTCAATTTAGCCCGAATTACTTGTAAATATAAATCTAATAGTACACATACATCTCGCAGTTTCATTACTTTAGACTGGAATTACTTGTTGATATACATCTTACATGAATTAGTTTGCAAAGTAGATTGGGTCAGAGAGAATTACTTGGGCAAAGATAAAGTATACAGCTTTCAATAATTTAGCTCACAATTACTTTTGAATATTCATCTACATTTAGAGGCAGCATAAAGTATACAGTTTCATTAATTTAGCTCAGAATTACTTGTGAATATTCATCTACCTTTGATTTTTGAAGTATCCATTGCTCAGAACATAGGCACTCATATCAAATGGCTGCACTTGAGAATTACGTTTGATGATTCAATATGCTGAATATCTCATTGTTGTAAGTTACATCGGTTTGGTGAATTTAACTATATTAGCAGGTTTTTATTGACATCATGAGGAGAAGGCAGCTTCCAAAAAGAGTAAGACCTGCATGTGCCAAAATTAGGGGAGCAAGATTTCCGCCAAGTGAAGAACGTGAAGAAGAGGCTATCAATACCCCACCTCAAGATGCCAATGACACACCACATGAAGAAGTAAATGTCCAAGCAATAAGAGTGAGCCCTTCAACACAAAATGTGTCAAAGCCAAGATCTGATTGGAACAAGTCTGATATGAATAATGCCATGAAAGATGTTGAAGATTATGGATACTCTACACGCGCTGCTGCAAAAAAATGGGGTATACCAGCAACCACCCTTACTTCTTGGCTAATGGGCATTACCACCACTAAAAGAAAGGGTCCACCAACAATTCTAACAGAAGAAGAAGAGATGGAGATAGTGAGTTGGTGTCATGAAATGGCTGACATGGGACATGGGTTAGAAATTATACAACTTAAGACATGTGTGGCACAAATCATGCAAACAAGGTCTAACCCATTCACTGGATGGTTTTCCTGTAAGTCATGGTGGGCGTTTTAAAAAAAGACACCCGGATCTAACATTAAGGACACCAAGGCCTTTGATAAGGATCGAGCAAAGGTGTGTTTGAGGCCATCAATTGTCAGCCTTTCTACATTAATTTGTCTAAAGCTTATGAGGCCAACCCATATGGACCAAACCGAATATGGAATTGTGATGAAACTGGATTACAAGCAGGGAGGAACTGCAGTATGAGAGTGCTTGCTAAAAGGGGTAGTAGGAGTGTGCCATATATCATCCCAAAAAGCAGAGAATGGATTACCATTTTGTGTTGTGTAAATGCTACTGGACAAAGTATTCCAGGATTCTATCTTTTTAAGGGGAAGAGCCATTTAGAAAATTATATTGCAGGTCGGAGCCTGGAGCTTGCATGGCAACACAATCACATGCATGGATGACAAAAGATTTATTCATGAATTGGTTACATCACTTTGCATCATCTATACCTGGTGGAGTGTCTCCTACCAATAGGCATTTACTAATTTTTGATGGCCATGGTTCACATGTTGCTTTGGGGACAATTCAAGAAGCCAGGAGTTTGGGGATTGATTTATTAACATTGCACCGCACACACCTCTCATATAAATTACAGCCATTGGATGTGAGTGTCTTTGCTCCATTCAAAACATACTTCAAGGAGGAGAGACGCAAATGGATAGTCAGAAACCATGGGATAGATGTGAAAAGGGCTGAATTAGCAGAGTTAGGGAGCAAAGCATTCGTAATGGCTCTTACACCTAAAGAACATTAAATCGATTCAAAAGAACAGGATATGGCCTCTTAATCCCAATGCCTTGATGAAGACATGGCACCAAGCGTAACATTTGACACATCTTTTCAAGATGATGTCAAAAGGCAAAGAAAAATATGCTTCATCTATCTAGGGTTGATTTAGAGGGAAGTGAAGATGCTCGATGGTGCCTAACACACAATCGAGAAAGAATCGTAACCTCAAAGAGATGGAGATAAATATAAATGAATGTGTTGCTCAACAATTGGAAACTCCAAACAAATTAATCAAATCGATGAATCACTATCTTTGCCCACGTAAGAAAGCCCACCCGATTGATGAAAGAAGCAGCTCTTAATCTTGGTGTCAACTTGAACTTCAATAATGAAGAGGTCACCTCTCTCTTTACCCTCTCAACCAAAGCAGATTTCATGACTCGATTTGGTGCACTACTATGTTGGCAATAACCCGAAGATAATGATGCAGATTCACAGCTAGAGGTAGCAGGGTATTAGGGCGATTCGAACCAAACTTGTGAGGCAAACCAGGACAAAACTCTTGGTAGATTCTCAAACTCCCCGTGGAAAAGGTTAGAGAATCATCAAGGTCAAATAGTGCTTCGTATAAGATTGAGTAGGGAATCTCTACTAATTACAGCAGAATCAAGACATGGAGCTTCTGTTGAGAAAGAGAACAAAAAAAAGAAATAGATGAATTAAAGCAAAGAAAAAAGGAACAAATCCAAGAGAAGAAGGCTCAACGAATTGTTGAAAGGGAGAGGAAGGAGCAGAAAAGATTGAAAAAGAATATAGAAGGAAAACAAAGGAGCACCAAAAGTTGATTCAAAGGCAGGTGAAAGGGAACAGTAAAAGGAACAGAAAGGATTCAAAGGGATCAAGAGATAAAGGAGAAGGAGTTTGAGAAGGCAAGAAGAGAGTTAGAAAGGAAAAGGAGATTGAGCAGCACCCAATTAATCCTTTTCCTGATCAACACCCAATGCTAAGAGAATTAATGGGCATACATTGCCCTTTATCGCTTCAACACATAATACTCAGCAATGAGTGAATGCTTCTCCAAGTTCTGATCCATTTCCAACTACGCCTACGAGGGATGTCAACATTGGGAGGCAATTGCAAAGTAACACCCCAGCTTCAACCTCAACTGCAGATTCAACGCCGCCCTTCCTCGGATTTTGGAAATAATATTTTCGAAAGTTAATATTTAATTTTGAGGGCTGAATTTTTGATGTGTGGAATTGGCCTTTCGATTTAAAAAGTACAATATAGTAGTAGTAGTTATATGGCCCAAGTATATTGTATGGCCATGTTTTTGTAATGGACAATGGAATGTTTACTGAATGAATATATATGTCTTCCAAGTTATGTGATAACCTTTTTGAAAGATTTAAACTCCTATTGTTTCTGAAAATTACACTGAGTAACATTCAATGGTAAATGTCATTAAAGTAACACACAGAAGCCAATAACCCAATCTACAAGTAGAAAAGAGAAATACGCAATAGTTTCTATCACTGCCTCAATGAGGGTAAAAACCTCACCTACTGGAAGCATATGGACTGTAGATATTCAAAGAGAATCAAACAATTGCCAAACTAAAAAATGTGTTGATAACAACAAGCATATGCACTTCCATTATCAAATACTCCAACAAGCATAACAACACCAAAGGTAAGACAAGTACAAATTATATTATCAGATTTTAATATGTAAAATCACCAAATTATACGAATCAGTTACTAATAATAGGGGTTGCCATGTCCTTTGACAAATCAGCCTCTTCGACTTTCTTGTAACATTCGAAGGCTTTTATCAACTATGATTGAAATATATTCAGTTATAAATCATATCCGATTATAAATCGATCTCATACTAGTGTAGTTTGAATCAATCAACTCCATTTCATTTATTGCTCAAGGAGCCTAACCCCTTGATTACCTTTAAATATGAACAATTTTCCAATCTTCACATTAAAACGACTAAGGAGGGTTACCATAAAAGAAGTAAATGGCTAAGAACAAAAAAAGGTACGTAATCTAAACCTCTTTTCAAGCATCCACGGCAAGATTCAAATGACTATTTCTAGTTTTGAAGGAAGCAAAGTTAAAATATCACTTCAAGTAGATATTATTGTTTGAAGAAAGAAAATGTAAGTACACTCGTAAGTATGACTAGCTCCCAACACAGAGGTGGTCAAAGTGTAAACACCCACACACAAAAATCTCAGCCGAAACATTAGGCAAATTGTCATTGTTAAACTTACCATATCCCTATGCGTGGATTTCACAAATTGTTTAAAAAAAAGGAGATGGGGCAGAGAGAATTCTCACGCGCTTCTTTTGACAGATTTTTGTGATTACCTGGTGATTTTAAATGTTCAGTTTAGTGTCCCAAAGTTTGGGTGCACCGGGACTGGATCCCCTCTCATACAGTAAGACACTAACCTTATTCTCTGGGCAATAAACAGAAATCCAAAAAAATTGAGTATAGCAGACTAGGATAGCTGAGTTACAATGTGTCGAAGCAGCTACATTCAATTACAGTATCAGATTAAAAAGGCAGCTACATTCAATTACAGTATCAGATTACAAAGGCAGCTACATTCAATTACAGTATCAGTGATCAGTAGGTGGTCATCTTCTTATAGGAACCTTACTAATGGTCGTGGCATCAAACTTGTCGGTGCGGATTTTAGAGAACCACTGAACTGTTTTTACATTCATTCAACAAGTATAATGTATATCAAACAATGGGTATGTGCCTGTTGCTTTGAGGTTCAAGAAATAGGAGGGTTACAATTGTGTCAGAGAGAGGAAAAGGGAAGGATCAAACCAAATTTTACGCTGCCAAATGCACAAGTTCCATTAAGAGTGATCGAGAAGTAGAGGAGATAAAATGTAATGTCTTAAAAAGAATGGAAGCGTCCGTGTACATAGCTACAACAATGGAAACGTGAGAGCAAAAATCACACTTTGAGCACGCTCAGTTGAGCACAATCGAATGCTACAATGATACAATGATACAATACTCACGCGCTTATTTTGACATATTTTATATAAATTCAACAAGTAAAAAGATTCAACTCTCACGCACTTCTTTTGACACATTTTTTGGATCACCCAGCTTTTTTTAATGTTCAGTATATTGTAATTTTCAGAAACAATAGGAGTTTAAGTCTTTGCAAGAAGGAATCACGTAACTAGGAAGACATATAACACAATCTACCAGTACAGAAGAAGTATTAGTAATTGTTTCTATCACTGCCTCAGTGAGGGTAAAAACCTCACCTATTAGAACCGAATCGACTCATTAATATTCAAGAGAATCAAACAATTTCCAAGCTCTTTTGATGTGTTGATAAACACATTTGAAGGAATGTGTCTCGCATCTCGCGTGATCATTCTCCGTCAACCGAACGAGCTCCTCCCCACCACCGCAAGACGCGCATGCAAAAAAAGCCGCGGCCAATATGTAAAACCACCAAATCAAATTGAACTTCACTTTAAAACGACTAAGGAGGGTTTGTCTAAAAGAAGTAAATGACACGTAATGTAACATCAACGTAACGAAACCTCGTCTCAAGCATCCACGGCAAGATTGAAGATGGCAGATCAGAAGGATTATAACTGAAACACTGAGTTATTGCTGAAGAAAGAAGTCGCAAGTATGAGAAGCTCCCAACGCCGTAACCGTAAGCATGAACACGTGAAGTCGCAAGAAGAAAATTATCACGCCAAAACCGTAAACATTCCCCTCCTGGTCCGATGGCTTCCACTGTTTTGTTGCATTCTTTGCTGGTTCGAGCGGTATACAGTCTATCTGCTGGAGGCGGTTTGGGAGTAGGTGGCGCCATGAAGCACAAGCATTGAATCCGCGTGGTGGCTTGTTTGATGTCGTTTGCTTGGTTGACACGGCGCCTTAACCATTTATGACATCCATATCCCTATGCGCGGATTTCCCTGTCCTCAATATACAGCGAGTTAATGTGCCTTAAGTGGCATCGAACATAGTAACCGGTGGGGGGTGACATTCACCGGATTTGGTCAAGCGCGCGAAAACGTAGTTTTTTGGACACCTCACACTCCAGCTCATGCGTACGGAGATCTACGTGTCTGCTGAGTTGGCAAAGGCGATGAGTGTGCAGAGAATTTTGGCGCGCTTCTTTTGACTGATTTTTGTGATTCATCTGTTTTTTTGCTGCTGCAAATAGTGCGCCAAAGTTAGGGTGCACCGTGACTAGCTCCCCTCCCCTAGACACAAGTCATAAACTATTGTTTAAATTTGTCATAAAGGGCTTAAGGACAACATATGACTTATTCATCTTTTGAGTTTGATTTTTTGGTCGTTATTGGGTCATTTTACGAGGTAACTAAGAAAAATAATCTATAATTTCAAGTAAAAAAAAGGAGGAAATTTGAAATAATGGTTATTAAATTCAATTTGAAGTTATATACGAGTAGATGTTAATAGAGTTTGGAGGGGATATGGAAATTGTCAGAAAATATGATAAAGAACACTAGTAAAAAGATTTAGAATGATAAATATAAAAGAATAATATCGAGGTATAATCTAGTCACAGGTATTATTAGACGCGCTGACATAAGAGTGGTGCAAAAACTTGTGTACATGTTTACAAACAAACATAGATCCATTATGGTTTTTAATACAGATGCAGATAATAGAAACCCAAACGAAAAGGGGTTATCGACAAAAATACGCATGTTATATACATGTCTTATTGTTATAAAGAAGGCCTAGACATAATGGTAGAACTAGATGGAGAAGGAAGAGGCTAAGGAGTTAAGAGTAGCGGGTCGAGATGAGGGAGAGAAGAGGGAAGGGAGTGAAGACGAAATTCTTCTTGTGGCCTCGGATGCAGCAGGGGAGTGGAGGACATGCGAGAGTAGCGGGCGAAAGAGAAAGCTGGAGAAATACGGAGGGAAGAAAGAGATGGAAGTCTTGACATAGTAGTGAATGTCAGGCCTTGTCTTTCTGTTCCGCCAATGTCTACTATAGCACGATGAAGTGTAAGTCCTTGAGATTTGTGGATAGAAAAAGCCCAAGCCATTTTGAGTGGTAGTTGTCTGTGGCCCCCTCTAGAAATGGGAGGAATTGGAACATGCAAGGGGTTGTTTGAATCCCATGGAGGTCTTGTGTAACAATCAAACCGGACTTTGACAAAAAGAGGCAGAGCTGGAGGACCGGAGGATTCTTCATGTACTATGTTGATTTATGAACCAAGAGACTGCTGACAAGACCTTTATCAACCCACAAGTTCACGGAAAGCATTACTTTCTGGTTGATGCAAAGAAGAACCTTAGGTTTCAACTAATCGTCGTTGGCCTCGCCGATGTAGAACGTCCGGTCTTCTCGCAATGATCTCGGTTATAGGAGAGTTAAGGGATTTCAACATCATAAGGTCAGTGCGAGTTCGTGAGGTCATTTTGAGTGAAAAGATGAGGGGCATCTTTAAACTCAATGATTTCTTATTCGGAAAGGGAGGAATTAGATCTTGACATAAGAGTTTCCCAGTCCTGGATCAGAGGGATGGAGTTACGAATGTTAAGCAACAAGTTCGGAATGACGCATGTGCTAGATCAGAGCCTTGTTGTCGGTTAAGATAGAATGAAGGGAGATAGATATGTCGAATTCTCACCAAAGGGTAGCTCCGTAAGAGTTGCTGGCATAAAGAGGAATGTCCATAACCAGAGGAAGTTGACCGAGGTCTCCAACAAGGATCATAGATTTGCCTCCAAATGTAGAAGTTTTGAAGTGGAAAGCCTCCCTAACACGGTAGTCGATTCTGGTAAGCAACTTAGGTCCGACGAAACTCATTTCATCAATTAAAATGTATTCGATGTGCCCAAGGGAGTCTTGGAGAGATGATAAATCTTGGCCCTCTAAGGGTTTGAGTTCTTTAATGGGAATTCGGAGGCTTGCGTGTATTGTTGAAGCTAAAATGTTGAAAGCAAAACTCCTGTTGGGGCGAGCAGAAGGAGAGGTGAAAGCCCCTGGTTGGATGCAGAGGCAAATGAAGACTTTAAAATGTTAATGAGGTATGATTTTCCAATACCTGCAGTCCCCTATATAATAAGTCTCAGTAGAGAGGAAGGTTGGATCTATGCGTGAAGTGTTGAATAACTATGTCGAAAGCTTGTTGTTGTTCTGGAGATAAAGCTGAAGTAGGAGGGTCGAATTTGTTTTGGATGCAAGTTGAAACATGTTGTGCCTTATTGTCTTCGATGAAAGTGGCTCCAAGAGCCTGCAGAGCAACAAGAATACGATGTGCACTCCAATTGTGAAGGGTGTCAAATTCACGAAGGCCCAACATTTGCAAGTTGTCAAGGCATGATGTGTTCCTCAGGGGTGGAATTGAGCCAAAACTTGCCAATCATATAGTTGCTCAACAGAAGGGGGGCTCGGCCTCGGACTCAGTGTCACTATCGGAGGTGTGGGATGGATCTGATGTAGGTCGTGCAATATGCCAGGGCGATAATTGTATCTGAACAAGCTCCATTTAGAAATGGTATCTTGAGGTGTTGAACCAATATCAATAGAAATGTTGCGGAAAGGTTTGTATAGAAGGAGTTCTGACCAACATAAAAGATCAAAAGAGGGGAATCCTTAGAAGGAATGCATTGAAATTTGGGAATACTCGAACAATAGCAGGATGGGTACGAATCTTCCACTTATTGCCCTTGCAATATTTGTTGTAATTCAGTCATGTACATGCAACTTCAATGAGTGGATGGCTTTCCATGTCTGAAGATCAGACCTTGTATGCATCTAAAAGGAGGGATGTTTGTACATCTTCACGCTCGCTTCAACCAATCTTCTTAAGATTTTTCTACCTACATTTATCATCATCACAAAAGTGCGACTGCACATTACAAGTGGCAATTTGAGGAACATGTGGCATGTTTCTTGTCTAATGCCATGTTCAACCACACTCTCAATTAACATTTTTTAATGGCTAAATGTTCAGAAAATTAGGATCTAAACCCTCAATAATTTGGAAAGCATTTGGTGGTGTGTTTCTCACCTTTGTTCCGCTTTGAAGCATACTTAGCAATGTACTTGAGGACAACATGGCGAGAAAGCACATGTTAACAATCGATGTCAGGCTCTCCATATGGATAACATTGTTGCATTGTGTGTGTTCAATCTATCATCATTCCCTGAAGGGGTGTATTTAATCAAGCACTCTCATCAACAAACAACAAAAAAGTGGCTCTATTCTCCCAAGGTGCGTTGTATCGACATTGGAGGCGGGTTTTTTTCCGAAGGCAAGTATGCTCGGAACATTTCATGTGTCGTTGAACATGATTTATCAGCTCCTCCAAATCTTCAGACTAGGAAACTGCAAGCACCTGAGATGAATCTAACAGACAAGGGTCATCTTGGATATTCATGTGAACAAATTATGAGCGGACGGAAGAGGGCGCATATTCCACGCAGATATGTACATATCAAAGTATTGTCTTGCTTTGTTTACAGATTCAATATTTGACCAGTCGATGCCATCAACATCTGGAGCATCTTCAAGCCATAGAAAACCATGAACATGCGCTGAACCTCTATGTTTCCATTCATACCTGTGGTAAAGGAAGGTTAATCATTTTATATTTAAGTAAATGAAAATTAAAGGGCATTGAAGAATTTTACCTATACCAGTAGTCTTTGGCACAGAGATGTCTCTGTAACACTTCTTCATGAAATATGGTGAATCTTTGATGTAAGTAAGTAGCGACACGATGAGGGTGGCTAACAATGTTCATGGTCCTCCAGTGTTGTGCCACACGGGCCTCCCCTGGAGAAACACCGAGGCATGATGTTATGCAGTCTAGCCATTTTGTGTCTATTGCACTTAGAGTGAAGAAAAGTGTAGGCGCCCCCAATTGCTCAATCATGTCTAAGACCTCCCCTCTACTCTTTGACCAAAATGTTCGTGTCCCTCGCAAGTTGGTTCTAAATATCATTAAACTCTATGGAAGGTAATCATCAGGGAAATCATGCAGGTGTTGCCGAAGCTGGCCTATAGTAGGGGGGACGCCATGTTCAAGGTTTAACCTCATGAATACCGTAGTCAGAGATCGGCTCTTATGTCTCATAATAAGGTTAAGCAAGTAGTACCAGGACCTGGGGTGCGAGCTAAAATGATCATCATGGTAGCACATCAGGTGGAGGGCATATTCATGCATTTGAAGATCTTTCATACGTGGTTGTTTAAACAACATTGCACCAATTGGAAACAAACTTGGAAAAGCCATCGAGAAAAGGCCCTCCGTGGTGTATTCATTAATTAGCGAATTTTCGACTTCAGGCCGTGCCAAGGTGCAAAAGTGCGGTGCAACCCGCCATTTGAAAGCAGGTATTGCTCAATCAACTCCTCTTCTCGTGATGTTGTTGGGTCGGAAGGAACAAAGGAGGATGTCTCCTCGAGATACTCGTTGGGGTTGGAAGGAGGGTTGTCATCATCCTGTGGCTCAAAGAAGTGAGAGGTTGGCAGGTCTATAGGAATAGTGTTAAGGGAGGAGGATATGTTTGTTGGTTCCAACGAGAGAGAGGAAAGAGCCTCATTGTCAATAAGAACATCCTTATAGTAGGGGTCATGGATAATTTTATATTGAAGCACCTCCCAAACATGGGACCTGCTTACATAGAAGTCATATTTTGTTTGTTGCATTCCAGTCTTTTGAACCAAGAGGAGATCCAAATCTCCAAGCCGACGGGGAAGGTATTTGCAATGGAAGAAATGTTTTGTGAGAAACTTATTGTGTGACCTGAATATTTATATTGTCCCCCGCACATTTGTGTGACTTGCAAAATAGGATTAATGCAAGCAATCAACATTTCCTTGACCTGGGTTAAAGATTTGAGAACGGCAAGCTAAGGGCTAGGATCCATATTGTTCCAAGAGGAGAAGCGGTGTCCATTTCTTTCGGACTTACATCTGATGCATGTGTATTTCCCTTCATGGAAGGTAGTATTTATGTCAGGGTAGTTTTCAAGACAAATTGAGCAGGTGTGGATGTTTGATAAAAGATCCAATCTTTGGCAAAATATGTGTTGGGCGTCCGCCCAAGAAGGGACCACACGGAAAGCTCTGTGGAGCGGCATGGGGTGGGTGGAATCTTGGATGTGAAGTTCCTGATGAGGTTGGGAGGAAGGGGACGGAAGTTTGAAAAATGCGAAAGAGGCGGTCTTGCAAGAGAAGGAGAAGCAATCGAACTTGTTACCGGCTGACATCCCAGTTGAAATGTGAAGGGTGAATGATTGTAAGGAGCAATGTATTGGGTGAAGTAAGAAAATGGAGGGAAGTGCAATGGCATGTGTTGCATTTTGATGTTGCTAGCATGATGAAGACAAGGTTCGCACACAGTGGCATGGTTAATATCAAGAGGGAAAGGATAATTTTCCGGTGTGGAAGGGAAAGCAAAGTAGGGGCAAACACGAAAGGGGGACAAGGGCAATAGTTTGGTTACAGGGAAAACTTGTCATTATCTATTGGAGTTCATGATAGCGTTATGCGGGAAGCATTGATTTCATTTTTGCACAAGGCATAAATATCTCTTCTTCGTTGTCGCTGCTCTAGGGTAGGCATTGTGGAGAAAATAACGACTGTCTGCAAATCACCAAAAACAAGGTGACATAAGAGAAGATTCAAAGAGCAATAAATTATGTATGTAGATAAGGGGAAATCAATGCAAAAACCAATTGTAAATGTTTATCTTGTTCTAAATGTTTTCTATTTTGGTAGCTAAAGGCATTAAAACAAAAGGAAACCGATCTGTTGTTACATATATTTTGAAGGAAGTAAAGGAAGAAATACAAGGGTGTGTATGGAGTTATTGATTAGGAAAAACATAGAGATATGTCTTCATTTTTTTTCTACATAGGTATTAAGAAGGAACAAGGTAGAAAGAAGAAAAAACTTTGTGTGAAACATAGACAAACCTTCAAGGAATGAATAAAGTGTTCCATAATGTTAGCATAAACTAAAAATATATATTTGAACATACATTTTTTCAATTACAAAAAAAAGGTGCCTCTACGTGATATAGACGCACATGTAAACCAATATTAACAACCATTAAATGGAATACTTTCAGAGCTTATAGTCCATTAAAACATGCAGACAAAAGCATATTACAAATGTACCAGTGAACAAGGGAAATATGAGCAAACAACGAAGAAACTAAAATATAGGAAAGTGTTATGGTGCTTAGTGGAAAGGTAGAGTCAAGCAACAACTTTGGAATCGTTCAATTTAAGGGAGTCAAGTATGACACATTTTAGTTGTTTCTTTCCACGGAAAGTTTCCTTTTTCACGGAGAGAGTGAATTTGTAGTCATGGCCAATTATCTGGTTTGCAATTTTTGTTGTAGCCTTGTCATCTATGCATAATAGTTGGAGGTCTGTAGCTACAACACCCATGATTGCTTCAACAACTGTGTCAAATGTTATTACTGATTGTAGCTTTCATGAGTCATATTTCAAGTTTATATGGAGAGCGTACCTATAGTCACATTGATGCACATGAGACTTACAACTTGCACAAAACCACAAGCCATTTTCTCTGTTGGTTTCACTTTCTTTCGGCATTGTTTGTCACCATTTGCAAGGGGGCGGCCATGTAGTAGAAATTATCCATTGTAATGTTTGTAATTATGCGTAGTTTGTAATGCTTCAACAATAGCTTTAAGTGTAGCCCCATTCATTGTTGTTTGTATTGCCCATTTGAAGTATTTTTGCAATTGTTGCCACTGGTTTTAAGCTCTCAAAAGGACCTAGAAATTTGTTCGTTACAGAGGGAGTTTGAACAGTGTAATTTTCAAAGGCAACCACTTCAGTTGTTTTAGTTTCTGGAATCTGTGGATTGACAAACCATTTTGTGCTGGAGACAATGTCTATGGAAGTGTCGTGGAAAATAGAGACACGAGCCACTTTTACAGCTAATACTGGGAGTTGTGGAATAGAAAGGAGTTCCTAAAGTTCTTGAGCAAGGTCCTGTAAATGTTGGCCCCATAAAGTTACAAAGAATACTAAACCTTGACATGTCATTCAATTGCAAGCTTCTTCATTTAGTTTCACTATAATCACGCCTGCGGATAGTGGAGCAAGGAGAGATTACTAAAACAATGCCAATAACGTCAATGAAGGACCCGATAGGTTTTACAAGTATATCTTTGATTTATGTGAAGTGAAAGTTATGCAAAGGTATTGTGGCGTTATTGACAAGCAACAGAGAGACAAAGTGGAAGACACTTGTAGGAATATCTCAAAGTCATTGTTAAGGTGGTCAGAACTTGGTTTTGCATTCCCTATCCTTCCGTTTGTGATGGTGTATAGCTTTCCAAATTTCAATTTGTCCAAAAACATTGTTGCAATTTCATTGAAGCATGTAACGCGTATTTCTTCGCCTTCACTATCCACAAAATAAAAGCCGAAATATGAGCCGTTGCCATTTATATTCACATATTCCCTTAGTGTTGTTTTCCCAAGGGCACGACCTTCAACAGACCATGTACGCATGGTTGTATTTAGTGCACTTATTTTTAGAGGCAACCTTGAACTGTCAGGAAGGCCAATTTTCTTTTGGGGAGGTGTTTGTGGGACCAAAGTTTTGTCGTCTCCATGATTTGTATCAGGATTTGATTGCTTTCCGTGAATGACATGGGTAGGAAGAGGAGTGGGAGCACCAATTTTGGATGTGTTTCTATCACAATATCCATTTCTGAGACAAGAACAATCCTACAAAGGATAAAAATGAAAAGGAACAAAAATTAGTGAATATAAAAGAAATGAAAGCCGAGCATCCATGAATAAAGGAAAATGGATGCATACAATTCATGTTTTATCATTCTGCAAAGGGTTTTGCACAAACGGACAACGCTGCCCTCTTTTAAACATCCATCTAAAACTTGGCTTGCAAATTTTGAGGGCAACAGAGTTGTTTGAAAGTGCACACCATCGGAGAGATCCACACGATGTTGGAGCTCAGTGTTCAACACAGATCGAAGGGGACAAATGTTGAGAAGTTGGACAATCGGCTCGACATCTGTACAACCCTCAATCAAAATAGAGATTCCACCATATGTAATAGGTGCGGCCATGATGAAGCTCTGAGATCTCACTCTAGGTTGTTTATGTCCTTGAAAAATCTAAACTTGCTCAAATTGCTCTTAAACTACCTTCTTCATCGCACACCGTATCATACAAACTTAGCTTGAAAATACTATTAAGAAAATCTTTTACTATACTCATCTTTTCACCTTGAAATTTTGGGGATTGTTAGATCCTCCCAAGATAGAGAAAACTTGAAATTTATAAACAAATACATTGGTGCATCAAGAAGTTATTGGGAGCCCTAGCACGAGCCCGAGAAGGGAGAAATCACCATATTAATTTGGTCAAGCATTTTCATGACTTCCAAAAATTATGATTGCACTCCTTGCACACTGTAGACACTTCCTATGTTAATAGTCGTGCAACTTGGTGCAAATTTCACATACTAAGGATTTGGAGGCCACCGTCTCGGCATATTCTTCACATAATTCTCCTCTGAAAACCTACAAATATGTTTAATCATCCATAATTCATACATCTTTTATTAAAAAAATGCATGTACATACCATGGGAAAATATATTGAAGGTTTATGAAGACTCACAGTCCAATTTCTTTTTATTTCATATCCAAACATACTTTACAAAATATGTTCCATACAAATTCTAAATTTTTCGTTAAAAACTCCACTTCTTATGTGTTGGTTACTCAATTTGCTACCTTCTACTTATGAACCTCGACCTCTAATACCTTTTTCCTTGCTTGAATTAACTATCTTCATCCTTATCTATGCTTAATCCCCATCTAAGAGAGATATTCTCCACTTTACAAGTACATAAAGAGGAGTTCTTGGTGAATCATGACCTTGAACAACAAAATGTTGTTAATATCACATATTTAGACTCTTTCAATCCTTATCCTATGAAGATATGAAAATAAGACAACTTGACAACTCACCCCTTATTACAATGATTTTACTCTTACTATGACAATGTACACTCAAATTTGAACTTGAACAATACAAACATGAAAATAGAAAACTTTGAGAATTCCTAGTTTTTGTTTAATGCCTTTTACAGGATTATTCAACCTTCATTGTACTCCTAGGCTCCATGGTGATGCTCCCGCATCAGATATCCACCTTGAAGCTTTCATGAGTTCCCCGCTCATGAGTATTCATCTCTTTCTTGCTCCTTGACTTGTACCGGGTCCCATGTCATCCTTGTCCATGCTAGTTTTCGTGTCTTCTCATTGTATTCTTCGTATCTCATATTCTTACTCCTCTGTCTCTTCTTTTACTTGGCTCTTCTTGTCTCGATTCTCATTCGCTAAGCTCCATGCTACCGCTTCATCTTCATCTAGGTCTTGAAAGTCTTTTTGTTATATTATTTTCAAGAGCTCTCTCATAAAATATTGAGCTTCATCCACATTATCAGTTGTTATACTTGCATACAAAACACTAAAAGCAACCTTAGACACAAAATTTTGAATCCACGAAGCTTCTTCGTGTTACGCTCTTCCTTTTCTCTTTTTGTTTTTTCACTGACCAATCTCAATTTGGTCTTCTTATCCCTGTTTTGTCCTTGCATTGCTTCATCCCTAGGATTTTCAATGAGACTTTCATTCCAATTTGCTCTCACTATTGTCGCATTTACTTCTTCTTTCACTATTCTTCCTCCTTGAAACTTGTGTTCTTTCTTCCATCCATCAAATTCCTCCATCTCACCTGGTTTAGGACAAATATTGAGTCCTTCGTGATGAAGAGCATGCTCTAATGTATTCAACTCAACCTAAAGTCGGTCCATGTTTTCATAAACAAATTCATCTTCCTTTTGTTCAAAATGTAACATTGCTTGAACAAGGTTTATATCATCCATACTATCATCAAAATAAGCTAAATCTGATTTCAATTTTTCACATTTTACCTCTTCATTTTCATCCACTTGTGATCGTTTCTTCATCATTCTTCCATGCTTTCACCTCTTCTTAACCCATGAGCTAACTAACATACAAGGCTTCTATCACCTTTAGCTCTTCCTACAACAAGAACTCATCCATATATTGGCATTCATCAAACTTAGGTCCAGCATGTAGACATTGTTGTACTTCTTTTGAGAATTCCACATTTTCCTTCATTTCCTCATTTTGTCATCCATAAGAGCATCCACATGTTTTCGCATTGGTCCATACTTCTCTTTACAAAATTCAATTATACATTTATCACTGTTTTCACTAATCATACTCAATGTATCATCAACTAATGAATCAAATTCAGTTTGTTTACCTTTATCTCTCATCTCCTTTACCTCATTTGGGATGACATCCATGTTCTTCTTCAAGCAGCTTCTTGGAACACTAATTGGTTCCTTAGTCTTCTTACTTTCATATGCAACTCTTTGGGCTTCACGTGCTTGCTTAGGTGTTATCATCTTAAGCCACTTGGGCACTATATAACCATATTCTTTTGCAATTTCCTCCATGCTCCTTTTTTATTTCTTCCCTTTTTCTTGTTTCATGTCTACATGTTTTAATGCTTTCAAATGCATTCCTTGTCGCCCTTCATTATAGACTCTTTACTTGACCTCTCATCCTTCTTGGATTCCTTGGCAAGGTTGCTCTTTATACCTACAAAATCAGATCAGTAACATAACATTAGTATTCAAAATGTCCTTTGAATGGATTGTCCATCCTTCCTCTTCATTTCTCTTTGTGTTTTTTCCTCATATTCATTAGACCACTCATTATCTTCATCTATGAAGTCTCCATACTCATGCTCTGTCTCATCTCTACAAGAATCTTCACATGCTTCACTCATAAAGCTTAGCTCTTCATGTGAATCTATCATTTCATCATGTGTGCTTTCAATCTCTTCATACACTTTGCCAACTAAGACTTCTCCTACACCTGTTATCTCTTTCTCAAGGAGTTCAATTTGCCTCCTTATTTCATCTATCGCCCTTGATTTCTTCTTTTATTTTCTTCTTCTTTTCTCTAACACTCTTACCTCTCTCATTTCCTCCACCAAGGCCATTACCTATCTCAAATCCATACTTTTTCTCTCTCTCATCCAAGTCTCTATCACCTTGGATTGTAGCCTTCTTTATCTCTCTTATCCAAGCTTTTTCTTGGATACTTCTAGCTACCTCTTCCTCTTTCTCAAAACTTATTTACCCATGCAAGCTTCAATGGCACCTATGTTAATCTCCTTTAGCTTACTCTTCTCTTCCTCTACTAGTTGTAGCTTCTCTTCTCTTATCTTCTCTTCTTCCTTGACTATTTGCATAGTGCTTTCTTCTCTTTCACATACCCGCAATCTTGCATCACCATTTCATCCCAATCATTAACATAATAATTTTTTTTTAACATTTTAAAAAGATTGTTGGGCGATTTTATTAGAGGGGTCCCGCTCCCCTATACATGGGCCTAATCCCACGAACCACCAATAAGACACCACCTACATACCTTGCATCCATAGCCATCCACCCTCCATACTGAATCATGCCATAGTGGGGTTTGAACCCAAGGCGGTCGGTCAAACAACAATCCGAGTTAACCATTACACATGAGCCCCATCAGCAATAAAATCTAACATTTAAACAACATCTATATTCTTATTAACAAATCAAATCAGATACCTCTCTCCGATACCAAAAATGATGTAACTCTGTTGTGCTTCACTATTTCTTATCTTTGATCACCATTTCTTCTACTCATCATTCCTTCCTTTATGCTACATGTTCTTCAAGAAACCCTTAGGAGATGGAATTCAATATGCAAGCTTGACTCCACCTTTAAAAAGCATGTAGCAACCTCAATAGATCATGGGAAAACTTAGTTAGAGGTATTCAAATGAGACATCACATACATTAGGCTATTAACGCCATCAAGTGAAGTTAGATCTCTTAATGCTAATGATGTGTCTTTCTTCATATTCTAAACAGCTTCTTATCTTCATATCCCTTGTCCTTCACTCATCATTATAATATCATTTTCCAACGCTTGCTCTCTCAATCTCAATGACTATATGATCAAGACGATACTATGATCAATATGACTTACTTATGTATATCAAGGTGATAATTCACACTTGTGAGCCAAATCTTCTTAACTCGTTATCCTTGTTTTTAAAAGCATCACCCAACATGCATATGTAGTAATCCATTATAACTTGAAATAAACCTTTGTTTGCAGTCATGTGATTTGTTCCATCACGTATCTAGGTAAATAGTTCTTTAATGGCTTACCTCTTCAAATCCAATTCCCACCTTAATGGCTAATACGTTCTTATATTGTTGTCCCAACATATATACAACTTTAACTAGTCTATGAGAGCTATATGACTGTCATTTTCTGTCTTGTTCGAGTGTGGGTCAGAATTTCCCTCAAAACCATAACATAATAGTCTTTAGACATGGAATTACTGATATCTATGTTCCTAGCTATCATTTTGATCTATTTGGGGTCTATGAACCAGTTGTCATATAAATATTCATTCTTCATCTACACCTCCAAAGATGATTTCATATCTAAGATCTATGCATTGCTCACATGTGAAACTACATTGATTGAGGAAATATATTGATAAAGGGAATTATTAAGTCATCCATGCTTGTTTCATCCCGATGATGACATCTTTCGAGGTTGCTCATGCCTTAGTTTTCACCGTATTACCACATACTCGCCCCAAATCTCTCAAGGGTCTAATTTTCCCAATCCAAGGCTCAAAATGCAATTTGAAGGTCTCCAAGGCATGCTTAAGTATTCAATAGACTTCTCACATAATGATTGAGGTGAGGTCAATCTATTTGCACTAGGAATTAGCACATTTTTCCAAGAAGACTACCTCAGTAACCTTTCACAATAACTTGGTACTATCATATATGTGCATAGTCAACACCTACTCCTAAAGAGTGATAATTTATTCATACTCTAATCCAAAACTCATTTCAAATCCTTCTTTAAGATTGGAGATGTCACCCCTGTGGTTTATGTCCTTGAAATATCTAAACTTGCTCAAATTGCTCTTAAACTACCTTCTTCATCAGTGCACAATGTATCATACAAACTTAGCTTGAAAATACTATTAAGAATATCTTTTACTATACTCGTCTTTTCACCTTGAAATTTTTAGGGATTGTTAGATCCTCCCAAGATAGAGAAAACTTTAAATTTATAGACAAATTCATTGGTGCGGTTATTGGGAGCCCTAAAGACGAGCTTGAGAAGGGAGAAATCACCATATTAATTTGGTCAAGCATTTTCATGACTTGCAAAAATCATAAATGCACTCCTTACCACCGTAGACACTTCCTATGTTAATAGTCGTAATTTGGTGCAAATTTCACATACTAAGGATTTTGAGGCCACTTTGTCCCGCATATTCTTCTTAAATACCCTCTGAAAACCTACAAATATGTTTAATCATCCATAATTCATACACATTTCATTAAAATAAATGCGTGTACATACCATAGAGGAGATATTGAAGGTTTATGAAGACTTAGAGGTCCAATTTCTTTTTATTTCATATCCAAACATACTTTACAAAAGATATGTTCCATACAAATTCTGCATTTTTCATTAAAAATCCACTTCTTATGTGTCGGTTACTCAATTTTCTCGCCTTCTACTTATGAACCTCAACCTCTACTACCTTTTTAGAGTTTAAAACATCTCTCAGAAGTTGGTACGAGAAATTATTTCAACAATGCAATGCATAAATATTTTTGATAGTAGAAAAGGACAAACACAAGAAATCAAAGGTTGAGGTGCATTGTGGAATCTTTGATGCACACACGCTCATGCAAACACATATATTATATGGACAAAGTGTAATGTTTTAGATGATTGACATAGGGTTGGGTCACTTGGTGTAATCGGAAAACTTCATATAGTTATCTTACATCATCCTTGGACTACCGCATGTAGAATCACTCATTTATTGCATTATATAGTGCACTCCATGTTAAGAGGTTCACATTACCTATAGAACTTTGTCTCAATATTTTGCATTTATATTTTAGACTAAAAATCCATTTGAGTTCATTTGAGAAAATGTGTAAGGATTCACTTGGAAGGCTTATACAATCTTATGGGTGTAGCACGTACACTATCTTGACAAGAACAAGAATTAAAATTCAATTGGTTTATTGTATGGAGGAAGTAGATGATGAGGATTCACCTAATTTGTTAATGTAAATGTTGATCCAAGTTTTATTCATTAGGTTGTGTTATGATTGTAAGTGCATTAAGAAATATGTGGCCCGATCTTTCATAGAACATTGTGACACATTTAACTAGGTGTAGACACCTAAATTTGGCAATGACAATTTTGGCCATGCACCTAAAGTGTGAAATGCATGCACATTCCAAGGCTAAGTGACATATCCATATCTCTCGTGAATGACTTCCTTCTCTTTTAACAATGCTCAATCACTCATAAAACCAATCACATTAGTTTGCAATAGTTTAATCTCTCCATAAATCAATCCCAAAAAGTTACAAAGTCCCATGATATGTATATACTAGATTGTTTGGATGGGTCCAAACTACCCCACAGCTTTGAAACGGGCCAAACAATCTTATCTCTCATACCCAATGGTCACTTTTCCAATTTATATCTTTCCACGGGTCACTTTATACCCCATAGGTCTTCTTTAGTACGAAATAAAACCTAAGAACTATACAATGAATTCTAACTCGCTTATTTGCCTCAATACTAACCACATAACTCTTTCAAGAGCAATCATTGTGAAAAATATTTATAAATTACTCTATGCTCTCCTAAACTCCTTGAAAGCAACAACTCAACCTAGGAGTAGTTGATACATGTGTACTTATATATAAGCTACATTAGACGACTACATGTACTTATGCTTAAGTGTAAAAGAGATAAGGTTAAGTGAAAGTCCCAGGTAGATTAGACAGCTACATGTACTTATATATAAGCCAAATGCCAAGAGGATGTCTACATTTCCAAATAAAATCAAGGATATTTATGGATTTTATTGACGGTTCAATTTAGATCTAAAAACCTGAAGAAATTGTTGAAAGACCAAACTATTTTGATTTTGTACTAATGATAAATGTGCTTGGTGCCATGATTCCATTCACAGATAAGTGACTTAGACACCAACCACCAAAAAATTGTGCTTAAAAGAGATGTGGGGTCATGGAATCCCATGCTTGAAGGATATGCAAAAATAGGTTAAACAAAACTACTAAAAACAGAGCTAATGTGAGCTTCATGAGCACTTCTATGATATATCTTAACATTGCACATTCAAGCTTCCAGATATATCTTCTTATGACTTTAAAGCCCCCTTAAAGTATATATAGTGGCAACTTACAGCTGCATTGGAAAAAGTTGTAAAGTAAATTTAAAAATCATGGAATGGAAGCATTTTCAATCATTAGTTAAGCAACGCCATTAAACCAACACACAAGAAACGTGAAAATAATTTTCTTGTCCCTAAATAGTTACGGAAATCAATTTTGCATGAGATGTCAAAAAAATTTGACAACATAATGTCTGTCATTAAGGAAATATCTTAATGTTTTTTTTTTTAAATTTGAAAAAAGTTGATATGAAGTATTCATCTCAATTCATTTTTTTTCATGTACACACCAAAAGAGTAATGAAAAACATACAAAAGCCACATGCACATCGATTAGAAAAGTATCTAGATTTCTAATTATAATACATAATTTTTCTTGTTTTTTTGTATCATGTTAAGGCACAACTCTACAATTTTGAGAGATCAAAATTCATAGACTGAACACATTCTTTTAGTCCACCAAATTTATCTACATTTCCTACAACTAGTATTTATCTTTACGATGGTGTATTAAATGCGACCTATATCGAGTTTGTTTGTATTAGCAAGCATAAAACCAAGACATTTCCAATGGAAAACTTAGGTCTCCCGCAATATTCATGGCTAGAGATGTTCAAAGGAGAGAGAGACTATTTACCTTTAAAGGCCTCCTGAGAAGTATTGGATGATCTAGATGACCTCTCAGAAAATATGGAAAGAGAAACAAGGGGAGATAGAAAACCTAATCAAGCACCTAGAAACGTTTCAAACACAGATAAGAGGCTTGGAGGCAGTGAAAATTGTAGCTTCATAACACAGATGGCAGAACAATTTTCAAAGCAAAGAGAATGGTTTCGAACAGATACCGGAAGCTGATGTTGGTGACTAATATTAACTTGTAAGATTGGTAGCATGATCATAAGCATGTTAGACATTTTTGTTATGGAAAACTCACTATTTTTCTTTCTTTATAGTAAAAAAAAATCATTATTTCATTTATCTAAAAATCTTGGAGAGATGATTAAAAATCGATTCGAATCAGCAGTTTCAAAGAATAAATGTACACAATAACAAAAACACTATTTTGCAATATTTTATGTTCTGTAAACAATGAATAGTTTCAAGGGAGAAACATATGAGGAAACTCTTTAAAAAAACAATTCGAAAACCACCTGCAACAACTCTGCCAAACAACTGAAGATCACCTATAAGAGCAACACATGAAGTTTATAAGATACGGCCATCGACCGATAACATGATGATAACAAAGCTAGTTAAATGCAAAAGTAAGCAAAGTATGAAATATGTTCATTCAAAGTTTTTCACATTAATAAGATTGACACAGTGACAAATGTACAATAAAGCAAGTCTCAAACTTTAGGAAGTAAGAGCTATCAAAAACATAACATCCTATTAATTCGATTGAGCAACTGCAAGAGCACATAGTAGATGTTTGCCCCGTATAGCTATCTAAACTACTTTTATGTACATAAGTTTAACGAAGCACGCCTTAAAGGTTTTCATTTTTTCTTGGCTTCTCGTTTTTTTCCCTTGGTCACATTAGCAATTTTTTTTGCACCATGTTTTTTTCCTCCAACATGTATTGTCTTCGCAGTTATCCCCATCTTTTTCAGTTTTGTGGTCAGGTTCGTATTTCATAGCATCTTCAGGGTGATCATATACCAGTCCAAATCCCCTCGAGTTGGAACCTTTGTATGGAATTTGGAAAGATAAAGAGGACAGAAGGATGCAAGCAGAGGCATTCTCTAACCAAATCAGCGATCACAGTTTTGTTGGCTTTGGTTGCCTGTAATGGAGCACATTGACAACAAACTTTGTTTGGCTGAAAGCATCTTCTTGCTCCAAGTGCGGAGTGGTGATTGTCACACCGTGTGGAGGAAGAACAATTGTATTCTCGAGTCTTCATTTCTGCAAGCTCACAAGTAACCAAAACACTAAAAATGTAAAACAACCAAATTTTTATATGTTATATCAACCTCGATAATTTCTACGTTGGAAATGGAAGTTAAATACATTATTTTTTGTTATAGAGCACAAACAAGGAATCAAAGACAAATATGCAGGTGTCGTTTATTTTGGCAGGCAACTTTAAAAGCCTTGCCAATGGGCAGTCTAACGCCCAACCAAGGGCATTTCAATGTAGCCTCCTAGGGGCAAAAACCCCTTAGCACACACCGAATCCTACCATTTTCAAAGGCATTTTCCCCTTTATGCCGTGGTTGAATACCGAAAGCATAAAATAGTTTGCTTTACGCAACACATACAACAATAAGATATTTTAAGATAGTCAACGTCACCTACAAAATGAAGAATCTATGAAAATGTAAAAGGCAAAAATGCAAAATGCAACACATATTCAATAACCAAATTTATAAACGATCGGTTATGGAATTTTCCATGTCACAAAGAACAATAGCTTATTCTGAGAATAACCTTAAAGTTTATGAACACCGCAACTACATACAGGCAAGTGAGCCACATCATTCACAAAGAACAATAGCATATTCCAAGAGTAACCTTAAAGTTCATGAACACCACAACTACATACAGGAAAGTGAGCCACATCATTTCTCCGCACAACAAACCATTATGATCCGACAAAATACAACATGTCAAAAGTTGTACAGAATGTCACAGAAACGCAATAATCACAACACAACCTTATCTTGGGAACGCAGTAGTTGTAGTTCAAAAGACTAAATTCGTAAATGTAATTTTCAATTATGTTTTATGGAGAACAGAAATGAATTTACAATCCAATGACTTGAATATATAAAGGAACTTCATGAAGAGTAAAAAGAAGGAAAAGGGGCATGTACAATCTGTACTGCGAAAAAAGGAAATGGTTTAAAAGTCAAAGAACGTATTTTCCAGTGATTTTCCATAATTTTTGCCTTGAAAGAAAACATTCATAGCGGGTGATTAAACAATAGTTTTCTTAGCTTATTGTGAACACGGTTTCACTCTCATTTGATGCAATAATATTCTAATGTGCAGGATGAACTGTTGTGGGAGGTGCATCATGGCTATATAAAGCAACTAAAGAACACTCTTATATTTGTTATATTCAAATCAATGGCAAGATTCTTGGAGCTGATGATAACATTAATGACTTTGGGCAGGGACAACAAACATGTAAGAATAAACATTCTTGTATCTTATTGTATAAACATACTTTACACTAATCGTACAATGTATAACACTAATTGTACACTGTTAGATTTAAGAGAATATTGTTTTGAGTGTCAATTTTTACACTAACTCGTATAATCGTTAGATATAATAGAATATTGTTTTGAATGTCAATTTACAACTAGTAGAATTGTAAATCATAGAATTTGTCATGTTTTTAGAACTCTTATTAATCCAATAGTAGCGGTATGGAATATTAAATCATGTTTCTCATTAAACATTATGTTTTATCTATAGGGTGAACTGTTGTGGGGTGCAACATGGCTATACAGAGCAACTAATTTGTTTCTATTGTGCAGAATTCTTATTGGGGAAGGCAAACTTCATGAAGAGTAAAAAGAAGGAAAATGGGCTTGTGTAATATTCCAGCGAATTTTCCATAATTGTTTGCCTTGAAAGAAAACAATTATACCGGGTGTTTAAAAACAATTTTCGAGCTTTTTGTGAACAAGGTTTAACTTTTATTTGATGTAATAATATTCTAATCGATTTAAACACTGCAACATGGAGTCATGGTTCCTTCAAATATTTTTCAAATACGGACTGCAATGTCAAAAGCTAAGTTATTTGGAATGGAATTGTGGACATTAAATAATAATGGAAAGGGGATTTTTTCTAGATGTCATAGTTGCAAATACCCAAATAGACATGCATATGAAACGTGCAAGCATATACAGTATAGGAATTGTTTGACGAAATGTGTCAAAATAATAATGTGACAAAAGGAGCATAATAATGCAATTGTTGTGCCTAATTTCTTTTCTAAAGAAACAAAACTGATATCTTTTCGAAAGGAAAATCTGCAAAAATCTAAAGCACGATTCATTCCCCATGTGAATATTAATCTCCGAATCGTGGACCATAAAACTAACTTAATAAAAGGCATTATCAGAGGGAAATTTTCCAAGGAGAAAAATCCCTCTTAAAATATGCGTTAAACTCTCTATCATCACCAATCACTATACAAAATACAGATAAAAAGATGATTTTTTAACCCTTTTCTTTAAATCTCGGTTGTGTTATTGGATAACTTCCTCCAGCGATGCAGTCTCCAACTTCAATCACACCCAACAGCCAAATAGAAAGGGACTTCTCTCACTTCGGTGTTTGACGGCCACAGATAACAACACAAACTATAATTTCTAACAACATTACACACTATTAACTGCAAAACCCTTCCCACAAATTTCCTAAGCAAGACATTTTAAAAATTTTCCTAGACTGAAACGTACTGCCATATAAGGAGGCACCCATACTCCCCTTTTGATGCTGATGGCAGAGGCATGTCCACCTCCAGCCAGGACTCTGGCATATGTCCTCCATTTCTGGCTCCCGAAATGGCTCTCCCTCCTTCAAGCATGGTGTTGGGCTCACCTTTTTCAAATTTTCCATGGATGAATTTACTTGATTTCTATTCACATTTACTCCTTGGTTTCCGTCACCACATGTAGGGCTCCAAAGGTGTCGTCCATTGTCGACCACTCCATCCAGTCTCTGCAGTCTCCTTCTCTGTCATAACCCTGTGAGGCTTTCCGCCGTAGATCATGCCTTTTGGCATAATTATTGTCACCTATGCATACTAGACAAAAGGGTTTTGTCCTACTCAATTGTGCATTATATGCATTGATGCACATATCCCATGTGTTAACCTTGTTACTAAAGCTTAATTGAGGTTCTACTAGGCCTACGAATTGACAAAATGTACCCTATTCTTTTGAATTATAGATCCTATATGACCGGTGAAAATTCCAACAAGTGGTAGATGTTTACAACTTAAAAATAATCAACTATCAAATTTTACAATACTCGCTCATTAAATGTATACATATACTTATTAAAACACTACTAGTTATTTTGATAGATAGTGGTATTCAATTTAAAAAATGGTAGTTTTAAACAATTGTAAAGGAACCACAAATAGTAGGTCGTCAACAAAATTTGATTTGACTAGCACAATAAATTTGAAATTCCAATCTCGGATTCCACTCGTCATTTTCTAGTGTATTAGACCCTCTCAAGAACATACTCTTTAATACAAATTTGTAATTGATAAATTGATAAACTATTTAATACAAGCGATAAACAATATCTTCAACAAGAGAACAAATCAATAAATAGAGTTTACATCAATATAAGCATTAATATTACATTTTTGTTATCTATTGAGGAACAAAATTTCCATTATCTATAATAGATTGCATAAACATTAATGCAATAACAATGTGAAGCTATTATCCATTATCCAAAGAAAAAAAAAGACATAAACATTAACACAATAAAGAAAGGGTGTTCCACTACCCAAAGCGAGAAAGATATTTCAAAATTGAAACAACATTGTGATGATTTTAATTAAAGAAGCAATTAAATTTTGGAAAATTTGGAAAAAAATTAGGAATCTTTAGTAAGGTTATAAAACTTAAGGTATTCCACACATACACAAAAAGTCGTCTTAAATATTGTATTATTTATAATATGTCAACTTCTTTCCCAACAAATGCATTTAATCTACCACGAGAAGCATAACCTCTCGTAATATGAATATTGTTGGATTATGCTTCATCAGTAATGATAATATTTTCATTCTAGTGTTCTTATTAGTTCCCGCCTTCAAAGCGGAATACTATACATTTCAATGTGGCATATTAATTTTTCAAAAGTGGCTAATAAGATGCTTTTATTTTTTCCAACTTTGACATATTCTAAAGTTTTGACTAATTTTAAACATTTTTAAAATTAATATATTTATTTTTCTAGCCAATTGATTGGTGTTCAAGGGTGATGTGACTATTTTTGAGTCTTATTGCCAAAACAATTTTATAATATTTTAAAATAATAAAATTTTAAATTGACAAGTGTCCTATCATTTATATAAGATTTTGACAATATTTATGATTCAATTCAATTCAAGACATAATGTGACTATTTTTGAGTCTTATTGCCAAAGCAATTTTAGTTCAAAATGGATTGCAACGCCTCTTAAAAACCAGCAAACCTGGATATAGAAGAAACAATGCCGCTTAATCCAGTGCGAGGGCGTACGATTCAAGACAACAGAAGCAGCTAGCGGGGTCGTGTAATGAGGGGGGCTATAATCACGATTCTCTTTGTATTTCTCGTCTGTTTTATAACATTAGTCAAGGAGTCGCAGCATTCTGGTGCGGACGAGGATAGGAGGAGGGTTTCCTACTTCAATAGCTGGTTTATTAATGCAGGAAGCAATCTCACAATCGCCACACATCTCAGGGAGCTCACGAAAGGCCAACATGTTACAAGAATGCCGCAGACATGCAAACTGCAAAGTATGTACACCATTATTTTCAGCAATATGGGCTAGCGGCACACTGGGTTGATTACAGGGTGTTGTTGTCTTATCCGCTCTCTAGATCTCTTTTCTTATCCTCACCCAGTAATAGTGGATTGCAGCAGCAGCCAGTATCATTAGAAGAGAGCAGTAGCACACAAAAATCAATGATACTGCCGTTCCATGCATATGCCCCATCTGGAACCGTGGTCGGGAAGTGGTATACGTCAATTATGGAGGTGAAGAGGATTACAGAATGCTTGCAGAGATTGGTGTGAATGTAACCGGGGATATTGTGATTGCCAGGTATGGTGATCTTTATAGAGGAACAGTTGTAAAAACTGTTGCTAAACATGGTGCAATTGACGTTGTTTTGTACAGTGATCCTCAACAATTCGGTGGGAATGGAACTCGAGGCTTTTCCCGAAATCCAAGTGGCTGCCACCAGATGGAATTCAAATGGGAAGTGTAATGCAGGGAATGGGAGATCCCTCTACTCCGGAATGGCCCAGCACTGAGAAGAGTGAAATAATATCAGACGTTGCAGATAAGTTTCCCAGCATTCCATCCATGCCAATCTCTGCAAAGGAAGCTCATCATATTCTCATGTCACTATCGGGACCTCATGTTCCTGCTACTTGGCGAGGATCTCTAGACTTTCATGGGGTGGGGAGAGTGCCCGGGATTCTCAATTTTAGCTACGTGGTAAGCAAGGTTTCGTTGTGAGCTTTTTTTTGTCTAGTGTTGCACTACATGTCTCATGACTGGCATTTTTTTCCCCACTTTTTCCATCTTTCTATATACCTAAGCCCATACTGTAAGGCCAAAAAGACATGATAAAAAAACAGTGCCTATATCAATGTTGAACAGTGTCCTAGATAAGGCAAACTTTTGCTCCTATAATGGTGGATTTCTAAGGCCAGCACCCTATAACATTTAATGATAACCAGATTATAGGTGGAGCATGAGTAGTGCTCCTTACTACTACCACTGACCTGTAAATAGCAGTTTTATCATAAAGAAGAATGTGACAACTACCTATTTATGTGAGATTTTTGTTACGCTTCTCCCACCTTCACATCATGTCCATGATTTTGAGTATTGGTAAAAGTCGTTTTCTTTTGATTCTCACCAGATATGGCGACTTTTTAAATACAGAGAACCAGACAATGTCTACCATTAGAAATGTGTTTGCTGTTATACAAGGCTTTGAAGAACCTGACAGGTATGGCCCAAGAAAACACACTATTCCCTTCTCTGTAGCAATTAATGTTCTTCTCACTCAATATTTAAGATTGTAGTCTGTAGCAACAATAGCTAACAAAAATGTATGTTGGTGGTGGATTGGGTAGGTATGTTCTGCATAGTTGATGACGAAGGGGAACTTTGGGACTATGTACATATCAATAACGTATAACTTTAGATTAGGATTACTCTTACAGGCTTGATCATAAGAAATAAATCATATTGACAACAATTATTACCAAATGCATTAAACTGGGCATAATCCAGTTAACGCATGTATTTTTTCACACAAATGACATAATTGAATTACTATGTAAGAACAAGAAGCAAAGAAGCTAAATCACCTCAGGTGGCTGCAGGAAAAATAATTAAAAAATGAAATCTTCACCTAAACTTCTGTAGTGGGCATGTTTCAGGAAGGGAAGTTTTAGCAGGTAGTGAAGAGCAACCAGTGCACACAACTTGCTGGAAAATCACTCTGCAACAAAGACTTTGGGATAGAATGTACTCCAATGCTCGAGATGAACTTTCAAGCATGCAACGAGAAGTTTCAAGAAGTAGTAGTTTATTTGATAGTTGATTTCTCTAATTGAAGCAAGTTAGATGTATTGAATTCCTTGTTCTATGTTTTACGTTCAATACCCAAACCAATTTTCTCAGAAGCACTCCAAAGATTTCCAACCTCATTCCACAGAATTACATTATCCAACTCATTTATCTCTCTATTTATGAATCTGGGTAGCTTCATTTAGTGATAATGTTTCGTACCCTTCCTTTCTTTTCCACCATTGGAGATTTTCATTTTATAATGCTCTGTTAGCTCTACTATTTTATCATAGACTTTTTGCAAACTGCTGACCCATAGAGCACCTGGTCTCTACATTTAGCTGAAAGTGACAAAAACTCGATCTATAATATACATATAGCTTTAATAAACACGACTAGTTTTTGTCAATTTTGGAATGGCATCATAGGCCTTTCCACATATGTAACAATATGTAGCTTTGTTTTATAGCTCTTTCCATATATCGACTATTTTCGATCATGATTACAACATATGCACAAAATGCGTTTGTTGAAAACGACTTGGAAACTTTCACGCAAATGCAATTGACACGTGTAAAGCTAGACTCCAAAACCTTTTCCACATTACTTTCCGCCTGTGTCAAATTGGGAGCTATAGAGCACGACATAGCCATCCACCGAAGCATAATGGAAAGTGGATTTTTGTCAAAGTTTTGTAGTAGACATGTATGCAAAGTGTGATAGGATACAGAGAGCGTGATTACTGTTTCGCAAAATGCCAACTGTTAGGCATGAAATGTCCTTGCCCATGCAATAATTATAAAAATCTCAACTATTTTATCATAGACTTTTTCCATAGTGCTGACTCATACAACTGAAAGTGACTGAAACTCGATCTATAATTTACATATAGCTTTAATAAACACTGCTAGTTTTTGTCAATTTCAGAATGACATCATATGCCTTTCCACATATGACACAATGCACTTGCGACAAACTTCTCTAGTATACGTCTAGAAGTGCTATTTTGTTTTATCTTGTACATGCTTTTAATCTTCGGTCTTTGTTACTATAGTCAAACTACCGATTCCTACCCAAACATGTAACTTGGATGGTAGAACTGCCGCTTGCGACTCTTGTTTTATAAGTATTTGCGTGCTCTTCAATGTATTGATAATGAAATAGTTTTGAAGTACCCTCATAGTTCCTTATAATCTCCTCAACACTTGCTCTTTTTGGATTATTTTTAATGATCCATCAAAAATTAACTTGTAGGTATTTGAAGGAATAGTGTACAAATGAGTGTTGTTGACTTTTAAGGTTGTGAACTTGTAATTAAACAGTTGTTCCAATTTTGGGCTAGATAACAATATTGTATTTTAACTCGTCATACATTTACATGTAATCCAAGAGGGCACAATATAATGTGTAAAGGTAAAACTAAGTAAAATCACTTTAAAAGAAGGTAAAAGAAACCACCTTCATTGGATTTACCTATTGAAAAGACACAATCAAATAATAAAATCGTGTGTGACATTTTGTCAACGTTTGCATGGGTCTTTGTAGAAAAAATGCATACATATTAAAAATCATTGGTCTATTGGAAAGCAGACTTATTAGATTTATAAAAAAAAGTTGTTTGTTCCCTATCCAGCAACGGCTTGATACATGTGTGTTTATAGACTTAAAAAATAAAGTTTTGATAAAAGAATTGTGTTTTTCACCTCCCCATATTGTTTGATTGTTACAAAGAGCCAGAACATCATAAATAACATATCATACTTTCATATGAAATACAAAGAACCATTAAGAACATATGAATCAAAAGAAAAACCATTGTCCATTTTTGTTTATCATTTAATGGTTGTTCATACCTGTTTCAAAGCTCTTGTGTTGGTGTTTATTGGTTAATTTGCAAGTTATCCTCCATTCCCCTCCTAAGCCTTGTTGGAATTATCTCATACTTTATATGGATATGTTTATGGGATTTATGTGTAGGTTTAGCGTCATGCACGAGGCTCGCATAACAAAATTGTAAACTAGGATCTTTACATGGGAATAAGTATACACAAGGTAATTTATGCATATGGATGTTAAGCTAGTTTTTAATGCGCTTTTGTGCAAGATGTATGCACGCCGAAAGATTTTGCATAGGAAGAATAATGAGTGGTGTATAAGGATAGGCTACGAAGTATGTTGTTTCGAGGAGTCAGTGCAACTTGATAATGAAGTTCATGGTTATCCTAAAGTGTTCCTACACACCTATCGATTATATTTGCATTGTCGATTCGAGGTGTGCAAGAAATGTCTTAATAATACTCTAATGTGGAGTTGTTGAGGAGTGGTTTTGTAATGATTGGGTTATTCATTGTTAAGTGAGTCTCTGTCGATTCCCCTATTACACAAACATTACAAAGAGAGGTGTTGGTACTTAGACACGAAACTCTTTATAGAGATAATTGGTCAATTTAGTTAAGAATGTTGGAAAATTATTACAAGTTAGTGTATAGTACGTTGAATTTGTAATATTGGTAGATACAATAAAGTGTTGTATGGTATATCAAAACCTTGAAGTGCATCATTAAACTAAACATGATTTACTTAATACAAATAAATGAAGGTCATTGTGTTGGATCTTTTTACCCGAAATGGATTTCTCAAGTGAAATATTGTGTATATTATGTCTATATCAATTTTACTCGATATTCCATTTATAACATAGCTCTCCCTTATGTTTATCTTATCATGCATAGGTGATTCATCCCCAATATCTAGTATCAGATCTAATGTTAGCTTAATGTGAGTTGGGATCACTTGTGATAAGCGGCCCTTAGGTGGGAGTTATGCGTGAGAAAATATTGTGTAAGGAAAAATGATAGAAATCGCAAGAATAGGGATTGATAGATTCAACAAAAAACATCATAGGTTATGGAAACTCAATGTGGAAGATATCTTGATAGTCATGTATCGATGGGTTATGTCCGGGTACAACATGCATGAATGAAAAATGAAGAACGAGACTTGATTGATAAAAAGGTGAAAAGTTATGATAAAAATATATTTTATGGATTTACCGTTATTGAATGTATCAATTGAAAACACTTTGCAACGTTGGCATAATTTGGGAACCGATACAAGATCATCTCGGTCCATAAACAATCCAAGTCAAATCAAAAAATGATTTGCATATTTGTTTACATTTTTTCATAATTATTGTGAGTTGTAGAAATTCCAAAGCAAGTGTATTAGTGTTTACACCTAGATAAATAAGGGTTTGATATGATGTTCTTTCCATATTTATTAGGTGTTAGGTTATTGTAGTAAATATATTTTGAATTGATTAATAAACATTAATGTGCAAGACAAAATATAGCTATTAATACAATGTGCAAAATAGAAGCAATTAAGCAATTGCTTAAAACACATATAGGAAGAATACTTAGATAAACATAGAGGTGCGTAGATAATCTGGGAGTGTAGACTAGATGTGCATGCGAGATAAGATTTGGAAATGCTTTTTCTTTGGACTTGTGTCTACAAACTAAATTTGTGTGGAACAAGATATGATCTATGGAGCGTATTATGGTATGGTCCTAAGCTATACAGCTTTGGACTAGAATGTGCTAGGGTTTTACAAATTTCAGTATTTGTTAGTGGCCTAGACATATGTGTTGTTGTTTTTGTTAGGGCTCACAATCATGCGACATATTCCTATAACAACCTATAAGGGATAAAATCGTAGGATACCTACACTAACACTTCATAAATGTGATTAGATAACAAAAAGAGAAATATGTATGTGCATGGAGTTGGATTGGCCCTAGTAGTCAACCCATGCTCAACCAATCCAAGTGTTGCACTACACCCCCCCATAAGTGGGAGAAAAATCCATGTAGTTATCCTAGTGTATGTGTAATTATGTATGCAAATCTGAGCTAGCCCCTTATGTTTCCCTTGTATCTCTTAACATAAATAATAACATGCGTAACTAAAGATAAAGTAGAATATACAATGCATAGTAGTGATATGGAGTGTTGTGCTTCATATGTTAAATAGAATCTCTTTGTCCCTTAGAACTTTGCCAATGCTTTGTGTTGAATCTCTTGCTATGATTTGGTTATAGAACTTTTACGAGGATTGTGTATGGGGAATCTAGACTCTTTAACATCGATTGGGTGCTTCATACCTTGGTGGTGGCTACTCTAATAGGATATCTTGTAAGTGTTAAGCGGATGTCGGGTGAGTTCTTGAGTGTATTAGAATTACTTATATAGGTTTGTGTAGGTTAATTATTGTATTAAGGTTGACCAATAAGATAAGAAATGACCCAAAGAAATATGTTCAAATTAGGAATAGATTCATCGAAGAGTGTGATGCAAGATCATCTAGATTGGTCCTATAGACACCTAAATTTTGCTTTTGCAATCTTATTGCTAAAAGCACACTAATCACTCACATTCTTACCATTTCCGTTATAATTAGTGATTTCGCTAATTAACTAATGTTTCTTACCATTTTGGTTAATTAACAACGCATTGTTGATTACCTATCCTCTTTCACATTCAGGATGCCAATTTACAACACATCGTAAGTCAAAATCCTCTTCCAAATAGACAATTAGCGATTATTAGCTAATTAAGCCTATTTTACCCTTGTTTTGTCAATATACCATATTATTGGCTTAAAACCCTCTTCCAACCATTCAAAATCACCCCACTTCCTTCCACATCTCAAAAGGCTTCAAAAGCTTATCCTAGCCTCTTAATTGACCCTAAGTGGTTGATTAAGGCTCCTCACATCCTAATCACTTGTTAATTCACTAATCATGATTAACAAACCTTAATCTACTTTGTGCTTTTAGTCCCACATGCACCAAGATGTAAGTTTTCCTCAAAGGAAAAACTATAAAAATGACTAACCACATACCTTTAAACTTTACACCATGCTTTGAATTGCATATCATATAACAAATATGATTAAGATCCAAGCTCAATCTTTGCCTCCAATCTTTAATGGGGTTAGTAGATGGGTATCCAATATGATCTTGTAGTCATTGTTGGAGAGACCATCTCACCTCTCTTGAAGTAGAAACAAACCCAATTTGGTGTAACTCCGTTGTGATTGACTATTTCTTTTCTTTGATTGAACCCTTTCTTCTACTCAATGCCCTTTCTTTATAATACATGTTCTTCTAGAAATCCATAGGAGAGCGAATTCAATATGCAAGCTTGGCTCCACCTTTAAAAGCATGTATCAACCTCAATAAATAATGGGAAAACTTACTTAGAGGTATTCAAATGAGACATTGCATACATTAGGCTATTAAGGCCATCAAATGAAGTTAGATCTCTTAATGTTAATGATGTGTCTTTCTTTAGATTCTAAATAGGTTCTTATCTTCATATCCCTTATCCTTCACTCATCAATATACTCTCATTTTCCAAAGCACTTGCTCTCTCAATCTCAATGACTATACGATCAAGATGATATTATATGATCAATATGATTTACTTATGTATATCAAGGTGATAATTCACACTTGTGAGCCGATCTTCTTAACTTTTTATCCTTGTTTAAAGCATCACCCAACATGCATATGTAGTAATCTGTTATAACCTGAAATAAACCTTTGTTCACAAATCATATGATTTGTTTCATCATGGATCTAGGTAAATAGTTCTTTAATGACTTACCTCTTCAGATCTAGTTCCCACCTTAATGGTTAATAGGTTCTTATATTATTGTCCCAACACATATATACAACTTTAAGCGGTCTATGAGAGCTATATGACTATCATTATTTGTCTTGTTCGAGTGCGAGTTAAAATTTCCCTCAAAACCATAGCATAATAGTCTCTAGACACGGAGGTACTGATATCTATGTTCCTAGCTATCATTTTGATTTATTTGGGGTCCTTGAATCAGTGTCATATAAATATTCATTCTTCATATACACCTACAAAGATGATTTCATATCTAAGATCTATGCATTGGTGACATGTGAAACTACATTGATTGAGGAAATATATTGATAGAGGGAATTATTAAGTCATCTATGCCTGTTTCATCCCGATGATGACATCTTTTGAGGTTGGTCATGCCTTAGTTTTCACCGTATTACCACATACTCGCCCCAAAGTTCTCAAGGGTCTAATTTGCCCAATCTAGGGCTCAAAATGCAATTTGAAGGTCTCCAAGGCATGATTAGCTATTCAATAGAATTCTCACATCATGAGTGAGGTGATATTAATCTCATATGCACTAGGAATTAGCACATTCTTCCAAGAAGACTACCTTATAACCTTTCACAACAACTTGGTACATTCATATACCTACAAAGTCAACATCTACTCCTAAAGAGTGATAATTTCTTCATAGTCTGATCCAAAAAATCATTTCAAATCCTTCTTTCAGCTCTTAGATCTTACCCCAAATTGTTTATGTCCTTGAAAATCAAAACTTGCTCAAATTGCTCTTAAACTACCTTCTTCATTGCACACTATATCATAGAAACTTAGCTTGAAAATACTATAAAGAAGATATTATACTATACTCATCTTTTCACCTTGAAATTTTGGGGATTGCTAGATCCTCCCAAGATAGAGAAACTTGAAATTTATAGACAAATTCATCAGTGCATCAAGAAGTTATTAGGAGCCCTAAGACGAGCCCGAGAAGGAGAAATCACCATATTAATTTGGTCAAGCATTTTCATGACTTCCAAAATTATGAATGCACTCCTTACCACCTGTAGACACTTCCTATGTTAATAGTCGGTAATTTGGTGCAAATTTCACATACTAAGGATTTGGAGGCCACTTTCCCGACATATTCTTCATTACAAATCCTCTAGAAAACCTACAAATATGTCTAATCATCCATAATTCGTACACCTTTCATTAAAATAAATGCGTGTACATACCATGGGAGGAGATATTGAAGGTTTATGAAGACTCGTAGGTTTAATTTCTGTTTATTTCATATCCAAACATACTTTACAAGATATGTTCCATACGAATTCGCATTTTTCATTAAAAACTCCACTTCTTATGTGTTGGTTACTCAATTTGCTACCTTCTACTTATGAACCTCGACCTCTACTACCTTTTTCCTTGCTTGAATTAACTATCTTCATCCTTATCTATGCTTAATCCCCATCTAAGAGAGATATTCTCCACTTTACAAGTACATAAAGAGGAGTTCTTGGTGAATCATGACCTTAAACAACTAAATGTTGTTAATATCACATATTTAGACTCTTTCAATCCTTATCCTATGAAGATATGAAAATAAGACAGCTCATGCACTCCTAATTCACCTCTCATAAATAGTTAGCTTGACAACTCACCCCTTATTACAATGATTTTACTCTTACTATGACAATGTACAATCAAATTTGAACTTGAACAATACAAACATGGAAATAGAAAACTTTCAAAATTCCTAGTTTTTGCTTAATGCCTTTTACAGGATTATTCAACCTTCATTGTACTCCTAGGCTCCATGGTGATGCTCCTGCATCAGGATATCCACCTTGAAGCTTTCATGAGCTCCTGCTCATGAGTCTTCATCTCTTTCTTGCTCCTTGACTTGTACCTGGGTCCCATGTCATCCTTGTCCATGCTAGTTTTTATGTCTTCTCATTGTATTCTTTGTATCTCATCTTCTTACTCCTTTGTCTCTTCTTGTACTTGGCTCTTCTTGTCTGCTTCTCATTCACTAGGCTCCATGCTACTGCTTCATCTTCATCTAGGTCTTGAAAGTCTTTTTGATATCTTATTTTCAAGAGCTCTCTCATAAAATATTGAGCTTCATCCACCTTATCAGTTGTTATACATGCATACAAAGCACTAAAAGCAACCTTAGACACAAAATTTTGAAGCCATGAAGCTTCTTCGTGTTACGCTTCTTCCTTTTCTCTTTTTGTTTTTTCACTGACCAATCTCAATTTGGTCTTCTTATCCTTGTATTGTCCGTGCATTGCTTCATCCCTAGGATTTTCAACGAGACTTTCATTCCAATCTGCTCTAACTATTGTCCCATTTACTTCTTCTTTCACTATTCTTCCTCCTTGAAACTTGTGTTCTTTCTTCCATCCATCAAATTCCTCCATCTCAGCTGGTTTAGGACAATCATTGAGTCCTTCGTGATGAAGAGCATGCTCTAATGTATTCAACTCAACCTAAAGTCGGTCCATGTTTTCATAAACAAATTCATCTTCCTTTTGTTCAAAATGTAACATTGCTTGAACAAGGTTTATATCATCCATACTATCATCAAAATAAGCTAAATCTGATTTCAATTTTTCACATTTTACCTCTTCATTTTCATCCACTTGTGACTGTTCTTCATCATTCTTCCATGCTTTCACCTCTTCTTAACCCATGAGCTAACTAACATACAAGGCTTCTATCACCTTTAGCTCTTCCTACAACAAGAACTCATCCATATATTGGCATTCATCAAACTTAGGTCCAGCATGTAGACATTGTTGTACTTCTTTTGAGAATTCCACATTTTCCTTCATTTCCTCATTTTGTCATCCATAAGAGCATCCACATGTTTTCACATTAGTCCATACTTCTCTTTACAAAATTCAATCATACATTTATCATGCTTTCACTAATCATACTCAATGTATCATCAACTAATGAATCAAATTCAGTTTGTTTACCTATATCTCTCATCTCCTTTACCTCATTTGGGATGACATCCATCTTCTTCTTCCAAACTTCTTGGAACACTAATTGGTTCCTTAGTCTTCTTACCTTCATATGAAACTCTTTAGGCTTCACATGCTTGCTTAGGTGTTATCATCTTAAGCCACTTGGGCCCTATATATCCATATTATTTTGCAATTTCCTCCATGCTCCTTCTTTTTTATTTCTTCCTTTTTCTTGTTTCATGTCTTCCCTTTTTCTTGTTTCATGTCTACATGTTTTAATGCTTTCAAATGCATTCCTGGTTGCCCTTTTGTTATGGACTCTTTACTTGACCTCTCATCTTTCCTGGATTCCTTGGCAAGGTTGCCCTGTATACCTACAAAATTAGACTTAAGCATAACATTAGTATTCAAAAATGTCCTTTGAATGGACTCGTCCATCCTTCTTCTTCATTTCTCTTTGTGTTTTTTCTCGTATTCATTAGACCACTCATTATCTTCATCTATGAAGTCTCCATACTCATGCTCTGTCTCATGTCTACAAGAATCTTCACATGCTTCACTCATGAAGCTTAGCTCTTCCTGTGCATCCATCATCTCATCATGTGTGCTTTCAATCTCTTCATACACTTTGCCAACTAAGACTTCTCCTACACCTGTTATCTCTTTCTCAAGGGGTTCAATTTGCCTCCTTATTTCACTTATCACCCTTGATTTCTTCTTTTATTTTCTCTTCTTTTCTCCTACCACTCTTACCTCTCTCATTTCCTACACCAACACCATTACCTATCTCAAATCCATAATTTATCTCTCTCTCATCCAAGTCTCTATCACCTTGAATTGTAGCCTTCTTTATCTCTCTTATCCAAGCTTCTTCTTGGATACTTCTAGCTACCTCTTCCTCTTTCTCAAAACTTATTTACCCATGCAAGCTTCAGTGGCACCTATGTCAATCTCCTTTGGCTTACTCTTCTCTTCCTCTACTAGTTGTAGCTTCTCTTCTCTTATCTTCTCTTCTTCCTTGACTATTTGCAGGTGCTTTCTTCTCTTTCACCTACCTACAATCTTGCATCACCATTTCATCCCAATCATTAACATAATAATTTTTTTTAACATTTTTAAAAATTGTTGGACGATTTTATTAGAGGGGTCCCCTCCCCTATACAAGGGTCTAATCCCATGAACCACCAATAAGACACCGCACACATACCCTACATCCATAGCCATCCACCCTCCATACGAAATTGTGCCATAGTGGGGTTTGAACTTGGGTAGGGTCGAAACAGAGTTAACCATTACACCCGAGCCCCATCAACGATAAAATCTAACATTTAGACAACATCTATATTCTTATTAACAAATCAAATCGAGATACCGCTCGATACCAAAAATGATGCAACTTTGTTGTGCTTGACTATTTCTTATCTTTGATCACCATTTCTTCTACTCATTGTCCTTCCTTTATGCTACATGTTCTTCAAGAAACCCTTAGGAGATGGAATTCAATATGCAAGCTTGACTCCACCTTTAAAAAGCATGTAGCAACCTCAATAGATCATGGGAAAACTTAGTTAGAGGTATTCAATGAGACATCACATACATTAGGCTATTAAGGCCATCAAGTGAAGTTATATCTCTTAATGCTAATGATGTGTCTTTCTTCATATTCTAAACAGGTTCTTATCTTCATATCCCTTGTCCTTCACTCATCAATATAATCTCATTTTCCAACGCTTGCTCTCTCAATCTCAATGACTATATGATCAAGACGATACAATATGATCAATATGACTTACTTATGTATATCAAGGTGATAATTCACACTTGTGAGCCAAATCTTCTTAACTCGTTATCCTTGTTTTTAAAAGCATCACCCAACATGCATATATAGTAATCCGTTATAACCTGAAATAAATCTTTGTTCACAGTCATATGATTTGTTCCATCATGTATCTAGGTAAATAGTTCTTTAATGGCTCACCTCTTCAGATCCAATTCCCACCTTAATGGCTAATAGGTTCGTATATTCTTGTCCTAACATATGTATACAACTTTAACTAGTCTATGAGAGCTATATGATTGTCATTATCTGTCTTGTTCGAGTGTGGGTCAGAATTTCCCTCAAAACCATAACATAATAGTCTTTAGACATGGAGTTACTGATATCTATGTTCCAAGCTATCATTTTGATCTATCTGGGGTCCATGAACCAGTTGTCATATAAATATTCATTCTTCATCTACACCTCCAAAGATGATTTCATATCTCGAGATCTATGCATTGCTCACATGTGAAACTACATTGATTGAGGAAATATATTGATAGAGGGAACTATTAAGTCATCCATGCTTGTTTCATCCTGATGATGACATCTTTTGAGGTTGGTCATGCCTTATTTTTCATTGTATTACCACATACTCGCCCCAAATCTCTCAAGGGACTACTTTTCCCAATCCAAGGCTCAAAATGCAATTTGAAGGTCTCCAAGGCATGCTTAAGTATTCAATAGACTTCTTATTTAATGATTGAGCTGATGTCAATCTCATATGCACTAGGAATTAGCACATTCTTCCAAAAAGACTACCTTGTAACCTTTCACAATAACTTGGTACTATCATATACCTACACACCAACACCTACTCCTAAAGAGTGATAATTTATTCATACTCGATCCAAAACTCATTTCAAATCCTTCTTTAAGATCGAGATCTTACCCCACGCCGCTTTATGTCCTTGGAACATCTAAACTTGCTCAAATTGCTCTTGAACTACCTTCTTCTTTGTACACTATATCCCACAAACTTAGCTTGAAATTACTATTAAAAAGATATTTTACTATACTCATCTTTTCACCTTAAAATTTGGGGATTGTTAGATCCTCCCAAGATAGAGAAAACTTGAAATTTATAGACAAATTTATCGGTGCATCAAGAAGTTATTGGGATCCCTAACACGAGCCCGAGAAGGGAGAAATCACCATATTAATTTGGTCAAGCATTTTCATGACTTGCAAAAATTATGCATGCACTCCTTACCACCTTTAGACACTTCCTATGTTAACAGTCAGGTAATTTGGTGCAAATTTCACATACTAAGGGTTTGGAGGCCACTGTCCTGGCATATTCTTCGTTACAGTCCTCCAAAAAACCTACAAATATGTTTAATCATCTATAATTCATACACCTTTCACTAAAATAAATGCATGTACATACCATGGGAGGAAATATTGAAGGTTTATGAAGACTCGGAGGTCCAATTTCTTTTTATTTCATATCCACACATACTTTACAAGATATGTTCCATACAAATTCTGCATTTTTCATTAAAAACTCCACTTCTTATGTGTCGATTACTCAATTTTTGCCTTCTACTTATGAACCTCCACCTCTACTACCTTTCTAGAGTTCAAAACATCTCTCAAAAATTAGTACGAGAAATTATTTGAACAAAGGCAACGCATAAATATTTTGATAGTAGAAAAGGACAAACACAAGAAATCAAAGGTTGAGGTGCATTGTGGAATCTTTGATGCACACACGCTCACGCAAACACATATATTATATGGATGGTGTAATGTTTTAGATGATTAACATAGGGTTGGGTCACTTGGTGTAATCTTTGGAAAACTTCATATAGTTATCTTATATCATCCTTGGACTAGAGCATGTAGAATCACTCATTTATTGCATTGTATAGTGCACTTCATGTTAAGAGGTTCACATTATCTATAGAACTTTTTCTCAATATTTTGCATTTATATTTCAAAATAAAAATCCTTTTGAGTTCATTTGAGAAAATGTGTAAGGATTCACTTGGAAGGCTTATACAATCTTATGGGTGTAGCATGTACACTTTGTCTTGACAAGAACAAGAATTAAAATTCAATTGGTTTATTGTATGGAGGAAGTAGATGATGAGGATTCACCTAATTTGTTAATGTAAATGTTGATCCAAGTTTTATTCATTAGGTTGTGTTATGATTGTAAGTGCATTAAGAAATACGTGGCTTTGATCTTTCATAGAACATTGTGACGCATTTAACTAGGTGTAGACACCTAAATTTGGCAATGACAATTTTGGCCATGCACCTAAAGTGTGAAATGCATGCACATTCCAAGGCTAAGTGACATATCCATTCTCTGTGAATGACTTCCTTCTCTTTTAACAATGCTCAATCACTCATAAAACCAATCACATTAGTCCGAATAGTTTAATCTCTCCATAAATCAATCCCAAAAAGTTACAAAGTCCCGTGATATGTATATACTAGATTGTTTGGATGGGTCCAAACTACCCTGATTTTGACACGGGCCAAACAATCTTATCATCATACCCAATGGTCACTTTTCCAATTTATATCTTTCCATGGGTCACTTTATACCCCATAGGTCTTCTCTAATACAAAATAAAAGCTAAGAACTATACAATGAATTCTAACTTGCTTATTTACCTCAATATTAACCACATAACGCTTTCAAGAGAAATCATTGTGAAAATATTTATAAATTACTCTATGCTCTCCTAAACTCCTTAAAAGCAACAACTCACCCTAGGAGTAGTTGATACACGTGTCTCAAGCAATCCTAACTAGATTCAAGAGTCGTGGTTACCATTCTAGGGACCTTTAAAGTTATTACAAGCCAAACATTAATTGTGCCAATTCATTGTTTCTCATTTTCAAGTGATCAAGTTTCCAAATTAGTTGTATCCATATAGATATCACATGCTAAGTGGATAACTATGTGTGGTTTGAGTCCTCTTTGAAGTAGTGCCAACGCAGTCATGCGAAGACACTTCAACTCAAACAATAACCTTTTTGCAGAGGTCTTGTACCCATGGTTAGAGTTTGAGGGTATTTCATATTGTACATAGGGTTTTGCAAATGTGCAACACCTAGTATTTCAATGTGAAGGTCAATGCAAAGCTTTGTAGCATCACATAAAGTTACAAAGCACTAGCAAATCATTGTCTAAAATTTTACTACGAGAGGACTAGACCAAACCATGCTATAAGAAAATTCATACAGGTTTCATTCCTACCTGGATTTACACTTTGATTATGGGAACAAAACACTTCCATGTCATTTTTAAGTTTGCATGGTCACCTTGCCGCAAGATCACATCATTTTTTTGTGTGTTTTCAACCAAGTGTACTTCTCTTGTGTTTTTGAGAAATTATGTTTATCATTATATCTTACAAATTATTTTGGAGCTATATATTGATTAATGTTTATTAAGTTGAATGTATAGTTTATTACTAACCCTCGTGCATATAAAAAAATAAAAAAGCGCATCTCAATAAAATTATTTATTTATTTATTTATGGTATAATACTTGATGCAAGAACATTAGGAGGTAGGATAACAAGTTTTAGTTTTTCTAGCAATTTTTGCTTTGAGTAGTCTTATGAGTTGTTGGATGCAATTTTTGCTTTGAGTAGTCTTATTTTGTATGGGTCCCAATCCATTTGGACCTTTTATTGTGTGTAAAAGGGTGATTTTCAAGTTTCCCTCCAAAATGCACATTTCAAATATTTGAATTTCCTAGTTAGTGTTAGGGGTTATAAGTGTTATTAATGACATTGTGTAATGTTGTAAAAGGTTGTCAGGGGTCTAATATAATGTATTAAGGTGCTCTCACCCATCATATGAGGTTACACATGTGGTTAGCAAGTTACTAGCCCTGGTTAGGTGATAGAGTGGTTGTAACTATTCATTCTTAGAGAATATGAAGAAATGTTATCAGCTCTCTGGAGGATGTAGATAGGTTTTTATGAAGTTGAAGCAAGTGAAGTTAAGATCTACAAGATAGTCAAGAAGACCTTAAAACCAGTGTAATCCAATAAGACTTGAGAATGGAAAACAGAGTGTGATACATTGAGAGGAAAGTAGTTTGGGGTTTTGAGTTATAATGTGATTGTGTGATGTCAGGGACATGCATAATGAGTTTGATGAGAAGTAATAGGTGTAATTAGAATGCTAGATTTATATGACAGTCACGACAAGTGTTGTCAAGAGACTAGTCTTATAATACGTAGAGAATATCTTTTTTTGTAGCATGTTTTATTAACAAGTAATGAAGGTATAAATGTAGGGATGAATGAATATATGGAGACCATATGATGGAGGTGGATAGAGTTAGTATACACTCATATGTTGTAGAGGTGGATTTTAAGACCTATTGTGAAGCATAATGCTTAAGGAGACCCTGCTCTACAAAGAGACCTTATTATATGATGGTTTTGTACATGTTAACCCATTTATTGTGTTTTCTAATCTTCGTTTTGTTATTCTCTACACCATGTGGTATTAGAGTGGCAAGATCATTTGGGAAGTTGAGAAAAGTTGAGAAAAGTAAATAAAGAGAAAAAGGAAGAGTTAAGAGAAGAGGAATTCCAAGGTGAAACTAATTTGGATGTAGAGTCGATAGGCACAAGTGGAAAAAACTTGGGTGAGGCTAAAAGAAAGGTGAATAGGTGCCTAAAAACTAGGTGGAACCTAGGGTGAGGTACTAAGAAGTACCAAGGTGTAAAATACTTGCTTAAAAGAGGAAAAAAATAAGAAAAGAATAAAAGTGAAGAAATATGAAGGGTTTCTTTCCAAAGGGATACCATAAAAGATGAAAGAAAATATAAGGAAGCAATGACAAGAGAAGAGATGATCTGTTGAGTTAAGATATATAAGGGAAGTGTTACAGTTGATGATAAAGAGAAGAGATAAATAAAACCAAGTTATTAGTTGAGTATGAGGAAAAGAGTGAAGTGACCTATAAAGATGCTTTTGGAGAGGAGGAATCAATTGATTGTTTAGAGGAGAGAGGAAAGAATAAGTAAAAATCATATGAAGGTCAATATTTATTATCCTAAAGAGGGGGTGATGCTAGGAGAAGAAAAAGAAGAAATTAGAGAAGAAGAAGATCAACAAAAAGAGGAGAAATCTTGCAAGGAGCTTCTGAGGGGCTATGTGGCCTCAAAAAATCATTCTAACATTGCTTTTGTATGTGTGAATACAAGTGAACAAAGTGAAGAGATGAAATCATTAGAAAATGCCTTGAATGGAGACCTAGAAGACTAAAAGGCTAAAAATGAGAGAAGATATATAGAATGTGATGAGCTTACAAATGAAAAGGAATTGATATGGTAACAAATCATGTAGGAACCAAAGATATCATATCTTTTGAAAATGAAGAAGATTTCAAACAAGTTGAAATTGAACTAATGAAGATCTTAAAGGATGAAGAATAAGTCAATAGAGATAATAATCAAACTCAATTAGTCATAAGGAAGCCATGGGTAGATGAAGAAAATAATGAACCTGATATGATAATGCAACTGAGAGGTGAAGATGAAGAGAAAGAGAAGGATAGAGAAAGAGCTAGGCAAGATAAAGATCAAATAAGCAAACCAGAGACTAAGAAAGCAAAGCAAATTCAAGAGAAATCCATTGAAGTTGAAGTTGAGTTTAAGAGAATGAGAGGCAAGTCAAATAAGAAACGAAATTGGAAAAGGAGAAAGAAGAAACACATTTGAGCCGAGTTCAAATCTTCCCGCTTAGGAGTCTCGATGTAGGAGCATCAAGATGTAAAATAACATTTTTAGTTTTTCTAGCAATTTTAGATTTTAGCAGTCTTAAGAGGTGTTGGATAGGTGTTTTGTATGGGTACCAACCCATCCGGGCCTTAATTGTTTGTAAAAAAGTGATTTTGGAGTGTCCTCCAAAATGCACATTTCAAATATTTGAATTTCCCGCTTAGTGTTAGGGGTTCTAAGTGTTAGTAATGGCATTGTGTGATGTTGTAAAAGGTTGCGAGGGTCTAATATAATGTATCAAGGTACTCTCACACGTCATATGGGGTTATATATGTGGTTATGAAGTTACTAGCCCTAGTTAGGTGATCAGTGGTCAGAATTACTCATTCTTAGAGAAAATGAAGAAACATAACCAAATGGTGGAGGATATAGATAGGTTTTTAGGAAGTTAAATCTAGTCAAATTAAGACCTACAAGCTAGTCAAGAAAGACTTAAATGCAATGTAATCCAATAAGACCTAAGAATAGCAAATAAAATTTAAGACATTGAGAGGAAAGAAGTACAAGGTTTTGAGTTCCAACGTGATTGTGTGATGTTAAGACTTGCACGGTGATATTGATGAATACATGTTTAAGATAAGAATCATGATGCAATAGGTGTAATGAGAATGTATAGACACAAAATCATGCACTTTAGACAATATTTAGCTTGGTCTTATACTACTATTTAGAAGGTTCTCAAGTGTAAAAAGTACTAATTAATCCCACCTTTTGGCCATATTTTTCTTATATTTTATTTCATCTTTCCAAAGGTATTTTCTAGCACCTATCAGCCCATTTTACAACTTCCCCGACATTCTAGCCTAAAATCAAGGTGCCCTAGCTTTGTCTTGGGCGCCCGATCTATGTAAATCCCCTTTCGCTCCTTTTTGGGTCATTTCTAGTTGTTGGTCGTCTTTATCTTTTGCCTAGTCGGCCTTGTCAGGATTAATTACAAAATTAAGCTTGAGAGTCTTATAAATATAAATTTATAAGACCATAATAAGGGTCCTAAGTCCTAGTGTCACATATTATTATCACTCCATCTAGAGTTGCATCACTTGCATCCACACAAAGGACATGCATCAAGGCTATGAGATTTGCATCACGCACACTTCATTGGGAGGTATTATATTCTATTCCATGCACACAGCTATTTACATTTTATATAATTACTATTGTTCACTACTTCACAAGGTGCGACTAACACGAGAACACCTAGGGCACAACGTGCACACACACACCAAAACTACATTCGAGTTTGAAATGTAGTGTAATGCTCATGATAAGATCACTAGTTTGGCGATTGAAGTCGTCTAACCCATTCATTTATATATTTTATTTTTCTAGGGTTTGATACTTTTCTTTGCATTGTAGGTCATTTTCCATCTCATCCGGCATATCCAAAGTGACAAATAGAGAAGTTTTGGAATCAACTTGCATGGCCATACTAGTTTTAGGTTTTGAGTATTTACAAGTGATCGAGCACCCAAATTGTAGACCAGGGTGCCCAATACATTCCCAAGTGCCCCAGTCATTTCAAATCTTCCACATCTGCCCTTTGTAAGGTCCCCGAGTGTCCTTATGTACTGCCCGAATTTATTTCCAGATCTGCAACAACTTGCAAATGCAGTCACATCAAATCAGCTAAGCTATTCCTCTTCCTTCTCTTGCACATTTAGGGTTTTATTTCACTTACAATAATTTAATTCTATTTATTCCATATTGCTTTAGTTTTATTTCCACAATGTTTTATTTCTTCTAACTAGATTAACATTAATACCCTAGTATCCCCTTTTAGGTCATATAGGTCTAATTTTTGTTAATCATTTTAGTGAACCCGACATCTCTTCCTACCACCTTCTACGGATTTTTATTCTACCACCATGAATATCTCTGTCACCAAATACTTTCTTACCCACCCTAATTTGCTTCATTGAGTTCAAACCCTCTTTACTACTACCAATGTTTATGTTTACATGCATCCAGACTCCATGTATGATACATTTCTGAATTCCTTTTCCCATCATATTACATTTCGAGCCAATCCTCCAGCTGACATTCACCCCTTTGACAATGACCCGCCACTTTATATCATGTCTCACATCTACAATGTTGTTGTCAAGCGCACTCTTATCAATAATGGCTCTGAGTTTAATCTATGCCTTATGTCCTTTCTCCAAGCCTTAGGTCTGTCTTCCCGTGACATTATCCCTTCTTTCATTTCACTTCGTGTTTATGATGGCTTTGTCCACCATGTTTAGGACACATTACCTTACCTTTAACCGTAGGTCCTAAGACTCTCCTATTGTTTTCTTTGTCATTGATTTTCCTGTCTCATATAATTACTTGTTAGGTAGACCATGGCTTCATGTCATGCAAGTTGTTGCCTCTATTGTCCACCGTTGCGTCAAATTATTACATGAGCGTATTGAGTATACCATATTCGAGATTGTGATCCATTCCAATATTGTGTCCATGACCCTCATACTAGTCTCCCTCTTCCCCACATTGATACCACAAATGAATCTTAGCCTTTGGATGGTCACCTCATTTGCCACCACTTAAGGGCACTATCCGTTTATAAGATGTTATCCCTTCTACACTCCCTCCTTCTACAACTCTTATTCCACCTTAGCTACTTGTTCCCTCCACGGACAATATTACCCCACCCTCATCTTCATCGTTAGTTCACCCACCCTTCACTTGCACACTTTTCATTCATAACTCATACTGGGAACATGTCCCATTCGATCCTACCCATGATGAAACAATATGTTCCCATGCCGGCCTAGCTCGTCTTGGTTTTACTTTTGAGGACCTTCAACCTTCTACTCATGCTTCTCACCTATATTATGGTTTTGTCACTATCATTGCCGTTGCTTATGGCTTGCGTGTCTTTGATCTTTTAGTCTATCTCCCGCATACCCCTTGTGCTTCTCTACTCACATTAGGAGATTCTTGGCTTACTTACATTGGAGGTACCTTAGACCCTAGTCACACTAATATTTCATTCCCTATGCCTTTTGGTCACATTTTCATCTGCAATAGTTCCTTTCTTGGGTATGCACCAAACTCCACTTCTTCAAAGTACGCATACACGGTTGTCCACATCCCCCATTCACTGACGAATAATACGCTATGGACATGTATCATTTATGCCTTACCGGCTCATTACATGATCAACCTCATACTATAGCATACCATGTCGCCAATCCCAATCCATTTGACTTTGACCCAGAGGATGACGATCTCCTTGATGAGTTCACATAGCCTCTTCCCACACTATTGTTGGGGGCATATCACATCACACCCCCACTTAGCATGGTTGTACCCCTTTTACGTCCTACATTTCATCTCTATCAATTCTTGTCATCTCATATTCACATATCACTTCACATATTATATCACCCTCATTACCTGATGACACACTCTTGTGCTTCGGTTCACACTGGATTGTTGAGGGATTACCATTACACTGAACCCCACACACCGCACTATAGGTCTTACACACTTACATTATATCATCATAGTCTACATCCTACATTATCTTATACATTTCTCATCTCGTAGTCATCTATACATCATCTATCTCACCCACGCTACACTAGTCATCATTATATATGAGTCTAGTTTTATATTTCATCCATACATTCTATATTTACGCTAGGTCACATTATCTATGGGTCTAGCTTTACCTATCATCACTACATATTCTATCTACACCTATATCTGCATCTTACATTACATAACACATCTATCCATCATATACATTCCACATACTACACTAGATTCCATTGTATATGGGTCTAGTTCCATCTATCATCCTTACATATTATATACACCTATTAGTGCATTCCATACATTACACATGCTACATAGCTTACATTGCATTGTTTACACTGCACCTTTACACCCCGTATTCATCACTTGGTTGTTTATACTACGTTGTCTTCTACACACTGCACTCACCACCCTATGACACACTCTAGTTCCTCGGTCCATACTCGACTGCCAAGGGTTTACTAATCAAATGGACCTTACATTCACCAATGCGACATTTTCTTCATCCAACATTTCCTGTGTTAGTGACATACACCTTAGGTTAAATAGTCACCCCTTCTTATCATCTTGTAGTGGTATATGCTTTAGGCTAAATCACCACCCCCATTCTATCATTTGGTAGTGGCCTACACCTTAGGGTACATCACCACTCCCTTCTTGTCCATCCCATAGTGACATACACTTTAGGCTAAATCATCACCCATCTTCATATTTCATCTATAGTGATATACGCTTAGGGATAAATAATCACTCCTCCATCCAACAAGCCATGGTATACGCTTAGCCTATAGGGTCCACACGCATCTTTCCATATGTCGCATCCCCATACACTTGTCCTATAATGATATATGCTTAGGGATAAGTCATCACTCCTCCATTCAACAATGTCGTGATATATGCTTGGGCTATAGGGTTCACGCATATCTCTCTCCATGTCACATTTCATCACCATTACGCATACACACTCCTCACAAATGCGTGTTAGATACAACCAATGCTACTCGACCATTTTCTAATGACGCACTCTCGTTTATGGTTCATTCTTGACTACTAAGGGGGAAAACAAAATGAGCCTCACTACATACACTTCCATCCACTCGGGGGGAACGTTGCTCCTATCATTCCATTTTGCATTCCATTCCATCCATCCACAACATAATGCATTGTCTTGGTAGCATTTACTCTTGCTTGCTAGTGTTTTGCATGCTCACTTTACTACACATGTTAGACTGCTTTCTTACATGTCATTATCATACACACATGCGCGTTCACGTCTTTGTTTAGTGTGATTGCAGATACATGAATCTACATGCGACATGGATGCTCACCTCCTGCCCTTCCTATATTGGTCGCTGGGGGCATCCACATTCAACTTATCCAGGTGTTATTGTTTCATTTTTGTACTTAGTATCTCATTACTTATACACTCTTTGATGTATTGGTTATCACTCTAACATGCTAACGAGTGTTCCACGTGTAAAACTTGTTTTGCAGGATTACATGTTTCCATGACTACTTGTTTGTTTTTACTTTCGCATTTTTTTCCATTGTATGTGGGCTTTACCCTTTGTTTGTGTGCACACTTGTCATCTGCATTGTTTGCGACATGATGGCCTTGTATGTCTTGCAACATTGTGACTGATGTCCCATGTTTAAAACTCGCTTTGTGTTGCATGCTTGTTTTCCCCGCAGGATTACACTACTTTGTTTGGTAGTTCCTATATTGTCTACATCTTTTAAACTTGTCTTATTGCATTGCATGTGTTTTTAGACTAACACTTGTTTTGGCTAGTCATCCCCTTTTGTGCACGCCTTGGTACATACAAGGCGCTTTCCTTTTTCCCCTGCAAGGCAGAGTTCTACAGTCATAATACGATTGGGTCCTCTTTTGGGGCCCTATTCTCCTTTCGTGATGTAGCATGCGCCCCTAAGAGGGGGTATCATTAAGGGTTTTTCTACTAACACAACATATTTACACTGATTCAGACACATCAAGTGAGTTCGAGACCGTCTACGAACTCCATACACAACGGCCATAACAGGACACAAGTGTCCTTTGGCAATATAGTAGTATATGATGCTATAACCTAGGACCCTTATTATGGTCTTATAACTTTATATTTATAGGGCTCTCAAGCTTAATTTCGTAATTAATCCCGACAAGGCCGACTAGGAAAAAGATAAAGATGACCAATAACTAGAAATGACCCAAAAAGGAGTGAAAGGGGATTTGCATAGATCGGGGTGCCTAGGCTAGGACTAGGGTGCCTCGGGGCACCCCAAGACAGCTAGTGTGCCCTAATTTTAGGATAGAATGTCGGGGAAGTTGTAAAATGGGCTGATAGGTGCTAGAAAATACTCAGAAAAACAAAATAAAATATAAGAAAAAGATGGCCAAAAGGTGGGATTAATTAGCAATTTGTCCACCTGAGAACCTTCTAAATAATAGTATAAGATCGGGCTAAATATTGTCTAAAGTGCATGATTTTGTGTCTACATTTTGCCCCCACTTTATGTTGGTGAGCGGAACGCTTGGTAACATAAAGTAGATATAGATGCATACCTGATATCCATGTAGAGTGTAGAAGAAGATGTGTTTGATGGAATAGACTCAAGCATGGAATGACAAAAATAAAAATGTGGAGGAACGTGGATTATAAAGATGAAAAATGAGCATAAAAAGTGATGAGATTGAATCTAGGCGTAACGCGTGCGTAGTTGTTGTTGTGTGTAGTGTACCTGCATGGTTAGTAAAGGCAAGTGCATGTAGTGGTGTGTTATCATTGTCATTGTTGTTGCCCCCAATTTGACTGCTTGTTTCTCATACGGCAGAACTGTAAGGAGAAAATGATCAAGTAGTCAAATATGTATGTATGTAAAAACATTGTGTAAAATATGCATGTGTAAAGTATGCAAATGTAAAATACGCTGAAATAAAAGTGTAAATGGAACATGTGCACCTGATCCATGTCAAGAAAAAGGGATGTAGAAGGATATCCTGTACTTTCGTGAGTTTTTGAGTGATCTCATGCCACCATGGCTGAAGAAGTATATGGAGGAAATGTGTTGTGTCCTCCAACTTTAACCACTTATGCTGAAATGTGTGAAGAGATATCTATATTGTCCTGGTTTTTAAGCTATCCAATGCCACTAGACAGAGAAGTGTAGAGAGGCACACCCACTATAAGTAGAAATGAGAGGGATGGATTCCAACTATTTAGTGTAATATTCAGTCATCGTGACGATATAGTGATGACGTTGCGAGGAATGAGGGTTGATCTCCCCAATGAAATCCAAACCCCACCGAGAGAAGGGCCAAAAGTCTCTAGTGACTTGCGACATGACTAGGAGTATGATAAAGGTTAGCATGTTTTTGACACTTCACACAATGTTTAACCTAGTCACAAAAGTCTTAATTAAGGGTTGGCAAGTAATAGCCGAGTCGAAGGATACACTTTATAATAATGAGGCCACTAAAATGTCCCCCACAAATCCCATCATGAATTTCTTTGATGGTGTACAAGATTTTAGAACTGGTGAGGCACCGCAGAGGATACCGTTAAAGTCGCATTTGAGAAGACCTCCCATGATGACATAATGAGAGACACTTTTTAGGAAGGCTTGTCGTCCATTACGAGTGAGATCCGAAGGCAGGATTGAAAGCAAGAGGTAATCAACGAACTGCTTATACCAAATGTCGCATGGGTTAGTATCAATGCTACCCACAAAAATAATGTCGAGGATAATGTAGGAAGGTGACTACAACCATTGTATTGTGACAAAAAATTTGAGTCCAAAGGTGAGGCAGGTATTTGAGAAGTAAGACAACCCATAGTATCTGTGAATTTGTTAGTGGATCATGAGTGACTTGAATGAGGAAGTGATCAAACGTGGTCAAAAGTAGATCGACATGATGTTTATACTTTCGAAGCTCGTTGTTACGACATTGGTACGAAACCTTAACTTGGTTTACAACCAGTTGAGAGTCACCAAAGATGCTAATGGGTTTAATGACTAAAGGCAATGGCAATTTTAAGACCTAACGAGAAGATCTTCATACTCGACTATGTTATTTGTGCAACATCAAATTATAGTGTAAAGGATAATGGCATAGGCTCACCATCAAGAGGAATGAGGATGACTCACGCACCTCCCCCACGGTGACATTTGGATCTCACAAAGAATAATGTCATTTAATAAACAATATTGTTAATGGAGAGGGTGGCGATCGATTCGTCAGGAAAGTCAAAGTTTGAGTATTGATTCCCAGGAAGAGGAGTGAGTGTAAGTTGATCCACGATGGTTTATCATTTGACATAATTTTGATAAATGAACTCCATATCAAAGTTTGCGAGAAGCATAATCCAACGAGCAGCGTGTTGGTGTTGGTAAGGTTTAGCGTACATTAATGAAAAGGGTCGGTGTTGGTAATGACAAACATTTTGTGATTAAGAAAGTAGTGGTGAAGTTTGGTGGCCACGAAGACTAGGGATAAGAAAATATTTTCAACGTGAGTGTACCGAGTTTCGTAGTCTAGAAGAGTACGACTTATGTAATAAATTGATTGTTCCCTGTGCTACTCATCACGATGAGCGTGCATATCACCTAAGGAATGTCAATAGAATAAATGTAAAGGTAAACATGTTGATCATCTTTAGGTGGAATGAGAGCAGGTGGTTAAAGAAGGTAGTTCTTCAATGATTTGAAGGCTTTATGACACTCATCATTCCAATGGAAAGAAATGTCCTTTTTAAGGAGGTGGTGAAACAGTTGGCATCAATTTGAAAGTTGAGAGATGAAGCATCGGATGGATTGCAATTTTCCTTGCAAGCTATGAAGCTGCCAAAGGTTAGTAGGTGGAGGCATGTCAAGAATTTCCTTGATATTAGCGGGATCAACTTCGATACCCCGCATGTAAAGAGACGATGAAACCAAGGAGCTTACCCGAGAGAACTGTGAAAACACACTTCTTTGGTTGAAGGAACACAATATTGGATAAGGTGATCAAATATAAATTTAAGAATGGCTAGGTGTTCGGTGCGACGCTTGGACTTACCAAGAAGGTCATCGACATAGTCTTCCAATATGTTGTGCATGATGTCATGGAAGATGTAAGTCATAACACACTGATAAGTAGCACCAACATTTTTCAAGCCGAAGGGCGTGACATGATAGCGTAAAGATCCCCTAAGGGGTGGCAAGGTAGTTTTGTGTTGATCTTCTGAGCGAGTAATATCTCGATTATAACCCAAAAAGCTGTTTATAAGAGATAATATCTCATGGATGGCTATAAGATCAATTAGTTGGTCAATACTTAGTAGAGGAAAGTCATCTTTTAGATATGAAAGGTTAAGTTCATGAAATTCAAAGATGTATGTGAAGTCCCCCTACGCTTTTGTAACAGAATAATTTTAGAGACCCATTGTGGATAGTCAATAAGTAGGATGAAGGAAATAGAGAGAAGGCACTGAAGTTCTTCTTCCATAAGAAGAGCAATGCGAGGATGTATTTTACGTATCTTCTGTTTCACGGGTTTTGTGTGAGGGTTAGTTACGATATTATGAAGCATGATACTAGGGTCAATGCCTAACATATTGTTATAAGACCAAGAAAATGTGTTGTTATGATCGCGAAGAAAAGAGGTGAAAGATTCTTGTTCCACGAAGTCTAAAGATTGTCTTATCTTTAGAATTCATGGGTCATCCTGAGTGTGAATGTTGATTTCTATGGTAGATTCATTCAACATGGTTTGCGTGTCAAAGGGTAACGAACTTTGAATATAATAATCCTCTACACCTAAATAGGTCAAAATAAAATCATCATCCTGACATTGAACAACATTTATAGAAGGTGTATCATCATCTAACATGTCAGGATAAAGAAGAGGAAGGGAAGAGGGAACCTCGCCATCACGTTGATAGGTCGAGGTCCCAAGGAGATGGTGTTCACGAAAAAAAAAAATGTTAGGCGGAATGGATTCGGGATCCATAGACTCCGTGGGAGAAGGCGACGTGATAGGTGAGGAAGGTGGGGAAGGCTTTTCATCTTCCGCGAGGGTGATTTAGGCCTTCTTAGGAGCAGTGCCTAGGAAATCCAAGACCATAACGGTCGTTGTGTTTCCAAGTGGTGCATGGTATGACAATGTGATGACTTTGTTTGTAATGACCAAAGCCTTGGCCTTTCTAGACGCAATGGTGAAGAAAAGTAAGTGTGAAGCTGAGCTAAGATAAGTTAGATGAAAAAGGTCTAGTTTGGAAGGTAGGTTCAATAGAATAAGTGGAAGTGTCAAGCCCCACATAGGCTAGAATAGTGCGAAGGTGGGGAGGGTCGTATGGTATGACCTTTCCTATACAATGATCGTAATGCGAGATGTTGGTATAATTGTCAATACTCCCGAGGAGTAAGGAATGTTTCAATGCTTGAGGAGGCGATATTCTCCAAGGGAAGGTGTTGAAAAACACCTTCCAAGGGTCCGTGGTTGGTACTTGGGTAGTAGGTATAGATGAGCTATTTGAAGCCTGAGAAGATGGGGCATCAATAGAGGGTGGAATAGGAGGGTTGGTAGGTGGGCTAGATGAGGAAGGTAGAGCAAAAAAGTGGTAGATGCCTTTATTGGGATTAAGACATCATTTGGATGGTGAGTCATATTATAAGTTTTGAAGGGGAGGGATATACCCGAATCATGTAAGTTTCCCTTCATATTCAAATTTGAGGCAATGGTGAAGGGTGGAAGGTACACAAGCCATTACGCGAATCCAGGGATGGCGTAAAAACATGTTATATTGGAACTCTCCTTCGAGATCATATAAGAGTTTGGGGACCCACGCAGATGTGGAGGAAAATTATGCCAAGGGTAGTGGTCATGGCATCGTTAAAAGATCAAAGCATGACGGGGTTGCTAGACATATAATGATCTAATATACCTATTTGTTCATAGGCATGAGAAGAGATGATGTTGATGCTAGCCCCCATCAATCATAACGCGTTTAACGCGAATATCATTAATGTAAGCGGGGATGAAAAGAGTTGGACCAAGATCATCAGGTTATAAAAGGAAATCTCTTATTTGGAGAAATTAATGGAAGTAATCTGATGAGGGCTAATGAGGGCGGCGATAGGTAAAGTGTCATTGGGTGGAACCTCGATGGATTACAGGACCTTGATGAGGGCATGACGATGAGAATAAGAGGTTTGAATCAAGTCATATAAAGACATCTTCAACGAGAGATTAGTCAAGTTGTTTGATCATTGAATGATGTGTAACTTGATAAGAATTAGGTGGTGTCGACCTAATGATGATTATCTTGGGGGAGGTGCAAGTGTAATGGTAGGTGAAGGCAAACTAAAAGGGTTACCAATTTTTTCCTTTCCTTTTTCTTTCGCATGTTGTGACCGAGTGGCTACACACACCATGTTAATTTCAAAGATAGGAGGAGGAAAATAGGTTTGTTTAACCTTACCTTTATCCTTAGGTGGATGTGAAGGTAAAGGTTGTAGAATGGGTTTGGGGCTAGGTTGTTTGGTAATGGATAAAGAAAGAATGGAATCCTCATCCAACAGATCATCTTCTTTGAAGAGACTATTAGAATCTCAAAGTGAGGAGAATGGTTTTAAAAGCCTTACAACTCTCAACATCATGCCCTGATGAGTGATGATAAGTGTAAATTTTTGTGTTGTCAAACCCTATTGGTTTAGGTTTGAGAGGATCATAAGGCTTGATAGGCAGAAGTGATTTAGTAGATGTCTTTAATAACTAGGTGAGGGTGTTAGAGTAGGATCCTACCAAATGATCACAACGAGAGGTCAAAGTTGTCTTAGGCGAAGGATTAGGCAACCTTCGTGAGGGAGGTAAGGTGAGAGATTGTGTTGGTGTAACTATATTTTTGGTAGGTAGTGAAGGTTTGGGTTTAGGCTACGCCTTCTTGGTTAAAGGCGTTGGAATAATGCACGAGGGTGAAGGATAATCGGAAGGTGTAGGTATCTCGAGTAAGCCAAGGCGAAAGTGTGTGTGTCGACAAAAGTGAGGGTAAAGGTAGTGAATAAGGTGTGGGCAGAACAAGAGGTGAAGGCAAGGGTATAGGTTGTCACACTTTGGGTTTGTCTCGAATAAAGGGGTAGATTAACCAAGGTTAAAGGATGTGGGCCTAATATCGAATGCAAAGGTGAAGGTGAGTGAGAAGGTGTGGGGGATACTTGGGTGCGAGCCCTAAGAGGATGGGTCTTCCTTTTAGGTTCCGAGTAGATTTTATGATTGGTGGTGAAGAAGGTTACAAGTCTAACTTCACATGGTGTAACAGACTTGGTATCGGTGAAACCCCTAAGGTGGTAGTAGGTTTTGAGCAAATAGAGGCCTGAGGGGAGGGGGTGCTTGATAAAGAAGGGGATAATGCCACCGGTTTAGACATAATAGCCTTAGTCGCTTTGAAAATCTTTGGATATATGGTTGAGATATCAAGGGAGGACATTTGCATTTGTGTGGAAACAAGGATTCTAAGGCATCCCCAGAGGGTAGTGTAATCGACGTACTCCGAGCGGTAAACCAAACAAGAGAAGGGTTTTGGAGTAGATGAAGAGGATGTCGACTTGTTGTTAAATCCCATGAAGAGATCCGAGGCATGTGAGACAAGGAAGATCTTAGCCTCTGACTTGGTGGGTACGAGTGAGGTAAGAAGAGTGATGAGATCTTTGAAGACCTTCAAAGAGGTATCACCAATAGAAAGAGTAGATAAAATTGGTTCCTTTATGGGTTGAGGAGAAGGAAAAGTGGGTAATGTAGACTCCTCTACAGATAGGGAGGATGATAAGATGGATTCCTCTATGGGTAGAATAATAGGTATGGCGGGTTCCTTTATGGGTAAAGGAATAAGTGAGGTGGGTTCCTCTACGGGTAAAGGAACAAGTGAGGTGGGTTCCTCTATGGGTAGAGGGGTTCATGCAATGCTTTCCTCAATAGATGCAATAGGAGGATACTGGATAGAAGGATCAGATGTTGTATTGAAGATTGCATGAACCACATGTACATTAGTTTTTTTCTTTAGATATTTCGCCAACGTGAGTTGATGAAGGGGCGTGGTTATGAAGAGGTTTTCTAAAGACGTCCAAATTTGCATTAGCATGCATGTTAGGGTTATCAAGGACGATATCACCAGTGTCTAACATTCCTTGCACAATGTTTTTAGAGATTTTACAATTTGCATCACTATGTCCTTTTACGCGGTGGTAATTACAAAAGTCATTTTCTTTATACCAAGCCGGTGTGGGGAGAAGGATCAAAACCAGTATGTGGTTTTATGGGTGGAAGAGTGATGGCTCCAGCCTTCAATAACTTTTCCAATACAGAAGAATAAGGCTCCCGAATGAGAGTGTAACTCTTTTTTTCTTATCGATATTGAAATTTTTGCACCGACAAGAGATTGGAAGGAGGTTTAGGTTGATTGACTGGATGAGAAGGGCCCGATTTTAGAAATACCACGTTAGTGGATCCTTTTGTCTTGGGATGGTTATTGGGTGATTTGGAAAAAGACTCATTTGATTTGAAGGCGACATTTTTGTTACGCAGTTTTAGTTTGTCTTCTTCGAGGGCGCAGATCTCAAGCTTCTTAGCCATGGTAAAAGCCTCATCAAACATACAAAATGTTTGAACTGAAGAGTTGAGGAAATGTGTCTGGCACACACCCTCGTAAACAAATCTATGAGCTCAGGCTGTAGGAGAGAGAAAGAAATCTTATTGATTAGGCTTCACCACCGTGCGATGAAATCAACAATAGACTCGTCATCATATTGACGAATAGAATATAAATCATGATAGAGACCTTTTTAGAAATGTTTATTAAAAAGTGATCGAGAAAGGTTTGCGCCAATTGATTAAAGGAAAAGATCGAGTGCTTGGGAAAAGCATTGTACCAGTCTAAGGTGGGTCTCGACAGGGACATGGGAAAGGTACGAAGGAGCAAGGCATCATCATGGCCTATCAGGTAACAAGCATGTCTAAATGAATGCAAGTGTTGTTGTGGGTCCTCCTTACTGTTGAAGCGGTTGAATTTAGGTAGCTCCCATTGTGTGGGATATGGATGAATAGGTATAGAGGGATGGATGGGTTTGTTACAAATCTCATCATATGTTAAGACGTTACGGGACCCATAAATTGAGGCCTCAAGTGTCTGCATTTTATCCATCATCATTTTAATGAGATCCGCTATGGGGTTTGATTAAGGTATGCCCCCAAGATATAAGGGGCTTGATAAGATGAATGGGTTGTAAAAGGCATACCAGTATGTGGTGGTGTCGAGTACGTGAATTTAGACGTAGGTATGTAGGGAGTAATGGATGACATGAGCATATATCCCGGGTATGCAATTGAGGTGATGTATTGCGGTTATGGTAAAGTGGAAGTATGAGGGCTTGTGGAAATATCCTTGTAGCGAAAGGTGGAAGAGTTTGGGGAATAAAGACCACCAAATTCTGAAATAGAGTGGAAGAGGTCAATGCAACCGGTGGTTGTGTAGGAATAGGTACATAAGATACTGATGATGATATAATAGGGCGGTGGATATGGGTACTGCAGATGTCAATGGGAGAGAAGATGTCAAGGATGTAGAGGTTATGTGAGAAGTAGGTGGTTGTGAAACGGGATTAGGAAACATTATAGTAGTTTGGGTGGTCACATTAGAATTCCCTATTATGGTAGAGATAGTAGAAATGACGGGCATAGAAGCGGGCACTCTATAAAGGGGCTGACTTGATGAGTCACGGGTGGAATAAGTATAAAGGTAATGTTACAAGGCCTTGGTGTTATGATCAAGGAATCTAATGAATTCCTCATCACCTACGGGTACAATTGCAGGAGAATTAGGATCCATTGGATACGAAATGGAAAACGACAAAGGGCTAGAAGGCAAAGGTATACAACTTGCGTGGAAAGCAAGAGTTCACACCTATTGGTGAGTCTAAACCATACGAAAGGAATAAAAATAGGTACTATGGGATATGTGAAAATGACAGAAACTCAAAAACAGACTTTTGGAAAATGTATGGAAATTGAAAATAAAAAACACAAGGGCCGATATCGGTCGGTGAACCGATCTTTGGTAGGTAGCATAATCGACGCCGATTACTTAACCGGCGTCATTAGGTCGAATTAGATATAAACTTAAGAAATTTGAAATTTCTAAGCAATATTTTGGTCAAAATAAGCTGAGAACTAGGTTGTGTATATCAATTCTAATCTAATAATTAGTGGTTTGATGAGGTGGTGAGGAGAAAGGGTTAAAAATGCTTTCATGCGGAGCTTGTTTAGGTTCATGTGGAGAAACACGGGCTAAGAAAAGAATGGGGCACATTTTTGTCCCAACAATCCCAAAGGGACGAGACGAGATGGGACAAAAAAATTGCCCTCACCACAGGTTGACAAGTGGCAAGTTTGTGATTGTGCAGGCAAAGAAGGGTTGGAATGAGGTTTAAAATATCTTAAAATGCATCACAGAGCTTCGCCAAGGTCATATGATGGACCAAAGGGAATAACTAGGGATGGGCACATTTTTGTGTCCCAACTATCCCAAATGGATGGGACATGGGACAAAAAAATCCGCCATGCACCAGGAGGTGGAAAAATTGATTGAGTATGAAGAACATACCTCACGAGAGAGAGTTGTCGGCGAAGTTTCTAGAGCTCAGGAGGTCATTTTTGATGAACCTATATATGATTTTGACTCCCAAGATCCTTATAAAGATAATGGGATGTGTCTTAATATCCAATTATTCTTGTAACATCCTCAAAAATAGCCTTTTTCTTGGTACAACATGGTGTGTCTGCTAAAAATGAGCCATGGAAAGAAGCACCCGAGTCTTGTGAAAAAAATGAAATTACCATCATTTAGAGAATTGAATTATATTAAAAATGATATATTTTTTGAAGTTTAACTCCTTACATAGCTCCCAGAATCACCTTTCGAAACTCAAACACTATTTTGAACTACAAGCTCCTTTACCTTCAAAACCCACTTTCATTGTGTTTATTCCTAAATATCCAAATATTGCCTAAAATTTCCTAAATCAATTGAAAAAATGTTCTTAGCTCCTCAATACCACTTACCGATGAATTTGGGCCTTCAAATATTTCCTGGAGGATGCACACCTATCTCGGAAAGGCCAAAAATAGCCTTTCTAGGCTTACTGAAGAATTCTCCTTTGAAAGCATTGACTGGAAGAAATAAGTCACCCTATCTCAACATTTCCAACATTAGGGAAAGTGTATACAACACATATGAGGGATTTCAAGGGTCATGATGGGCATGACACAAATGCCATCCCGATCCGAGAGAGGTGTGCTTGAGAGGGTTTTCTATAATTTTTTTGACATTAGGGTATAATTGTCATGTTTCAACACTAAATTTTGCCCTTGTAAAAACATATGACAACACTTGGAGAATTTTGTTGTTGGCTTAACTCAAGAGCAAGACAATATTATTTAAATGGGTTCATTAAAGTCCTCTAAACCCCAAGCTCTACTTTTTGGACATGAGGAACAAAATGCTTTAAACAAAGAGAAGAAACTGAATAATAAGGATTAAAATGATCACATCTCCAAATCAAACTCGAGAACTTCCTCTTCCAGTGTTAAGTCCGAGAAAGAGAGGATCAAATGTGGGTATTGCACATGCAATCATGATGAAAGAAAATGTATGGAGAAGTAGATTAACCCCTAAAGAGTCTTTTTAAAAGAACAACATAGGTGTTCTGAGTCTATCAAACCATTTTTATCAACCCATTTTTATCAACCCATGAATTCTTCAAGGCAAATGACCATGGAAAAGAAAAAGAGAAAGAATAAAGAAAGAAGAAAACAAAGCGAAGAGCCTTAGTTATTGTTGTATAGTCAACTTTTACATGGGTAATTTATTTTGGTGCATCACATCATATGGCCTCTTCACACATGGAATTCACTTTTTGGAGCCATGTGACATGTCCTCTATATGATTGGGTGACAACTCTTCTGCATAGGTTTTTGGAAGGGGGTCTGTTGAAGTGAGTGAAAGAACATTCAATAATGTTTTTAATATTCTCTCATAATCTCCTATCAATCAACCAAATTACTCACCTTGGTCAGGTATTGCGTGTTAAGTTCACACCATATTCATTGTATATCATAGTTATAAAATGATGCTATCATTGTTGTGGGCGTGATCGATCATCAAACTCGACTATATTCCTTCTCTCACTTTGTCCCTCCGGACTCTTCATCAAATTCACTGCAATATATTTCATTTCTAGTCCCGAGCACATTTGTGATGACGAGGACTTATATTCTAGCATGAATGACTACAATAGTGATGGGGACACACCTCTTCCATCTCTTTGTCACCTTCTAAAATCTCGAGGAGTTATTTTTTGATCCACCTACTTGCAGTCCACCATTGAATTTTCAAGGAGTATGCACGTTGGTTGAAGACTCATTAGACATATAAATGTCTAGTAGATAGTTGTAAGGCCTTCAACATTCCTTCTTTATAGTTGTTTTGGAGGAACCATCCCTTATCTGAGCAGTGGCTTATCTACTTTGCATGAGGAACGTAGTTTTTAATCTATGAACCACACCTTTGATAGAGATCCACTGGCCACTTGGAAAAATCATTCACTTTTCTATGGCAATCCACTTCTCACTGCATTTAATTCTTATCATTGTACCTCTCAACAAATATATCAATGTTGTCCCGAAAGGCCTTGTGATCCAGAAAGCAATGTTGTTATGTCTTGGAACATAATTCCAGGCTTTGGAAAATCTAACACACTCTTCACTACTCCTTTTGATTTGTAGTAACTTCAGGAGGCTCATTTTCCTAATACGGGGTGGGTTCAAGTTGTTGTAGCTTCAAGTGGGGCTTCTTAGTCCTACCTTCTTTTCCTTTTTCTCTTTTGGGGGGGAGTTTTTCCCATTGGGATTTCTCATCTTCTCTACTTTATGATAGTTTTGTATTGTATGTGGGTACCTCATCGAGCCTTATTATTAGGACCCACCCTTTCTTTTCTAACCCAACTAAGATATGCTTAGGGGGTACTGGTGTAGGCTTTTTCCCACTATGTGATTTTACCTACACGATATAATTAGCTTGCTTAGGTTAATCATATGTTATAAGGGAATGTACTTTGTGAGTTGAGTTAGTTATCTTTTTAGGTAACCTAATTTCTCACTATATAATGTAACCTCCTATGCATGTTTTGGTTAATTTGGCTTATGCATGAATGAATGAAGAGTTTTTTCTTCCCTTGAGTGTTTTTGGATCTCACTACTCCATACAACTTTTTGCTTTGTGCTTTCGATCCTATCCAGTCCCAATCCTTGATTTTGGATTTCTCTAACATCTTTGACCACCACATAGTCACACACATGAAAGTTTTGACGACATGACAACTGTCTCTCAACAATAATTTGAAGACAAATTTGGTGTGACTCTACTATTCAATATCAATCTACAAAGGAGACAATACTAAACAACCTTATAACATGTTTTCCAAAAATGCCTTTTTATCCTATTAATGTATGACTTATTTGCGTAAGAAAAATAATTGTTGGATAAAGAAATATCAACGTCGTATTTTGAAAGTGACTAAAGTAAAATCTCGAGTTATAAATAAGAGTAACGACAACCACTATCAATATTGATCTAACATGACCTCGTTAACTCTCTCTCATAATTGTTTATTTAAGGGTAGAATCATATGTATGCTAGGTATCAAGTTTTAATTGGAAACTGAGCAGGGGTAGGACTGTCATAACTATTATATGGTCCATATTAGAACCGTATGGTTATGACTTGGATCGTATGGTCTTGGACACTTAAATAATCAATGTCTAAAACTTCTTGTGTGATTTTCTTCCTTGGAAATGACCTTCGTTGTATGTCACTCTTGCTCGAATAACTTTAGGATGACTTGTAATCACTTATAACAAAGTGGAGGCTAAAACCATGTAAAACCCTTCATTAGAGCATTGACAAAAAATGGAGAAAACATGTATGTGTGATCGAGGTTGAACCACCCTTGGCGGTCAAAACCCAATTATCGAACCGACTCAAGTGTTGCACTACATGCCCTCATTGCGAGATTAAGCCTCATGTAGTTCTCTTAGGTGCTTGTGCAAGTGTGAATAACTAATCAAGCCCTAGGGGTGTCGTCGTGTCTCTTGACACTTTGAGATAAAAAGCTAACTATATAGTATAGATTGTACTCAACATGGTATTAGTGTCATGTGGTGTGCCTTGTCTACGTGACCTAACCATTTGTTCTTCAAACCCGTAAACAATACTTGGAGCGACTTTGCATTTGCTAAAACATGGCTTTATGACCTTTACATGCTTGGAAATGGAGGAAGATAGACTTCTTGACTTGGTTGAGTCTTTCGGAATTGTAGTAGAGACTACTCAAACCGACGCGTGCACATGATACAAACATATTTAGCAAAATCTTGAGTGTGTTTGGAATGATTTTTGCAATACGAGCTTGTAAGGGTGTCGGGAGAGTCACAAAGCGACACTAACTTGCTTATATAGCCTTCCATTGGAGATATATTTTAATAAGGCCGACCACTAGGAAAGTGAAGATACCCATAAAGTTATTAACATTGAAAACAAAGTCGTAGAAAGTGAAAGGGTAGGATCATATAGGTCGGCCAAAACCGGACCCCACATCTTGATCCCTTTGTAGGATCCTAGATAGGAAAAAGGAAAAGTAAAATATGACGCCGTGACATTAAACATAAAGTTTGTTTATTACTTTGATTTGATAATATTATTTGAATTGATGCCAACACTAAGCGCAAAGATAAACAAGTCACGAAAGAGCTAAAGAGATGAACTGGATTTCGAATGTGAGCATTTGTCTTAGTAAGGGAGCATAGTCAAACTTGACATTACAAAAGGACAAGTTACCAAACTTTAGTGTCTAAACCTAAATCAAAATGAAAGAGAAGGGTTAGAAAGTCACCACAAACTAGGATCCAACAATAACCCATATACCCAAATCTACCACACAATCTCCTAAATCACCCACAAAAACACCATGTGCAAAACTCTTGAAACCATATCAATGCTAAATGCCTCTTGAAATCCTGGAGGGCACCCGAAACCCTCTTATCTATTTCCTATAGAATCACTCAAACACTCCAAATGGATGTGGAGTTTAAACCTTAGAAGCCTCCTAAAACCCTTCCAACACTTTCTCTATATGTTGAAATCAACTGTCGAATTCTTGACTTTCTTCTCCATGAATTATTATGAAATAATGAGAAACCAATCAATAAAGAAGAAAGAAAACACTATAATATTATAACAAGGAAATACAACTTTTAGAGTTGTGTAGGGTGATCAATAGCTTAAACGTCACGAACGTCTCGGAGAAAGGATGCCATCGAAGCTTTTGCACCCTTATCGTGGAACGCCATCAATGAAATGAATACCTACACAACAAGCTTATACACACGACAAAACATGTGATCAATATGATCCAAAGTGCGAGAATGGGCAATACTTATAAGGGTATAATTAAAGCCTCACATTTATAATGTTGTGACCACTAAAGTAATTTCAAATCGAAAACGAAAGTCTTGTATAATATTTAATACATTTTTTTGGTAGTCCAAATGAATCAATGAAGATCCAACAATCTAGTGCTACAAAAGCTTTACTTCACAAGGCGAACACTTCGCCTTGTGATTAATCTCTAAAACTAGAAAATCGAACCTATGACCTAACCATCATCAATGCAACAACTTACATTATACTACAACTCTACACTATTGATGTAAAAATATAATTTTTCATCATTCTACATGATTATATTCTAAACTTTAAAAATATCATCATGTAATAACATTTAAGGGATAATGTGATTGATGAAAGATGTCAATCCAAAACATTGAAATAAAAACTCCAAAATAGTGTTTCCAAAAATTTAGAATATAAATTTTATCGACTTTGAAAGTATCGTATCTTCTAATTAATATATTTATGAGAAAACACCTTGGGCATTAAAAGAAAATAAATATACAAAAATTATCTACACTTGGCGAGTTCCCGTTAGCGGATTAATTTTTTAATTTAAAAAAACTGAATAGTTCATCCGGCGGGTCCCACCAAACAATCCGCGCTATCTCACACGACAATGATTATTATAATTCGAGGGGAACCTTTAATTTCAAACCTGGACAAATTTGGTGGCAAACTTAAAATGTTGGCGGGAATTTTAAGTTGGCCAAAATTTCATATTAAAATACAACTTGGAGGAAAAATATAGTTTCGCCATTTTTCTCCATCTACAAATCCCTAATACATTTTGTCCCATTAAACTTCGTTCACCTAACCAGTTCGACCGGCCGTTTCATCTGAAATAAACCCGCACGGCCGCTCGATCCAGATCAAACCTCCAGATAGTTAAAGAGATCTTTTACAGTAATGGCTGAGGGCGCTCGGAAGGAAAAATAACGCTCAAGAATGCCTCATTTGCACGAGTAAGCCTCGGATTTGGACTCAGGATGCTGTGCCGATTGTAATGGTGCGTTTTATCAGAGATTTTGGCGGTTGAATCTTGAAATACAATGAAGACAAGGTCCGCGACCGCTGGTTTTATTTTCACTTTTTAATTTTCATTTTTAATCCGCGATTTAGATCTCATTTCATTCACAGCACCAAAATAGCCTTATAACTGCATTATTATGCTCTGTTATTTCGTTTTTATAGTTGCAGAGGAGAGTAAGCCTGCAATTCTACCCCTGATTTATATTTTCTGCGCAAAAAGATTATTTTAAGATGCTCTGTGCATTTTCTCCATATATTTGATAACCCTTGCCCTGTATCATTGCCCTGATAATCGGTCTCTTTCGGCTTAGTGTCAAGGGTTATATAACACCTAGCCTCATTTTCATGAACTCTACGTGAACGGGCGTTATCCATTAGTTAGACTTCGCCCGCTGTAATATTGAAACCAATATTTCAAAATTAAAGCTCGAGTGACATTTATAGATAGAATTTTTCATAGATAATTCACGGAATGTCTGAAGCCATTTCAATCGCAGCTACTGCAGTAGACAGCATAATGGAAAACAATGAAAATGTTCCTCCTTGTCATACCTCAAATGCCGAAGAAATGCCCTTGGAATCTAAGCTCGATGTCAAACAGACTCAGGACCTTAACCCCTCATCCCGTCCTCGAGGTCGACCTCCAAAAACCCCAATAAGACACCCGAGTCTTCTCGTCCTCGCAAAAGATCAAAGAAAAATGCTGCAAATAATCTGTCAGTATTGGAGGGCAAGAAGATGGAACTTCCGCATCTTAAATCATGCCAAACCCCTGGCAGAAAAAAATCAACCCCACCGCCAAAATCTGAGAGTAGGAAATCCCCAAATTTAAATTCTTTTTGTGTCAACTTGGGTTCTTGCAAGGAAGGTGCAGAATTGACGCAATCACAAGAGCAATGCATGTTCAACACGGAGAGTAATATCATGGGTGCCTTAACCCCCAATGTTGTGGGTTCCTTAACCCCAACAATGTGGGTGCTGTAACCCCCAATGGCATGACCCCCATAACCCCAATTGTGCCTAAGATATCTGGTCCAGGTGACAGTAAGGCAGGGGATTCATCAAAGGACCCAGCGTCTGAGACCTGTACATCTTCTGTAAAGAAGACCATGAAACGCAAGCGCTCTTTATTTCTGCAAAGTTTGGATTCAGGGTCGAGGGAAACTCATGTCCAGCAATTTCGGCAAGAAATTGAGTCATTGTTCAAGTATTTTGATGAATCTTTTGAAAAGATTGGTTCTTCAGATGAGGAAGAATTTGCTGATACGGGGTTGCACCTACAAATGTGATCATTGCACGTCATTTGGAAGATAGTAGGCTTTCTTACTCAAAAACAGTAGAGGAGATCCATAAGAAGCTGAAGAACAAATTAGATCAGAATGGGGTGGAGATCAGCCTGGCATTTGTGAAAAGTTCAGTGCTGCTTATTGGGCAGCGCCCTTCGTATGGCATTCCGAGCACAGTAGCTGATGTTCTAGAAGACGAATCACAATCTTGCTTGTGGTGCTGGGAGGTATATTTCATTTTCACCTTTATTAAGGTTCAAATTTGAGAGTTTTTTATCAGTTTCACAAAACTGGCAGTAATGCTCATGAAAAGCAGTTTGGGATTCTTTTTGGTTTTGGTTTTTATTTGTAGGAATCATAGGTGTACATGTTTAATAGTTGTATTAATCTTGATGCTTGCCACGCATTTTATCTATTGTGTGGAACTATTTTCTCTCTGACAAGGGTGTTACCGTATACATTGACTGATTCTATATCAGGTTAGAGACTTTAAGTTGTTACCAAAATCACAGCGTGACTTTGTCAGTATTCGACGTCGATGTCGAAAGAAGATTCATGAGCGCATTACTGCTCTTTCAGGTAAGGGACCATAACTTGCTTTGGAGTTCGAGTGCATCTAATTTTTAATATCCATTTTGATTGTTGCACCCTTGCTGTTTAACAGAGGACAAATGTCCTCTTTCTAATGCTAACAAGTGCCATTTTGACAAACGCCATTGCTATTAATCTCAAAAGAAAATCCCTGTCCTGATAAGAATGCTTTCCTCCTTTTGGTCCTGACTGTGATTCAGACTAGAGTCCCATGACTCTCTTCTCTTGGTTCATGTTGCAGTTCTTTTTGACAATTGGCCCTCCTCTCACATATTTATTTATATTAACGACCTTTGACAGTTTAAGGTTAATTCCTACTCCCATGCTTCCTAGTTTTAGTTTTTAATTCTTCATTTTGGTGGCTGGAGTTACTTTAATACTCTTAAGTTCTTAACTAGCTATTACAACTTGGCATGCCGTACTTCTTGTCCTGTTATATAATCTTCTTCCTTTTTAAGCTACAAGTCCAGGCATTAGGGATCATTTTCAGCACCTCTGCTATAGAAACCTTTACATATTTTTTTGTTTACAACAGCAATGCTATCAGCATTGTCATCACTAGAAACAGAAGGAAGCAGGAATGTTGATTTAGCCAAAGCTGAGGAGCTGCTTATGAAAGCTGATGATGAAATCAGCATCCGTGCAATGGTTGCAGAATTGATGCAGAAGAGCCTTGCTCAAATGTATGGATTTTTGTAACTACGCTCAAGTATTGGATTGCTTTGCAAGACAATTTAATTGTATTTCTTTTGATTTTGAGGTTATGAAGTGGTGGTTCACGTGCCAGGGGAAGTCACTAATTGTACTATCCTCTTGCTGTCAGTGATAATAACTCCGAGGTTTAAATCCATTGACATTTGTTTCATACAGGATGATTAAGCAAGCTAAACAGAAGGAGAAAGAGGCGATTAAAGAAAAGGAAAGAAATGATCGAATGAGTGAGATGGAACAGAAACGGTTGGATCGTGAACTAAGAAAGGGGAAAATTCAGCAGGTTAGTTGAACCATCACAGTGAAATGCAAACTAATGGCAAGGCTTTGAAACTTTTATTAATACATTTTTGGCTACCTTTCCAGGAAAAAGAACAGGCTCGTGTTCAGAGGGAAGCACTCTTGCATGTGAGATTCACAACGCTCCTCCTTTGATTGTGCAGTCAAAATTATTATACATTATGCTAGGTCTTATTATACTAATATCCCAGTCCATGAGTGTGCAACTCTAAGCACTTTTCTTTGACTGTTTAGTTAAAATCAATATACATCTTGCTAAGTCTATAATATGCAAATGCGTCAGTGGGATATTAGTATTCTTTATTTAGATGGTTCGGATTATTAGGATAAGATTAGCTTGAATTACAAATCTATCATGTTGCAGAAGTTTTTGGGAAAAGCCAGTGTTAACTAAGACTCCAGGATGGTGGGATGTGGGGACTGAGCTTTCAGGACGGCAAAAATTTCTAAGATTTCAAGATGGCTATTAAAGTATTATATAAAATTATAAATATTTAAAATATATAGGTAAATTTTAGAAATTTTATGAACAGCAGTTCATATTTATATATCAGTTCAACATGTGCATACAATCCATGTCTAGATGTCCATATTAAAAACTCAGTAGCATACATATAGCTATACTAATGTTATGTGTCCATATATTTTTAATATTAATATGTACACTGCTAGTTTTCATGATATGTTGTGACAGTCCACCATGTGCATTTGTGCTCAAATATTTTTGTATTCATATATCACTCTTGATTCTTAATATATCTTTGTAATACAATATAGTTGGGTTATGGTTAACGGTAAATGTTTTTAAAGAGAAAACAACAAAGAAATTAATTAAAAAATAATTTTTAAAATTATAAAAATCTGAATTCTCTGAAATGTCTTGTGGATGTCCTGATGTCCCCACAAAAGGGGGATGTCACCTGAAATGTCCCCTGATATTTGGGGACGTCCTAGGGACATCCCCTTTTTTCTGCCTTTTTGAAAACATGGGGATGTTTCCACCATATCCTGTTGTTCCCAAGAGATTTGATTTTTAGGAGGGTGCATCCCTGTGTAACATTGGAAAAGTTTGTGTGAAATCTTTTTGTTCTATGTTTCGGGTCACCTTCTATGAACCATCATCAGGAGAATTTTAAGAGTGAGATGAGAAGCAGCAAACCATGACTAATTGAGTGATGATGGCTCACAAAAGGTGACCCGAAACATAGAGAAAAAGATTTCACACAATTTTTTCCAAAAAACTTCTCTGACATAGATCTTTGAACTATGAAAGCATAAAATCTCTTAAAATCTATAATGTTTTTTGCTATCCCATTTTACTGAGATTTTCCCTGTATTATCAAAGCTTGTAATATTGGTGAAGCATTTGAAGAATTTAGTTTCCATACATGAATTTTAAGTGCAATTGAACTACTTGTAGTCAAGCAACATTTAAGTGCACTCTTATAAATTTTGTTGAATATTTATCAGCGATGAGCTCTTACAATGGGTAATTAAGGGATTTGAGTCCGTCAGGGTTCACTCTTAATAACTAATTCGGAGAATCTTTTCACATGGATGCAAGTCTTCTGTAATTGTAGGCAGCACAGCAGGGGTATAAAATGCTCTCATGTACTGACTAGGGGCTAGGATAATGTATAAAAAAGTTATTCGAGCCTTTGTTATATGAATGTAGACCAGATTAACACAACGGGGCATATTGTATAATGCATTTGACCCATTATAGATAAGGTCACCAATTCATCTTACAAGACTAATAGTCTACCAATTCAATGGAACATTAATGCTACCATGTTCTCCCCTCTTAAGTACTTTATCGAGGAAGGAGTTTCTTTTACCTGGTTACTATGAGCAGGATCCTTAATTTTTCTGAAATTAGTAAGATTGCATTGTGGCATGTTTGAACATGGAATAACTATCTAAGATAAAAATATGTTGTAATAAGGAGCACTCACATTTAAGCTTTCCCGAGAATATATCCTACTCGAGTATTTTATTGACAATTGAAAGGTTCATTAAAGAGAGCATATTCCAATTAGCGCCAGTTTTCAATCAAACTTTTATAAGATAGATCCATGTTTTCCTTGAAACAAGGATGCCAAATATAATCAATGTCTTGGATACTGTCAACAAAAATATTGTCAACTGGTGAGCTAGTCAGAGCTACAGATACGTGCATATATTCCTATCCAGATGTATTCTGTTCTACTTGGTGACTGGCATAACAGATATCCATGTAACATGACATCTGACCCGAATGGAAATTCGTGTTTTATGTGCAGCCCCTCATTTGATATGTTCTAAGATGCTGCCTAAAACAATATTATACAAACAGTCTTGGCAGTTCCATGTTCTTGAAGTAGGTGCTAGAGATCTAGTGCTGGCTGTATGAACTGGTTATTAGAAAAGTGTTTTTCCCCATAACTACATAATATTGATTACTTTCAATGATAGAGGAGAAATAGACGAGTTACAGGTGGCCCAGTGCATCAGATATATTGCATTCTGATCCTTCCAAAAATGTGTTTGCTATATTTAATTTGTGTAACAATATGATTAGAATTACATAGTGCTTAATACAAATTTAATGCTTGGCATATATTGCCACCGGGTTCATTGCAATTTGTTGTCTTAAATCTTGTCAAGCTCTTATTTTGTAATAACATGCTGTCTTAGATGCAAACTGTTAATTGTTGGTGGCAGCACCTACATTCCTATGTATGTTACCATACGCTGAACCTAATTTTTTGTGAATGGGCGGCCTGCTGCTTTCCCAATTCGTAGATTCCAAGAATAATTTGCATATCCTTTTATTTTGGAGTCTTTAAAAATCTATTGTATGCTAATTTTGTTATGACCTTTCTGTTTTTAATGGAAATCTGGTCTGCCATTTTCTTTCTTCAAGTTTCTCTAGATATTATACATTTATTTCCAAATTTCTGGTGCTAGGAATATCTATCAAAATCCAGTGATAATTCTGTTTTACTTATTATTGTCTGATTGTACACATCCTCTGTTTTTGAAGTAGTCTGTTGCATAATACATGTTGATACATCCACATGACTGTTTTGTCCAACAAAAGGACTCCCAGGTTATGTTGAAGCTCTCTTTGATCTTTTTGCTATGGCATCAAGTTTGGTTGACATTGTCCAATGTTTTGAACAGGAGAAGGAAATGAAAAGGCAACAAGAGGAGGCTGAGAAGGAGCAGAAAAGACGTGAAAAGGAAGATGCTGAAATGAAGAAGCAACTTGCAATTCAAAAGCAAGCCACGATCATGAACCGCTTTCTTCACAGTAAAAGGGAAAGCACCGGAACTCAACATGTGGAAGAAACTACATATAACCATAAGCCTTTGGAGGAAAATGTGCAGGTTTGCAGTGGGGTTATGTCATTGATGGACCAAACATTATGGCAAGGAGAAACACAACCAGATGATCTTTTAAGGTATCCTCTCTAACTTCAGATATTCCCATTTTGTTTGCAAGGGTTTTGTCTTTTGTATTTTATGGTTTTCTTGAGAACAACGCCTTATTTTATCTGAATCTGCACTCTGCTCAGGTCACACTTGGCATCTTGGCATGATGACAATCATCAGATCTATATAAAAAGAAATCTACGTTGGGGCAAGCGGCGAAAGCCCAAAGTTGCATTGTTCAATGAACTAAGGTTGCAGCGAGCATCTGCTGAAGCTGTTATCTTAGAAAAAGTGCAACCCTTTACAAGCAAAAAACGGACTAATGATATGGAAGATCATGAATTTAAGGCAAAAAATGCTGCAAATGACTGGGAAGAGCAAGATTTGTGTGATAGTTTGCCTGAAAGTAATGGGACTACAGATGTTAATAGAGAAAGTATGTGTCTTGATAAGAGAAGAAAGCTTTTGCAGTTTGATAAGGCTCATAGGCCAGCTTATTATGGGACATTCTCAAAGAAAAGGTGAAACTACATGGCATACGTAGACCGCTAGGAGTTATAAGGATTTCCTATTTTTTAGCTTCCAATTTTTAATTGTAGAGGGTTTTTTTGAAACTATCTAGACCTATCATTGGTTTTTAATCTGTTATAGGCAGCAGTAAAGATTTAGTAATGACCATTCTGTTGTTTGTGCAGTGATGTTATTGGACCTCGACACCCTTTAAAGCAAGATCCTTCATTAGATTATGAGAATGACAGTGATGAAGAGTGGGAAGAGGTGCTTGTCACTGCGCTCTTTTCTTAATGATTTTTTAGCTTTTATAATTTTATATGGCCTTAGAATTGTCCTCTCTTAATGTCCTATCACTATTTGCAGGAGGATCCTGGTGAAAGCCTCTCTGATGCTGATGAGGATGACGAGGAAGAAAAGATTGAGGTTGAGAAAGAAAAACTTAAATGCGAGGAAGACGAAGACAGTGAAGATGGTTTTCTTGTGCCTGATGGATATCTCTCAGAAAATGAGGTACCTTTCAGAACAAAAACTTCATAGATGGAATTATATTGTAATGATTTCATATAACACATTGCACACAAAGACACGGTTTATTATTTAATTCACATTTGACCTGTTTGGATGGAGATGATAATCTTGTTTGAGGATTTTTGTTGTAGTTTGCAATTTGAATGGTACGTCATCAAATGTTTAGCATGTCTGATTCCAATTTAGTGCCATTTTCTCATAACATTTTCCTGGAATAAGTTCAATCGTGGACTTTCTATTTTTGTGCAAATTAGTAATTTGTTAGCTTAGAACAAGTATTTGTGCCCAAAAAATCAATGTAGGAAACATGGATTTCTACCACTTGGGAGGCCACCTAAGTGGATGAAATGTGTCTTTATTGAGGAAAAGCAGCACTGGTAATGTAATTGCTTACCCCATGGTCCCATGGAGGGGCTCCTAAAACATATCAGCAGTGGAGAAATTAGTGGCATTTTAACACTCTTATGGTCTCGTTTTTAAAATAAAATTTTCAAAAATACTTGGTAAGATATTTTTGGTTTCTTTTACTGTTTAATGGTCCAAATTTCCTTTCAGACTGATAGTAAATTATTGGCTGGATTGGATATTATTCCCACCTGGGCAGAAAAACCTAAACAGTAGGTGAAGCTTCTAGCCCCCTTGTCAGCAACCTCTTAAAATCAGGGGCAAAAAATTTGTGGCTTCTATTTTCTAGGGTAGAGTTCTATTTGTTCATGTGCCAGGCTTGAAAAAAATTCTGGGCTCCTATTTTTTAAGGTAAGATTCTATTTATTAGGCCTATTAGATAGCTTTGGAAGGAAATTTTTTTATTACGATTCATAGGAAGATTGAGAGAAAATAGCTTCTACCTTATAATGGTATAGAAATAGAACTAGATCAGGTAAAGACCATAACCCATGATTGGTAGAAAGAGACATCATAATAAAAATTTCACGTGGTCTTGAATCCTTAAAATAAGGATTTGGGCACTTGACCGAACCGAAGAGCACTCAACCCCTACCTATATATGGGTCAGGTCATTTATACGTATAATAGTTGTTGCTTGAGCAAGCATGAAGTTTGGGTTTGGTCTCATTCTCCTCACGTTGTCATACTATTGGTTGAGGTCCTCCCTTTGGACCCCCATAGATAGTTCAGGCCTCCTTATAGTTCTATATGGCTCCTATCCCTAGAATTTCAAGGGCCCTATCTCCCTCTATACGATTGGGGGCATAGATAAGATAAGATCTCTAGGGGGTTGGGGGCTCTCCTCTATTCTATTGCAGGGGAGGGGGCGATAGCCATATAGATCTATAGGGGGAGGGTGAGGAAACCCCCAGCCTTATAGAGAATAGGCCAACGACCTGGCCCTATCTGATTAGATTCCTCAATCATTCTAGTGCCCCTATCTATATCTGGGGACCCATATATATATATGGGGTTACGTGGTTGGGTTCAGGCCAAGGAGGCGAAGGAGCGTGGCTATATAGAGTCTAGTCGGCCCCTTGATGGCGGCTCCCATATCTATATAGGGAAAGGGGTGCCCATATACAGAGAGGGAGTGAAGGGGGACCCATAGTTCAGAGAAGGGGAACGCTCAGGAGGACAAAGAACTTTAGGGCATTTATGCTCTCCCTGCCCCTTTATAGATAGGTAGGGCATCCGGCCGGTCGGATCTTCCGAGATAGTTGATAGTTCCGCAGCACACACTCAGCAGTGTGGGATAGTTGCCAATCCAAGTTCCGGCAGGATCAGCCAGCTATTCCATTCGGTTGCCGACCCCGACCATCTCGTCGGATTGATAACTGCACCAAACATGCAATTGAAGAGAGATTGATAGGCCTTTCCCTTCCCCTTCCCCTTTCCCCTCTCCCCTCTCTATAGTAATTGGTAAGTGGCAACTTGGGGGACTGGGAGTCTTTGCCCTCCTCCCAAAGGGAGGGGATTCATCCAGTATTATCACTACTAGCCAAACCCCTACCCTATCCGTAATGGAGCCACCTCACCCTCGGAGGGCCTACCAGACAAGGTGCACCCTTGGAGGGCAGGGTTGAAAAATAACGATGGGGCCTGTTGCTGAAAAAAAAAGGGAATGGAAGCCCCTCCATGGGACTATGCCCTTAGAGTCCATGGTACCTAAAATGAAAGAAGAGGTAATCGCTTATGTAACGAGCCCTGAATCGTGATATCAGGTATCTTCATGGGAGGTGGAAAGAGGCGAGTGCTTCCAAGATTGAGAAACTTACATTTGATGCTTGGTTAGATCAGAGGAAGATAGTTTTACTTTTTACATTTGCAAATCGACACATTACAGTGCCTGTATCAGCATTGGCAGCTGATTTCCATTTCTAGGTTTGTTAAAATGCAAGCGTGCGGCTTGATTGACCTAGTATCAGTAATATGTTGGTATGTAAATGAAACCTTGCAAGTTTTCAGTCAAATTTGATCAGTCTTATCAGCGTTTGTCAATACCTAAGAAAACTACAGTCAGGATTCTGAGCACACTCTCCTAGTAGTTATTAGGCCCTTATTAGCCAAGTATGATGCCAGTTGATGCTTCTTCTACACCATACAGGTGAGAGAAGAATTAGGAATGCAACCTCATGGTAGCTTTTGGCCCCATCAAGTTTGCTATGACTGCAGAAGATGTTCTTATTGTCACCGAGTAAGGGATATGAGAACTTTCTAATTCTACAGTGCTGGCATGATATGTAACAATGCAAGAGAAGGCAAATATTTGCATGTGAATTTTTTTCTGTAATTGCTTTCCTTCTTGTGGTCTAGTGGTTTTATCAATTAGAGCCCAGAGTTAAGTTTGACATACCATAACTACACTACCAAGTTTTCCTCAGTTGCTCTTAAAACCGGGCAAAGGCAACAAGTAAAATTTTCAAGAGAGATTTAGCAGGTCTATAGCACAAATCCAGTGTCAAATTCCAAGTTAATTAAAATACACTTAAGCGATTGATGCTTTTGACTTTCCTCATGTCCAAATATGAAGTATTGCTTGTGTATTAGGAATGTTTGTGTGTTAGGAAATGATCATATTCAGCCTTCAAGGAGTTTCTAGATATGTCTGTACACACTTCCATAAACATACCCATCCTATGTACAAGGCTTTTGTGTTATCCCCTTGGAGCTTATTTTGAGGTTTTTCTTTCTTTGAATCTTTGCTAATGTCTGATTTGGATTCGTCCTTAATGAATCTGTGTATTAATTCTGATTCCTAATTTGATTACCTCTTCAATGTTTTTTACGTTGAAACTTTTTTGGCTCATATGGATGATTATTACCACAGTAACTTCTTGAACCAGTCTAAATATACCATAATAAATATTCTATCCTATTACTGTTTGGTTTTCAATTTGATCATTATTGAAGATGATCTGAAGTTTCCTCTTGATGAACAGGGAGTCTGTTTGGATGACACTGAATCGGATGTGGATGAAGATTCAAATGAAAATTTACACTACTCAAATAATGCATCTGAATACTGTGGCAAGAGCCAACAACTAGAAACTGAGTCTGAATGGCATGCTTTTGAGCGGCAGCAAAAAGTTCTGGAAAATGTAACAGATCGTGCATTGCGGTCTGGTCATGTTTTTATTGTCGTAAATCTAGCTCAAGATATTAATGATTTGAAGAGCAAGCCAGGATCTCCAGACCTAAATCCAAGACATAGATTGGAACAAACTTGTCTACAAGCTCTGCGAATCCAGATTTGCTCATTAGAGATATCCATTGACCTGCCTTCTGAGCCTCCAACAGAGGCAAGTGGTCAAGAGGATCAGGTGCCTTCCAAGCAACAAAAGAAAAGCTCTGCCCTGTCAGAATCAGATTTACCTGCATTGGTGAGTGATGGTCTACCTTAGCCAAGAATTCATCTGAATGAAAGATGTATTATCTTTGTACTATTATCTCAGAAGTGTTGGGATGTGATTATTTCTAGGTCTCTGTTATCCAGTCGTCTACTCAAGGTATCAATAAGATAGTTGAATCTCTGCTTACAAAATTTCCTCACATGGCAAAGCAACGCTTGAAAAACAAAATCCGTGAAATAGCAGACTTTACTGAAAATCGTTGGCAGGTTTGTGTAAATCACTTTGTTATGTAAATCACTTTGTTAAATAGATCCTATGTTTCCCTACACAATCTGAATGTACTGTTAAGTTATGTGTGAATGCTATGGTGTTCTTGCGCAGGTCAAAAAGGACATTTTAGAAAAACTGAATCTGTTGCCGTCTCCAGGTGAGAGTGACTTCCAATCGTTTTATAACTTCATTTCAAAATTTCAAGTTGCGTTCCTTAAATTAACATGTGCATGTGGCAAAATTTTTCTCTATTTCTGCCACTAATCCTTATTTTCTGTTCCCCATGCAGTGCAAGCTCTGGAAGATACAGAGACTCAAAAAGAACAAATCAAAGGTGTTGTTGCAAAGAGTCCAATACAACCTAAGGGTATTGCCACATACTTTTCAAAGCGATGTTTACCTCCTGAAGCAGCTGGAACTAATATTCGATCATCCTGACAATGGGAATTTTGAAAAGCAAAAGAATATGCTCCCTGATAAATGTAAAGATGTTTTGTAGTGATAGCTTTAATTACACAGCTTTCTCAGATTTGTATTTTGTATTTGCTTTTCCATGAGAAGGCTTCTGAACTCCCATTTTTGTGTAGAGGAACATTTTAGTGGGGGATGTCCTGTTCCTTGTAGTCCATTGCTTATGTGGTAAATTGTAACTCAGAGCAAGAGATTTTGTTCCCTCGTTTCCAAGTTGTTGAGTGGGGAAGTGTGGGAGATATTCTATACATTCCTTGCATTTAGATCAAGACCCAGGAGTTTGGTCAGCATATTAATAATATATTTCCTTTACCTGTTTTAGTATAATAGGACCTGCATGAATCTTACTCTTTTCCATTTTTGGACTTACACTAAAATTGTTTTTGAACCGTCTGGTTACTAGCCGGAAGCCGGGCAGAGCATATATATTATAATGGAAAGTTCTTCAAGCTTGCTATTATAACTTTTATCTTTGAGCTCACATGTCTATACGCTTCCATGCTTGAATTTATATGCCTTTTAAACTTCCTAACATGTGGGTTCGATGGGAAGATTAGGTTATTAATTTTGTTTCTGCTAGACAATTTTTATAAGACTACCCTCAACATGTCTCGAGGGATTGGTGTGTACTGTACTAAGTGGGGTTGATCAATGATAGTTTTTCTCTTTTCAAAATTTAAGTCTTAAATATTTGTAGATCCTTCTAAATTAACAAATAAAATATAAAAATTAAAAATAATATTTGATAAATTAATATACAATACAGATACTGCAAAATCTTCAACTCAAACATTTAGGGACTGATAAATTGATGCTTCAGATGTTTGAAATTTGTGAATAGCTGCTTAAGTTGCTGATAAATTAATACTTAAGATGTCTGATACTGAAATTTGTAAATAGCTGCTTAAATCCTTGAAATTTGTGACTAGCTGCTTAAGTTTTTTCTTTGAAGTTTTGGAATTCCTAATGTGATTCTTATAATTAGTTATTGATTTAGAGTATTTATTTATTTAATATTTTTTGGGTTGATATATGTTACCGATTCCTTTAAGAGGTTGAACTCATGGGAGGTGGTTCTTGATTATGGTATCAAGAATTGAATTTCAACAATTTTGTTTTGATTTTTTCAACTGTAATCTCTCAAGGGTATATGACATGTTTTAACAGGGTCATTTTGTAGATATGTTGTAAATGGATACAACCTTTGCGGCAGCATTATCATGAACGAGTATGCATAATGCGGAATTATTTAAACAATCTCTTTTCAAATGGACATGAATTTTCCATAAATAGGTACGGCTACTAAACATTGCTCTAGTTAACCAAAGCTTTAAATAATTTAAAAAAAATTTATTTAGTAACTTACATTACTAGGGTGATAGTGGGTGACTCTTGATTCTTTTTGGAGAAATTTCTTATTTGGGCTGTTCTAGAGATGATACTCGTCTGCCTCTCTTTGATATTGTAGTTCATGCTTGATTTTCCTTGATTTTTTATTCTTAACATTTTGTGTTTTGGATAGTTGTATTTTTTGGTAGTATGTATAGTCATGTGTGTGTTTTTTTCTATTAATTTTTACTTTTAAGGTTGTGTATACCAATTGACACCTTTTGTTGTAATTTGTAAACTTATTATTTTTTGTGAAATAATATGATATATTGGCGAGTTTCAATTAAAAAGTCTTACCTTATTTTTATAATATTAAAATTGGCCTTAATATAATATTAGGCTTTCTAAACATTGGAGATGTTGGAAGTGATAAATGATGGAGATGGTGTTGGTGAGCAATAGAAGGTTGCAAAATCAAATGATGATTGTGTAGAGCAAATGAGGATATTGATTGTATTGGTGAAGTGATTTATGTTGCATGCTTCTTTTTAGAAGTCTTAGGGGCTAAGTTTTTTGACCACAAACAAACTCTCAATTGCATAAGTCGAAAATTCAGCTTTGAATTTGCATGTAGTTGTGCATTTGATAGTTGGTGGGGAATTGGATGGGGTTAGGAAAAAATTAAGCATTAACAAGGCAGCAAGGGAGAAGATTGAATCATTTCAAGGTGTAATTGCGAAGAGTTGAGATTAGACAATTTTCTAGAGGTTGTTTCAATGGGCGATGTGGTTTATGTTGAAAACACAATACTTAAAACCCCTTCTATTGTTGTACCTCCTTTTGTGAAACTCAAATTATCTTTGTTAATGACACTTCTTCCTCTCTTGTTTTAATCTCAATGAGCTCTTTAGTTGTGTGCTTTGGTGAAAGCTACTATCTTTGATATATGGGTCAAAATCTTCTTAGAGCTTTCCTTTGCTCACGAGGATGAAGATGGGGGGATTAAATGCTTAAAGTGTGGTGTCTTCTTCATGGGTGATGGCCTTGTGCTTTGGTGGAACTATTCAAGCCTTTATTCACTCCAAGCTTGTGTCCTCTCTCGGTTTGTGGATTCAATATTTGAATTTTGAAGGCTTGTCTCTCACATGCTTTTGTTGTAACCAACTTGGGCATAAATTGGTTGCTTGTCCTTCAAGAATTATGCTTCTTGCAATAACTTCTCTTTTGAGATGGTGATGGTAGGTCAAGGTTTCCTTGATGTTGATTTCTTGGGGAGAAATCATGGGCAATTTTTTTCGACAAGCATGCTACTTCTCCCCCTTGATTGCTTGTGCACTTGGTTGAGCCTCAAATGTATATTACTTCTTTCCTCCCTTGCCCTTGACTCGACCACCGCCCCCCAATCCTTAAGTAGCGAGGAGTGGGCTTTGGTAGATACTCCAACTGTAGTGGAGATGGACTAGGGGAGTCGTGTTGTTGAGGATAAGCTTGATGTTGGTGTCATTCAATAGTTCACCACTTCTTAACCAAATTGTAAGGACGTCGTGGCTTTTACAACTCTTCACCAAGTGCAAAGGTCAACGGATAGAGGGAGAAAGATTGAGATCGGAAGTTGAGGATGAGATTGGGGTGGGTTCTCAAGGGACATTAGAAGGTCTTTTCTCTTGGCGAGGGAAAAGATTGCTCTTTGGCCATGGATAACATTCTCTCCTCCTCCCGAGAAGTTTCTTCTTTGTTTCAAATTGTACTTTGGTTTAGTTGTTTTTATCTTGTTTTTAAAATGTTTGATTAACTTTTAAAGTTTAGTTTTTTTTTCATTTGTGTTTCTCAATGAATGGTTGTTTCAATTTTCCCATGGATGACTCTTCCTTTGATGCTTGTTCATGGGCTTAGCATTTCTTCTTTTCTTCACCTTGTACCTTTTGTGTTCTATTCTTTCTCCAGGGGCATAAAGGTTCATCTTGGCTTCTCCTTTAGCCTACACCCAATACATCTTGGCCTTACATCATAGGCTTGTCCATGAGAGTCTTGGTTTGGGGTATGCTTCCATTTCCTCTATTCTTTTTTTGCTTTGTACTTTTGAAAATTTGAATGGGTGAGGGCCCAAGAGAAACCCAATTTTACCACTCATTTTTGGAATGGATGTCAATACAATTATTTATTTTATTTTATCAATTTCCTTGATTCTAGGCTTGTAATTATTTTCTCGAGGTCTTGAATTTAATCGTGGTTTATGGATGCTACTTTAAAATACTCATGTGTGTGTGCTTGCACACGTGTTCATGGGTGTAGGATATTATTTATTCCATTTATTTATTTATGTGGATTATTCCAACACTTTAGGAATCAACTTTCGTAGGTGTATTAGTCATAGGAGTTAAACTTGGAGTTAGTCACAAGAGTTACACTTGACCATCATTGTTAGTTAAGTGGAAGTTAATCTTAGTTTGACTCTGTCAAGTGCGTGAGTTACGCTTCTATTTTGGGCTCGATTCCACTAATCATGGAATTGTACATCCACTCTCCTATATGTGCTTCATTTGCAAGAAATTCCAAGCAAAGGTGTATTTGTAGATTTCTTGCCTTTGAGTTATTTTTCGCACTTTCATGCTTAGTTTTTTTGCTCCCTCTATTTTTTTTTCGCAAGTATTTATTATTTTTAGTACAAATTAAAATAGCGGAAAAAATAAAGGCTTGTAACTTTTGATAATCAACTCGGATTCAAGTGCCTTTTTTTTCATGCTTGTTCCATTGGAATAGTTTATTTTGTAGAACACGCTCAACTATAAAGTGTCAAAATTTGGGTAGGTCAAAAAGTATTAATTTAGGGGGGTGTAATAATGTGATTCCTTCCACATTCATTTTTTTTTTTGCAAACACACTTAAATCTGAAATGAATTTTGATTTTGTTTTGCTTACTCTATTCAATTATCACGAATGGAAAATTTCATGTCACTCACTTTGTGAAACAAGAAGCTCTACAAGATAACTATGGGTTTGCAAACTGAATCAACAGAAAAAATGAAAAAGATAAATGGTTTAACATGTGTGATGAAACCTACAACTTCTCATCCTTTTCTGTGTCATTAGATTTACGTTTTCATTTAATTGCCAAAACACCCAAGGAAATATGGGACACCTTAAAACAACTCTTTGGGAAACAAGATGAAATGAGAGGGCATGAACTGGAAAATGAGTTGATTGGTCTTAACCCTAACAATTTTGACACACTTCAAGACTTCTTCACCAAGTTTAAATATTTGAGAATGTTATGAAAGAATGTGGAATTGACAAAAGGACTCACAACTTATTCTTTTTGTCCTCACCAAACTAGGTCATGACTATCTTTTTTTGTCTCTACCTTCCATGCAACCAAAAGAGCACTTGGAGCACAATGGACAATGCCCTCCTTTGATGAGTTTGTTGTTGACTTAACTTGGGAACAAGATAAACTGATTCAAATGGGTACACTAAACCACATGCTCTACTTGTGGGGCATGACATACAAAAGGATTCAAAAGAGAAGAAACAAAATAACAAGGATCATGAGAGCAAGAAAGATCAACCCACCTCAAAATCAAACTCTGGAACATCCTCTTCTAGTGTTAAGTCCAAGAAAGAGTGGATCAAATGTGGGTATTGCAAAGACAAACATGATGAAAGCAAATGTTTGAAGAAACAAGTTGACTACCTCACGAGTCTTCTTGAGAAGAAAAACATAGGTGCCCCTGATTCTATCAAACCATCTTCATCAACCCATGAATCCTCCAAGGCAAATGACAATGGAAAAGGGAAAGAGAAAGAATCGAGAAAGGAGAAAAAAAGGAGAGACCTAGTTGTAGTTGTACCACCGACTCCTTCATGGGTTATTGATTTTGGAGCATCACATCATATGGCTTCTTCACATGTGGAGTTCACTTCCTTGGAGCCATGTGACATGTCCACTATCCGATTGGGTGACGACACTTCTACACATGTTTTTGGGAGAGGGTCTGTTGAAGTGAGTGGAGGAACATTCAATAATGTTCTAAGTATTCCCTCACTATCAACTAATCTCCTATTAGTATACTAGATTACTCACCTTAGTCAGGGCATGCGAGTTGAGTTCACTCTAGATTTAGTATATGTTAGAGAGTTGCACACAATGACACTATCATTGTAGTGGGTGTATTCGTCATCAAACTCGACTATTTCCTTCTCTCACTTTGACCCTCCAGATTCTTCACCAGAGTCACCTGTACTTGATGACACTTCTGAGATTGAGCACATTTATGACGATGAGGACTTCTTTTCTAGCACATATGACTACAATAGTGATGGGGACCCACCACCACCATATCCTTGTCACCTTTTAGTTTTAGAGGATTCATTTCTTGATCTAACTACTTTTGGTCTATCACATATTTTCAGGGAACACACACCTTGATTCAAGACTTACCAAAGATCGAGAAATCTTCTACTCAGTTACAAGACCTTCCACATTCCTTCTTCAATTTTGTTTTAGATTCAACATCCCTTCACGAAGCAGTTGGCACTTCTACCTTGCATGAGGAGGATAGTTTCTTGGATAGGAACTACACTTTGGTTGGAGATCCATTAAAAAATTTGCGGTTTCCTTTACTCTTGCACATTGATCCACTCTTCATCGTGCATCTATATCTGATCCACAATCACTCTAGAAGGTTATTTTGCAAGATACAAGGTGGCTACAAACAATTGTAGCTTATAGTGAGGCTTCTTAGATATCACTCTTCTACTTTGTCTCTTTTTTTTTGGGCAGAGTTTTTCCCGATGGGTTGTCTCCTTTTACTCCAATTTGTGAGAGTTGTATTGTACATGGGTACTCATCAAGCTTTATTGTCGGGCCTACTTTCTTTTTTTTGCTCACCCAAGCCATGCTTAAGGGGGTGTTAGTGTAGGATATTATTTATTTATGTGGATTATTCCTACACTTTAGGAGTTAGTTTGCTGAGGTGTACTAGTCATAGGAGTTACATTTGGAGTTAGTCATATGGGTTATGCTTGGCCATCATTGTTAGCCAAGTGGGAGTTACTCTTAGTTTGACTATGTCAAGTGTGTGAGTTACATTTTATTTTGGGCTCGATTCCACTAATCATGGGGGAGTTGGACATTCACTCTCCTATATGCGCATCTTCATTTGTGAGCAATTCCAAACAATGTATTTGTAGATTTCTTGCCTTGAGTTATTATTTACAATTTCATGCTTGTTAGTTATTTCAATTTCTTCAACTACGTGTGCACTTTTTTTCCAATTAAGGATCTTGATGAGATACTCCAATAGTGTCTACACACATATGTATACACATATAATTAAATACATACACACTTATGTATGTCCATACATGTATGTATGTATACATATATGTGTGTGTGAGTTTCGTGTGTACATATGTACATGTCTATAAAAATACACACAGACACATATGTAGATATATGTATATACACACACATGGTATGCACATATATATGTATCTATATATAATACACACATATCCACACACACATATAATACATATATATGCATATATAATACATATGTACATATATATGTGTGTGTAGAAATTATTTGGTGGGAAATGAGACATGAATAATAATATTAAATCCCATGAAAGGCTAAATCTAGTCCACGAGACTAAATAAGTACAATGCAAGGAATAAGGAGTGTAAAAATAACTTGAGAAAACAAAAACTAAAAAGAACATGGAACCGAGAAAATATATGAAAAAAATCATAGCCTTTGATGCACCATTGATCTCATCATATCAATAGCCATGTCAAGAGGTCGCTTCTTCAATCTTGAAGAAGAAACAAGGTGAATGAAAGAAGTAATTCTATGGGTGCAAATCATTGTTGAAGTAAAGTTTTTGTCCAAAGAAAATAACCAAGCATCTCTAGTCCTTGTAAGCCATGAAATTTCAGAGTGAGTTATAGGAGCCTTTGAAGATGTGAATTTTTTTCCCTTGAGCTTATAGTAAAGAGAACATCTAAATACAAAATGATCATCGGTTTCGTGTTCTAAAGATGAAATATGACAAATACAACATTCTTGAGGAATAAATGATGTCTCTTTATACAGAGATGATGTGAAAAACTTTGAGTTATGCCAAAGAAACCCTCAAATTGTAAGATAATTGAGATGAGTGTAGCTTGAAGGTTGGAATAACCTATCTTGTAAGTGAAGACACACTTTAGTAATGTTAAAGCTTTGAAGAAAGAAGATGGAAATGATCTAATCATTTGAACCAAAAATAGGTTTTATAGATTTCATCTCTCGATACTCCTATTTATCTTTGTTTTGGATACATCTGTTAGGAAATATATTAGTTTAGTGCTCACTTTAGTGTTAAAATATATTATTTGTATGTGATGTAATACAACTATTTATGAGTCAGTTAGTAGTTGTAAGTGGATAAGATAGTTGAGGACTATGTGGGAGTGGTTGAGATGTTTAGGATATATGAGAGATATGTGGAGAAATAAATGAGGGAGAGTTGAGATAACATAGGATTTGTGATTAGAGTTGACTCCCTATTTAGAGGAGACCATTCTCCTATTTATTGTAATCTCTTGTAATGAAATTGTTGCACCGTATGAATAAAGAAGTTCTAAGTTATATTGAAAGTATATTCTTGTATTTGGATTATTTCTCAAATATTTATTTGTATTAGTTAAACTTATATTATAATCCTCCAATTATCAACATTGGTATCATAGTAGGTGAGGTCAATTCATGAAAGTCGTGCAAGGTTCTGTCATGGCCATTAGCATGAGGGTCTAAGAGTGTTGGTGCTTCCGTTGTCATGTTTTCAAGTTTGGATTCGTAACAAAGGGATCACCAACAATCTCATTAGTTGTCAACGATCTTGTTTCTAGTCCCCGACGATTTTCCTCAATCGCCAGCAATTCTACCGATCATCGACGATTCTTGACAAAGACTCTATAGAACACCAACAATTCTATTTCCAATCACTAGTGATTCACTCCGCTCGCCCACAATCACTGTGTAAAAATTAATAGTGATTTTTCAAGCTTTTCTATCTAGATTAAAATTGTGTTTCTTCTATGTGTTTATAAGGACACATTGTTGAGATGGATTTTCCATTAGAAAAATTATTGGTTTTAACTTTCACACATGGAAAGTTAAAATTCAAATGCAACTAATGAACAAGAACTTGTGGGGAATAGTCAGTGGGAAAGAAACACAACCTATAGATGCAACTAAGTTACTAGAATGGCAAAGCAGAGATGATAAGGCCAAATCCATTATTGGCCTTGCACTTTCAGATTCTAAACTACACTACGTAGATTTAGAAAAGCCATCTACAGATATCTGGGATAATTTAAATAAGTTGTTTGGAGCTAAAGCAGTAAATGCAAAATTTTCTCTAAAGTTACGCTTATTTAAATTAAAAATGAGTGAAGGAGCTACTATGTCTAGTCATATTAATGATCTTATATCTCTCATGAGGCAACTAACAAAAGTTAAAGCTCCAATTGATGACGATGTTAAATAGTTTGACTTCCAAATACAATAATGTTGTTTTTACTCTTGGGAAAATGCCATCTTAGTCTTTGGAAGACATGATTTCAGATCTCCTAACAAAAAAGAGCAATGTTAGAAGATACATAAGAAGAAACTGCAATGTATTTAAAGAAAAATCACTTTTTTTTTTTTGACAAAAACAAGGAAGAAGTTGAATGTTTCTATTCCAAAAAAAAGGGACACACATCTTGGTTTTGCAGGGTTCGATCTAATGATATACTCAAAGGAAAACTCAAAACAAATGAAGCAAATGTGGCCAATGAAAAAGAACCATCCAACGAGGAAGAACCAACAAAGGAAGAACTAGAAAATGATGATAATGGTTATAATTCTGATGAGTTTCTATACTAAGTAAATTGCTTCTTGTTGGAGGATGGAGGCAACGAAGGAAGGAGGACTTTCAACGTCCTCTTGTCAGCCACAAGCGATGGGGCCGCACAATGTTTTTGTGGCATGTTTTTCATTTATGTTTTTACTTTCTACAATAAGAACATATGGATCATACATGTTCAAGTATTGTAATAAGTGAGCTTCTTTCTTGTATTTTCCCCAAATGTAAGAAGGTGATGAGAGCTAAAAGAGTACTATTATATCTAGGTTGTTGGTTGACCTTATAAAACCATCGTTTGTTATGGTTATTGGTTAACCACATGTAAAACCATCTTGGTTGTTTCTAGGTTGTTGTAATTCGAGGTAAATCCATCTTGTTTGTTTGTAGGTTTTGGTAAACCGAGTGTAAAACCATCATGGGTATTTCCAGGTTGGTGTTTAGCCGAGTGTAAAACCATCATTTGAGCTGGTTAGCAAAACAGGGTAATGTTTTCCCCATGTTCGCCTAAGGAAGGGAAGATTAGGAAATATATTTCTTTAGTGTTAAAATATATTATTTGTATGTGATGTAATACAACTATTTATGAGTTAGTAAACAATTGTAAGTGGATAAGATAGTTGAGGACTATGTGGGAGTGGTTGAGATGTGTAGGAGATATGAGAGATATGTGGAGAGATAAATGAGGGAGAGTTGAGATAACATAGGGATTTGTGATTATATTTGACTCCTTGTTTAGAGGAAACCATTCTCCTATTTATTGTAATCTCTTGTAATGAAATTATTGCACCATATGAATAAAGAAGTTTTGAGTTTTATTAAAAGTATATTTTTATATCTGGATTATCGCTCAAATATTTATTTGTATTAGTTAAAATTATATTATAATCCACTAATTATCAACAACATCTTGCGCATCATTTGTAAAATTATGTGGAGGGAGTCTCATTGATGTTAATACTTACAATACTTAATAGAGTGAAATTCCTATTGTACAAACGAGACTCGATCCACCGTGCTAGCCGCATAGATGATTTGAATGCTTGAGATGGGTACCTAAAGAAATTGAACAAAGAGTTGGTCATCCGTTTGACCTTGTGCACCATATTCATTAATTGAAAGATCACAATGATGTGTGACACTATACCAAATTCAACAAGAATGATGTCATGAGGAATCAATATTTCAACATGGAGATGCTTTTATAACATATGGATGTGTACTCTTTCAAATCATTTTTCATAAGGCAAGGTTCCCATGTTTCAACCCCTTATAGAATAAAAGGTACAACAAGTGAATGGGATCCATAATTGTATATTTTTAGACTTATTAGTTTATAAATTGTGAAACTTTAGAACTTTTGTGTACTTGATAATTATTAGTCCAGAGTAAATATTATTTGTGTGTTTTGAGGGTTTTCGTCATCTCTTCTTCTATTCCCCATTTCCTCTTCCTTATCTAATTCCAATTAGTTGGGAATGTGTTATTTGGAGTGTCCCCACGCTAATGGCCTTTACTCTTATATTTATATCTCAAGATTCATATATTTCTCAACTCCTTATTACTTCCAAAGTTACTTCTATTATTCCAAAGATTTCTCAATGTTATCTTTCCTAAAGTTTCTTCTAATCCTCAACATGTTTCCATTATTCCTCAACATGTTTCCATTTCTTCTCTAATTCTTCTAACCCCTCAACACGTTTCTAATCCTTATGTTTCTCAAATTATCTCATGACTAATATTCCTCTTCTCAACGACATATCCAATAACATGCATTATGCTCTTCCATTTCACAAATTTCTTCTATTGTAACTTAGGAACTTCCACTACTAAAAACATTTACATGATCACCATGAGGCAACCATTGCATCACTTGTAAATCAAATTAACACTCTTTCCCAAGGTTTTCATAATCCCAATAGTAGGGTGACTTTCAATGAAATCATTTGAAACCCATTGGATTATGAAATAATTCCACATCCATTTCCTATATGACTTGTTTCTCCAAACTTTGAATTGTTCAATATAAAAAGAGATCCTTGTTAATAGGTAAAACTTAGTTTAGTAAGTAATTATGCATTCTAATTATGTTTTTACATTGTCCATAATTACCACGGGTAATTAGTTTATTACTTAGGTAATTTGAGAGTTAATTGTTAGTTATATGGTTACATGGTTTATTTGTCAAAACCATATTATTAATTTTATTTGTATTTGGGAATAGTATTCCCATATGGTTGTTGTGACAACACATAGGTTGGTTAAACATGTGGAACTGTTCATTTGTTTGTATGTGGCTATGCAATACTTATATATTGCAGCCCTACCATTGCTGTGTAGTATGATATTTTCCTGATCAATAAAGTTACAATAGACTACCTCCTGTTTCCTCAAACATTTGGCATCAGACCTGGTTAGAGCTTGCACAAGTAAGTAGATGCTATAAGAGAGTTTGAAGAAGTGTTTGAGAAGGCTTGGAGAATAAAATGACCCATTGGAGAGGCTATGATGCCTCTAACATATTCCCAACCACACCCTTGCATCCCCATAATATGCTTCTACATTTCCAGGAAAAATATTACATTTTTTTGCATTAGTACCTCCTACACCCGGAAGATTATTTGCATTCTGGAAAAATTAAAAACACAGGTTTTAACCTCCTGCAGCTCCAGTGGGCCCCAAAAGCTTGATTTCTCAATTTTTACTGAGTTGGAAAACGTTTACAGTTTTCTGAGACCAATCATTCCTGGGTGCATCGAGAAATTCTATAGTGGAAGTCCCTAATCGAGCTAACAACAGAGCTAGGAGAGACGAGTTAACTTGTGGCTCTACCGAGTTGCATCTCTGTCCTGACCGAGCTAGTTCTTTGAAATAGAACATACGAGTGAGTTGAAAACTAAGTTGGCCAAGCTCCCACCAATTGAGCATTGCCTTCACTCCAACCAAGCTGGGTCGTTGCATTTAACATTGGGCCAAGTCTGTATTTCTAACCACTGAGTTTGTATTTGGTAAAGCGACTGAGATAGCCACATTGTTAAAGGAGCCAAGGCCGAGTCAAATTTAAATCGTCGAGTTGAGGGGGACCCCTGCCCACTGAGTTGTGCATTGGGAAAATCAAACGACTGAGTCCACTGGTGTACCGAGCCCGTTCAGGGCATGTTGAGCCACCATGGTGTGCTGAGAGCTGAGTGCTCCATCAGATCCACCCCCATGTCCCTACAAAAAACAATATACCAAGCCGTATACAAATCAAATCCTTCCCACAGACCCCTGCTAACATAACAAATGATAGAGACAATAAAACAAAAGCTATAACAATAACGACGGAAGTAGATAACACAACATATCCAGTTTCCCGGGAAACCTAAACCATCATGTACCCACAGTCTGCCACGTGGATCCTCCACATAGTGCCACATCGATTTTCAAGGTAAGTCTAGTTTGTAAGCGTTTAAATACATTTTCCTTCATTATGTAATGCACTAGATGTGCTTTGTTGGCTAGTGGGAAGTTAATAAGTCGTTGGTGGAGAGGATGTTAGGAGGTCGAACTTCCCCCGTCACTTTTTTATTTTGAAATTTGGAGGTGTTTTAGTGGGACAACCAAATACAGCGGCTTGAAACCTTCGCTAAACCCTATAGTTGCAGCCAACCTCCCCCAAATTTAGTGACAAAAACACTATTTTTGGGCAATTTGTTTTCTCCCACATATCTTATAATATTATAATAAGCAACTTTTGTAAAATGAAGGGTGTAAGCAAGGGTCAATTTCAGATGTTTTAAGAATGCTTTTACAAATTTTTAGTGTTTAAGTCATTTTTAGCTCCGAAGCCACTAGGGCCTCGAAAAATATTTTTTTGCTTGCTATTTAATTTTTCTCGCACAAACGATTGCAATTATATATTTTGAGTGCATTATTGCGTTGCTTTATGCTAACGTGCCCTCTATTCTATGGAAAACAATTTTATGGAAAACAATGCTATGAAATTATTCTTGCTTGACTCACAATCGCTCCGTCATGATAATTATGCCACATGGAAGACCAAAATTCAAAATCAACTCGAGTTTGAATAAATTTGGCCGGTTGTAAATGGTTCAACAATAAGATCAACCGATGATGCAACCCAATGAGGAAAGTTTGACAGGGCCAATCAAAATGCCACAATGATTATCTTGTTTACAAAATTTGATGATGTGTAACCCCATATTTAAGATGCCAAAACAACCAAAGAAGTATGGGATAAGTTTGAGCATAGTGTACAAGGATCGAAACAAAAATAAAATATTGAATTTGCGAGTCATTTGTTTACATTGAAATTCAAGTGAATGAGATAGTGGAGACTTAATTGCAGAGAGTTACAACATTGAGGGCTTCACTTCTAGCCCTGGGAGAGGAGATTTTTGATGCAAATATTGTGCCCATTGTTTTGAGAGCACTTCCTCCCTCTTACCACATTTTTGTGATGAAAATGAACTTGTCAGATCACATCATTAGTTTTGAGAAGTTGGTGAATTTTCTGCAGCAAGAAGAGGCACTCTACAACAAAGATGAAGAAGAAGAGTAGACACTATCTTCTCATCGAAAGGGAAAGGAAAAGCACAATCTTCCCAAAAGTCCCAAAAACAACATCAACAAGGGGACAAGTAAAAGAAGAAATGTCCTATCTACAAACAATGTCATGAGTTGAGATATTGCTTGTATAACATGTACATGAAAGGTTAATTGAGGAATTCTAGACATTAACATCAATAATCGCAACAGGGAAAATCACATTACACGCAAAGGTAGAAGAAGGGGAGCTAGCGAAAGAAACCTCATCAAATAGGAAATGTAGTTGAGTAAGAATACCATTTAGATGATGAGAACTTCTTGTACACTACCCTTCTAGTGAAGTAACCACGTCGTCCTAGTGCTATCTGGTATGTTGATTTGGGAACCACTCAACAAATGATTGGAGGCAAGAGACTGGTTCACCACTATATGAGACACACCCTCCAAAAATCATGTTTCATTGGGGGATGACTCATCCTACACAAGATGAGGTATTACAAACTTCACTCTTCTTCTTGGTTCATAAAATTGTAGGTTATTAGATGTCTTGTATGTCCCTGGTTTGACAAAGAACTTACTATCAATTAGTCAACTTCTAGATCATAATTTGAAGATTGATTTTGATAGTCATTCCGATAAGAAAATGTGTTTGATTTGAGATAAATCCAGAGGCTCAAAAATTGTTGCAAAAGACTCAAATGTGGGATAAATGTTGCAACTTGATTTTGTCCACAAAGATGATCAGACAATACTGGCTAAGAATACTTCTTCTACACAATTGTGGCATCAAAGGTTTGGTCACATTAGTTTTAGATATCTCAATACAATTCACCAGTACAATATGGTGAGAGGATTTCCATCTTTAAAAAAGGATATAGACAAATATCCTAACTTCCTCACAGAAAACAACATAGAGATTAATTCCGTAAGAGTACTTATTGAGCTTTAGGTAAGCTTGATTTGGTTTATACTGATCTTTGCGGTCTGATGCAACCTATTCATTTTGGATTTCAGTATTTCATGTTGTGTTGATGATTATTAAAAAAAGTGTTTTTTTGTCTTTGTAATAATAGTGAAGCTTTGATAACTTAAAGAAGTTCAAAGTAGCTATTGAGAATGAGACTGGTTACAAAATTAGATCTCTCCACTTAGATTGAGGTGAGAATTCACCAAGATTAAGTTTCAATCCTATTGTAGACACCTATTTTTGGGTATAGTGCCCCTCCGTCATCTCACATTCACGCTATTTCCATTCTCGCATCTCTTTCTCTTAAATTAAATAAAATCCTATCTATTTGCTCACATTATTTGATTGATTATCAATGGGCTCCATATGGACCCATTTGATAATTCAATTTTTGGCATCATCCCCCATCTCTCACAAATTATTTAATTCATAATGCATATCTCCGACACCCTTTTTTTTTAAATGGAATCTTCTCACCCACCATGCCCCCCACTACATCTAATAATTCAAGTCGTGGTCCCCACATGATCACATCATATCCCTAACTCAGGTTACTTTACTCAACCCTGGGTATCATTTAACCTACAGTTTAGCCTCACATCTAAGCTATAAATATGGGTTTCTCTCCCATATTTCAAAAAAAGGACCGAGAAGAAAAGGATCGAAGACTTGGAGATACGAAAAAAAGAGAAGAGAAGGAAGAGCTTAATTAAGTTCTTGCTAGTTTAAAGAAGAAACCTTTGCCATGGTTCATTATCTTGCCATCTTGATGCCTAGTTCATCTCCATAACAGAGCACAAGCTAAGTTCCCTCGTTATTTTAGTTACTTTTCGTTTTATATTCCATTACTATTGTTCATGATCTGTTATTATCTTGTCTGACACGGGGTTGACATCCTCCAAGGGAGTTAAAATCCTTTTCGAACCCAGGGTATCTGGCAACCCCGCATATTGTGATCTAATCTTATTTGTTTGATTTTGCGAGATCTAGCTTCTTGATATCATGCATCTGCTTTTCTTTGCGCCGTATCATCTATCGCCATCTCCAGGTACTAAACCCTTGTATACTCGACGTTGTTTAGTGTTTCTTAATTACTCGTACACTCACCTGGACAAGAAGCTAGAAATGCAAATCAACATTTGGCACGCCTGGTGGGACCAGATCCTAGATCTGGTCATTTTGTTTGTTATTTTACTCATCTTGTCTAACTTGCTTGTTTGCATGGTCTTAATATTCGTTGATCTCAGTGTAGCACAATCCATCGTTTAAGTTGCCTCAGAGGTACGTGCTCTTTATTTTCTGTTTACCTACATGGGAAATGAATCAAAATTGACCTTATGACTTGATGTTTGTTTTCGAACTTGGTTTTGCATTAAATATCGTAAATATCACAATTAATCGTCATTAAAAGATTAGTATTTGGAGGATAAAAATTTATATCTGGTTTAATATTGATTAATTTTGTAGCTCATTCCATCTATCTGGCTTATGATATTGTCGTGGGTTTTCTTTGGATGATCGTTAATATACAATCTCATTTATATTATTTTATATAAAAATATTAACCTTCATTATAAGGCAAATAATAATAATAAAAAGTTAATTAAAAACATTATGAAATAACATTGAATTAAGTTATAATAAAATAACAATTAATAAAAAAAAATTATGAAAGAAATTAGAATTAAAAAAAAAAATGCCATTCAATATTGAAATGTAATCCACATCCATGGAATGTCAACACCATAGTTAATTGTATATGTCCCGTTTAGTTCTCTTTTCATGTGATTCACTTTATGTCATCACACATGTAAAAAGTTGTGTCCATGTGCGGTATGACCCACCAATTTTAATTCACTCATCCTTTAGGTAGGTTTGACGAATCTATCATTTTATTAGTTGGGCTTTTATAGTCATGTCATTTTATTAGTTGGGATTTTATTAGTCATGTCATTTTATTAGTTGGGCTTTTATTAGTCATGTCATTTTATTAGTTGGGCTTTTATAGTCATATCATTTTATTAGTTGAACTTTTATAAGTCATATCACTTCATTAGTTTAGCTTTTATATAAGCTATTATTTCATTAATCTAATTTATCTTTTCGACTTAATTGCTTCCTTTATATTATTTTATAGTCTATCGTTTAATTTTCGTCGCTTATTTACTCGAATGAAATAGGAACATTAAACTACAATTTTGTTAATTAATTAGATTAATTAATTATTTTATTTTTATTTATTTACGACGACACCATTTGTAAAATTTATAAAGTCATTTTTTAAACTACCTTAACTAATAGCATTTATTATCTTCTTGCAGGATAATGTCTATAACCTCACGACAACAACATTACGTTGTCAAAGACCAATGTTTAAATCAAACACACCGCACAAAAATACTTTTACCGACCTTATCTCGCAAACATAGACGGTGCCATTTTAGGTTACTCGGCGTTCCTGGCCACTGACCGTCACCTCCAAGTACGCCATCATCACATGTGATCAAATAAATAGAAAAAAACATTATCCAGATCCCTCTTTCCAGTCGTGAACGGTGCACTTTTAAGGTCACTAGACGTTCCGGGTCCGTGATTAATACCTCTAAACACGTGTAATCAAATAACACCGATAAGTGATTCTCTAGGTATTTCTCATTTTTCTCTATTTTCTCTTTTTTGCATCGAACTTTCCCTTTCCTGAGTGTCTGTATACATCAAACATCACATTTCATTTTGGTCTAAAACGAACCTTCTGCATCCCCTGATCACATAGCTTAAGTAAAGAATTTAACTCTCTGCATTTCACTTATCACACACTACCTGAGACTACACAAACATAATTAACACATCAAAACGTTCCTCTCACCTGGTTAATTGATTGGGACCTAAACACCCAACGACAACCGTCTCAGACATCTCCTAATCCATAACTACCTGAAACCAACCTTAGACTCCTTTAGGCACCTTCATTACCTACTTTTATTTTCTATTCACATCCTATAAATTAATCATGAGGCTAAAAATATTCTGCTTGATTTGTTTGTCAACAACATACATAAACAAATGTTTCTCTATTTCACACCTATTGTCGCTCTCTCCCAAATTGAGACAAACAAACAATCTGCTCTATCCAATGATATTACTTCTTCTGATGATCTCACCCGACAAGATACTAAACTCAAAACCACGTTGTCAATCACCCAACCTCCAGTCTCCATGGTCTCACCTCATGAGAACCATGTCATACAAAATTCTCCCCACCTTGACACCAACCCTCATATCCCTTGTCAAGCCAGTCTTCCTAAACTGATCGCACCATCATCTCCTGCTCCTCTAGATACACTCAAATCTCCTCCTAACCCCATATATCACTTCTTACTCCAGAAATCTCATATAATCTCTTAATCCTCCCAATCTCTAAAATTAGTGGATTGCATTCCACCCACATCCCATTTTGACAATTCTATTAATAGGCCTGTCCAGCCATCTCAAACTCTTAACACATATATTCCCGATTATGGTCATGCCTTATCGCTCAACATTAACCTATACAAAAATCCCAACCTGTAACACATGTTAGTCCTTACCAAACAGCTCCCCAAACATTTACATATCCACACATTAATCAACTGTCTTATCCACAAACTTATCAACCACCTTATCAGATGCTTCCCCAACTACCCACACACCCATAAACATATCATTCACCTTATCAAATTAATTTTTAAACCACATAGCCAATCCAATCTCAACCTTACAACATCTCGAGTGATTCAATTCACACGTTAATGAATCGATTAGCCGCTTTAGAAACCCTTATTTAACACCCAAAAACACCTTATCCTATGAACAAATTTGTAATGAACCGATTCATCTGTTGGTTCCAATTAAACCCTATCCTCCTCATTGGAAACTTCTTGCATTTAATAAGTTCAATAATAAAGAAGATCCCCAACAACATCTCCTCGCATTTAAACACGCATGTTGTCTTATTGCGCATGATCACGATTTACTTCTTCGCACTTTCCCCATGTCTTCGTCTAGTCCCGCATTGGGCCGGGTACAACAAGATCCCATGACATTCTTTATTCTCTTTCACTCAACTTACACAGTTGTTCTTAGAACACTATTTTATTAATATCACATGCAAGATTACTATCCTCGATCTATATACCATTCGATAGTTTGAAAATGAGCCCATCGCCAACTTCGTCGTGCGGTGGCATGATATTATAAACCAAGTATCCTTCACTATCCCGTAAACCAAACTCATTGAACTATTCTCATGTTCATGTGCCAAACATATATCATCCACTTTGCAGATCCAATCATTCTGAACCTTTGATGAAGCTTTCACAATGGCTCGCAAGCTTAAAACCCGTGCCATTGAGCAGGGTCATCTTAAATTAAGTTCAACTAAATCAAAAATTGAATCCACCAAACCATTCACACATAATGGCGAGTTCAAGGTCTGTAGCCAACACTATGGTCATTGAACCCTCATCCCCATCTACATCAAGCACATGGTCTCAATAACGATCTCCTCAATCAATAGCCAACTACACTCCTTAGGAGAATCATACAATTTTGTATTTGATAAGTTGATGAGTGTAAACTCCATCCAACTACCTCCCATATGACCCGTAGAAAACTCGCAAGCCAAGCCTATTTGGTATCACGAGGCCCACTTTTGTAAATATCATCGAGTCAAAGGTCATGACATTGAGAGATGTTGTTCCTTCAAAGATCGTGTCCAACAACCTCGTAAATCAAGGGGATATCCAAATTGATACCTCCACTGCACAAACTAATCAACCACCAACAAATCATGTCACCCCTTTACATCTCAACTATCAAACGCTTGTATGGTTGACACTGTCAATCAAGATCCCATCTTATCACCAACTCCACATGTTCCCACAATGGACATTATTCCCATCCCTTATTTAGAGCCTGTCACACCTACATCAACTTTCACTACCTATCCTGAATCTACACCTTCTCCTATCCTTATCACATCCACATCAAATTCAACTATATCATCCATTTCCACCACTTCAAACATACCCCAATCCACCACATTAGATTCCCCCTCAACACCTATTTCGCCTCACTCATATCCACACATATCCCTATGTCTCTCCCATATATTTCTTCACTCACATCTACCTCAAACACACCTATTACTACACCTATATTGCCCACATTCATCCCAAATAAACTCAGTTCTAGTACATGCACCCTTACAACCCCACCTTCAACATCAACCCCATTAGCTAACATATCATTCTTACCCCTTGAAACATTTATGAAACAACCAGTCCCTTCTACTTCTACATCCGAAAATGCTCCTGCATTTGTTGCATTACCCTTACCAATAAGGTCTACTCCATCGGTTATCACATCACTCACATCTCCACATATTCCAAAAGTTCCTACATCTTTATCTATCCTAGCGACCCCTATACCTATCATATCAACAAGTCCACCTATCTCTACCTTGACAACCTTGCCCGTGGCCACATCACCCAATCTATCCCAATACTCTTTACCTAATCCTTCTATCACACCAACCCAATCCTCTCGATCTGTAACCCTATCAAATATACCCCTTGAATCACCTACTGTACCAACACCTCTACCTAAATCAAATAAAGATGCTTTACCTTCTCCCTCTAAAAATCAACTCTTCCCATGCCAAACCGAAACAATCCACATCTCACATAGATATCATTAATCGCATCATACAAACACCTATCTCTTCATTAACATCTTTGTCTTGTTTTAGGACAGTTTCTCCATTAATAACCACACGACCGCTATCAGATCCTCCGGTTAAAATTATTTTCATCCCGCCTAGAGGTAAATCTTCTTGGTTGAAGTCTAAGGCTCAGGGAAAACATCCCTGACAGTCCTTTGTGCATCCATGGAAGCATTCGTGTTTTCCCTCTTCTCGACAATCCAATACCACAACATCCATGTCAGGATCAATTTTTCCATCTACGACATCTTCCAATAATCAATCCACATCCAAACAATACCATCCTTCAACCAAATTTGATTTATCCTCCAAAACATGAAATTCCGGACAAGTTTTGCTCCTAGGGTAGAATTTTGAAGAGCAAGGTCCAGAATTCCCATCCCTCCGAGGTGTTTAGGAAGTTTAACCGTATCCCAATTAACAAGGTGAAATTTGCACTCTTCATTATTTCCTTGCCATAAGAAGGTTCTAACAGTCTTTTCAATCTTCATCAGAATAGATTTAGGGATCTGTAGGACAGACAACATATAAATCGAATGGCGAGGAGAACATAATTAATTAAAAGGGCTCAACCAGCCAGGGATAACCACTTTCCTTTCCAGGAGAGAAGTCTGGTAGAGATGGAGTTAATAAGCCCGTCCCAGAGATGCGCTCTGCCATTCCCATGAAAAAGTGGGATACCTAGATATTTGTGTGGGAGGACTCCCACTGTGAAGCCAAGAATTGCTTTGATCCTGCATTGTAATCTAGGAGCAACATTAAAGAAGAAAATGATAGATTTGTGAAAGTTAATAACCTGTCCCGTTGCGGAAGAATAAGAATCAAGAATAGACGAGAGGTGCCTAGCTTCAGGGATAGAACCTTGACCAAAAAGGAAAGTATCATCCACGAATTGTTGGTGTGAAAGGGCTAGTAGATTGGAGGTGATTGGAATGCCTCTGAGGGATCCATCCAAAATGGCTGACTTGATACTTCGCTAAGAGCCTTAGCGACCAAAATAAAAAGAAAAGAGGAGAGGGGATCACCTTGTCTCAAACCCCTGCTACTTTGGAAGAAGCCTTCAGCCGAACCATTAACCAAAATAGAGAATCGAGGAGTGGCTATGCAATTGAAAATCCAATTACAAAATTTCAGTGAAGCCCATGGCTTGAAGAGATTTGATGAGGAACCTCCAATTGACATGATTGTAGGCTTTGCTAAAGTCCAATTTCAGCATCATGCCACCGAGAGGAGGAATGAAGTGTGTGAATCAGTTCATGAGAGATAATGATCCCATCAGTAATTGACCTACCAGGGATGAAGCCACTTTGTTCATGAGCAACCAATTTTGACAAAAGTGGACTCAATCTATTTGCAATAGCTTTGGAGATGATTTTGTAAGTCGTGTTGCAAAGGGAAATAGGTCTGAAATCATCCAAAGACTTGGCAGGAGATTTTTGGGAAACATGCAGATGAGAGTGTGGTTGAGAGCACCTAAAATCTTGCCCATTTGCCATGATTCCTCAACAGCATTCCAAATAGAATTCCCAATGACATCCCAAAAGTCCTGGAAGAATGAGGTGGGGAAACCATCAAGGCCGGGTGCTTTTTCCTCTTCATTGAGAAAACAATTTTTGAACTCCTCCTTGGAGAAAGGAGAGAGCAACAATTCGTTATCAGCATCTATGACCGAGGCAGGGATCTGATGGAAGAAGGAAGACTGCTCACCAAGAGGGGTTGCCGAGTCACCATTCAGAGCTTATTGAAGTAAGACACTAGCTTTGGATTTGATCTAAGATTGAGTGGATGCAACAGATAGATCCTCCAACTGTAGGGATGATATGTAATTGAAATTTATTTTGGATTTAACAGAGGCATGGAAGAATTTAGTATTTTTGTCTCCGTCTGCCAGCCAAACTTCCCTGGATTTTTGGTGCTAGTACGTTTCCTCTTTAAGAAGAAGATCTCCCAATTCCTTGAGAAGAGATTTTTCTTTGAAGAAATCAGCCCGAAGCATCCCATGAGAGAGGATAGAATCGTTCAGATCATGGAGCTCCTTCTCAACTCTCTATTTTTCCTGAAAAATATTTTTAAAGCATGAAATATTCCAGCTTCGTAGATTATCTTTCAATAGGGATAGCTTTTTGGAGAGTTGGAACATCTAGGTCCCCTTAACTTTGAAGGAATCCCACTAGAATTTAATCAGGGGCCTGAGTGAAGGATCTTGCAACCACATGTTTTCGAATTTGAAGCGCGAGCAATGAGGGGGCAGGTCGAAGGAAATATTCATAGAAATCGAGAAATGATCGGATCCTGAGAGTGGAAGAACAGAGCATTTGAGAAGGAAATTGTTATGCAACCAAAGTGCAGAAACAAGAAATCTGTCAAGATGCACTACCATGGAGCTAAACCCAGGCTGCCTATTATTCCACGTGAACTAACCCTGACTAGGTTCCACATCGGCCGAATTGGTGGAAGAAACAAAAGATGTAAAGTCTACTTGTGAACGTGGCTACCATTGAATACCTCCACGCTTATCAAGATTAGAAAGAGTAGCATTGAAATAGCCAGTAACGACAATCTTGGAGTTGATAACCGAATCAAGGACCAGATGAAGTTTAGACCATAGATCTATTTTTCTGATCGAATTAAGGGGACCATACACATTGCATAAGAAAAGGGATTCATCAGATTGTTTAATAAAAACCTTGCACCATATGAAATTTGAATCAACGAGAATAGGCTCAAGAGTGCAGCAGCTGGATTTCCATAGAATTCCAAGACCTCCCAAGGCACCTAAAGAATTAGAAAAGCAACCTTCCCAACCTTTCCATCTTTGAAACCATCCATTCTTGCAACCTTCCACTGACATCTTAGTTTCATGTAGAAGGAAAATATCAACTGTAGCATCAAGACATAACGTCTTAACAGACGTTGTTTGTTAGGGGCATTGAGGCCCCTAACATTCCAAGAAAAGAGGATCATTTGATCTTCAGAGAGGACTCACCTCTCCTACTCATAGAGGGAAAGAAGGAACAGAGTTGAAGTTGCTTCCCAGCTGCAACCTCATTTTGGGAGATTTTACTCTTAGGGGGTGACCTAAAATGCTTTTGACCAAGATCTATGTTGAGAAGTGTTGGTGTAGGAAGAATCAAACAAAGCTGTAAATTATCAGAAGAGAGAGCCTCATGGATATCTTCCTGTAAGCCAATGGAGGCACCATCATTAGACTGAATAGTTCGTCCTTTTCATTCACCCATTTTTCCAAAGAGACGACATTCCCTCCCAGGCCAAGAGAGATACCATCGTGAAAAAGAGATAAAATTCTTGTAGAGTCCTTAACCACTGCTGCCGTTTCTTTTACCAAAGAGATGGTACCAGGTCCAGAGTTATGGGCTCAATAGTAGAGGAGGGGTCAGTAGAAACCATTCCAGTGGGTTTGGACATGTTTACATGAGCAGGAGCAGAGGGAGAGGAGGGGGAAGGGGAGAGGATTTTTTCTCCATTCCAATTTGCCAAAAGAGGGGGAGTTTTACAAGATTTTCTAAGTGGCTGTGTTTTTTGCATTTAAAACAGGTGTTGGAGACACCTTCATATTCCACCTTTTGCTCCCAGAGCCCGGCCTAGGAGGAGATGAAATTATGGTCCAGAAGCTTCTGATTATAATTGATGGAAATACAAATCCTAGCAAAGGATGAAAGGGTACCTTCCAGGTGACAGGGTCGATGCAAACAATGCGTCCTAGACTTGAGTAGATTTTGTTGAGAATGGGAGCGGACCAAAACTCACTAGGCAATGAATAGAGTCTAACCCATACTTGTAGTCCTTCCGTTTCTGCTCTAGCCGTATCAAAGTGAGGCTCCCAATCGCGAATCTCCAAGCCTGAATCAACTAGAAGAAAATCTTTCCTCACCATGGTGTCATCCTTTTGAGTGGCGCTGCAAAAATAACCAGGAAAAAGCCCTTTCAAGGAAGTGAATACTCAGGCCGCTACCCCACTGCACATCACACCAATTTTGAATGCCTTCCACACCAACCTACGACCAACGAATTTTGCAAAGATTTCTCTAGATGAGAGAAGCTTTGTTTGGGCTCTAAAACAACATCATCCTCCAAGGACACAGAGATAGAGATGGAAGGGTCCGAGGGGGTACGTAATGTATCAAGATCAAGTATTTTCTATACCTTCAAGCACACTACCCGATGTGGGTTGTCCGGGACCCGGCACGGCTCCCGCAAGGCTTCCGACAAGCCCCCGGCCCGCAGGGGCTCCATCGCTGCATCACGGGGAGGTGAGACCGTGTGACCATTGCAAGGGCTGAGATTTAAAAAAAGTGACCGTTCTGGTCCACGAGGCCTCCACTTCCCTTTCATCCTGTCTATCATCTCCCAACTTTATCACTTATCAAGGCATGTATGCTAAGTTAACTAATTAAAATATGTCATATGAAAGTAATTAATAGAGTTGTTGGCCTCTAATTTAAATGTTGTAAGAAATGTGTAAGAGATATGTAAGTTGATTTTGGAGTAAGAAACACTCCACGTTCTTTGAAAATTCGAATTTGTCCTTAGAGGTTGATTTTGGAGGCTTGTGGGACAAGTTAAACTTGTCCCATGCCTCTTAAATTTGTATACCAACCTTACTTATGGTTGTAGAGTTAAATTTAGCCCTTCTTTATGCATTTTTGTAAGTCAAGTTGAATGTTGTAATTGCAATTTTCTTACATGTTTTAATTTCAGTCCTTATGGCGTGTGGGCTTGTTTGAGTGTGTAAGTAAAACTGTCATATTATTCACCCACCTAATTATTATGCTTTGGAGAATGAAGTTGACTTTTGTGTTGGGTTGAGGATGTGTGATGTGGCATCCCACATGGATCCACCTCATTCTCTTCTCTTTCCTCTTCTATTTATTAAAACTCATTAGCTTGTTTTTGGGTACCTTCACTTTTATCACTTCATTTTTGGGGAGACTTCTTTTCGGTTTTGAGAGCTCTTTCTTTTGGAGAAGATTGGAGATGGTTGCATGCTTGTGGATTGTTGATCTTGGACTATTTTACATTGGAAAGCTTGTTGTTTGGGACTTGGAACAAAATCCATCATGGAGAGGTAAGAGCTTGGCTCTTGAAAATGCTCTTCTTTCCCTTTTATGAATATGTAAATGCTCGTATGTTTGTTATTGTTTTTGGGATGTAGGGTAGATGGCCTAGGAATGGTGTAGGAAAAAGCTATAGGGTTTATTTTTGGGAGGCATAACTGTTTTTGGGGAGGTATAAGTGTGGAGGGAGTTGGGATTTGGGTTCCACCTTGTAAAGAAATAGCTTGCATTTCTTTACTCGTTATGGGGTGCCATAAGAGGTTGGGGAGGAATAAGGAAATGTGAGGAATAAGGGGTACTTGGGGAGGCATAAGGATATGTCAGGGATTTGAAATGATATGTATTTTGGTGGTTTGTTCTCAGGTGGTGATACCCATTTCCCCTTTGGGAGACATAAGTAGCATCCCCCATAGTTTCTTATTCCTTTGGCTTGCATGAAGAAGCATGAGTTTTGTTTGTTGTCTTTCATGTGGTTGTAAAATTGTTGTTTTGTTTTGGACTATGTTTTAATATGAAATGTGCATGTTGAAAGATTGCCTTTGTGATGTGGAAGCCTGTTGTTGCCATGAGTTGAGTCGCATTTCTTATTGCATTGTGGTTGCTGCTTGGGGGCCAATGAAGAAGGATGACTTCTCCCTTCATTATATGTCTTGGTTGGGTGGAGAGCATTGCCTTTCCCCTGCCTTTGTTGTGATCAAAATTGAAAATGGAGGATCTTCATGTTGCTGTTCTGGAGCAAAGGAAAATATAGTTTGATAGTCCTTGTTGAGATTATTATTTATTGTAACCTCATCCCACTTTGAAGTGGATGAACTTGTGTATTAATTATGATGGAAAGGCTACTCTGTTTTAGCTTTGGAAGTTGTATTTGACCATGTGGAAGAATATACCTTGTATTCATTGTTAATAGAAAAGAAAGACATGTATTTTGTATGTTGTATTTTGAAAATATATAGGAAAGGAGTTGTAAAAGATTCATTGAATTAATGGAAGTTGTCTTACCTTGTTCAAAATGGCATTGTTATATTTAAATTCTGTATTTGAAATCCTGTTTGGAAAAACTGGAAGAAGGAAATACGTATGAAGAAAATGTATTGACCTGTCTTGTTGAAATGCATGATTGGAAAAGAATAGAATTTACATTTTTGTTTCTACATTTTGATTGAAGGAAAGATAACTACTTTAAACTAGCATGGAATGAATTCAATGTTGTTATAGTATAGTAAAAGAAATAGACTAATCCTTGTTTTGAATTGTATAAACTCCATCTTTTATTTCATTGTATACTTGTAAAATTTTATCAAATATTAATCAGAACAACCCTGCAAGCTATAAAAGACAAATGAAATATTCAATTGAACTTAAAGTGATCAAAATTATCCCAAGTAAACTAAAACATCTAAGAAGTTTTCTTTAACCTTTGAAAAATCAGGCTCAAGCCTTTTCACAGTCGTTTTTGTCGTCATATTGTGAAATTTTGATTTGATCTGCAATAAAACAAATTAACCCTTGCAATTCATCCTAAATTCATCTAAGAACAACCCTCCATGTCTATTTGGCATGTTGAGAAAGGAAGGAGGTTGAATTGAATAAAATTTTATAAGCCAAATGTTACCAGTCTTCATTTTAAAATCCTGCAGAGCGTTTTCTCAAAATTAACCCTTCAAAATTTATCCAAATTAAACTATTAAGGTCTCTATGCAAAGAGGACATTGAGAGCTTTATGAAAATTCCTTGTTTGTCAAAAACGGAGTTCCCTATCAAAAGTTATGGCATTCTGAAATTCACGAAAAAAGTGAAGATTCATGCGCGCACACCTTGCGCACCTAGAGTTTCACGCGCACGCCTTGCATGTCCAACACTTCTTACGTGCATGTCTATCATGCCCAATGCTTCTTACACACATGTATTGTGTTCCCATAACCTCTTTCCCGCCCGCCACGCATGCCCACGAGAAAATGAACCTTTTGAGCGCCCGACTTGAGCGCCTGTAACCAACCGAGTCTCTTGAGTGCCCTTCGTGCACGCCCGTGAAGAAAAAGTTGCTTCCACGCCCGTATTTTGCACCTAGGTGAAATTTTCTCCCACGCTCTCTTCTGCGCCTGGGAGGAAAAGTTCCTTTCCGTGCCCTTCTTCGCGCTTAGGGAAATCTCTTCAAGCCTCGCAAGAAGATAATCTTTCTGCTAAGGATGAATTTCACTCTCCTAGTGTTGTGTAGGATGTTTTGATACCTTTTGTAATGGCACTCAACTTCAGTTAGAGCTTACACTCTTCACTTGTGCTATGGAGGTCCGGATCCGTTTTCTTAGCTCGGGCATGTTTATGCAACCTTGTGAGAGAGGAAAGGTGTCCCTTTTGGTCAAACGAATTTGGTTAGCTTTGACAGGTCTTTAGTTGAACCTCTTTCAAAATCTTGTGCTTCAGAGATAGTTAGTCTAGATTACCAAAGTAATAGGTTCACCTTTGTGAGAAGAATGCTCGAACCAAACATGAATCTTGTAGATTGTTAAGGCAAGTCTTGAAAAACATTTTTTTGTAAATGCATAACCTTAAGGGATTGTAAACCATGGAGTGTATCCACCTATGACTGTGTATTGTGGTTAAGCTATTTTGTGGTGCCTTGTTAAGGAGTAAAGTTAACTGTCCTTGATGGGTGTTAGTTGTTTCCGTGCTATCCTTAAGGTCATCGTTGAGTCAAATTGTTTCAAGAGTTATTCGTAACCTTTGTGACCACCTGTTGCATTGTTCTGTGCATCAAACAAGTCAAAAGAAAAATTATCTTGTACTTTGCTATGTTGGTCTTTATGTCTTGAATTAGTGGGTGTTACAGGATGCTCCATGTAAATCTCCTCCTGTAGGTATCCATGAAGAAAATCACTATTCACATCCATCTGGTGCACACTCCAACCATGTGATGTGGCTAAAACAAGTGTGAGTCTAATCGAAGTCATCTTGGCTATGGGTGCAAAGGTCTCTGAGTAGTCTATGCCGGCTACCTATGAAAAACCTTTGGCTACTAACCGAGCCTTGTACTTATCAACTGACCCATTTGCTGCAAATTTGGTCCGATATATCCATCGACATTGAACCATCTTCCTTCCCTTAGGAAGTGAATTCAAATCCCAAGTGTGATTATTGATTAAGGAATTATATTCCTCATGCATAACACTATCCCACTCAAGTATGCCTGATGCCTCTTAAAATGTCTCGTGAGTCATCACGAGGAATAGAAGGCATGTGGCCTACTCTAATAGTTTTCTTGAGTACGTCTGTCATCCTATGGATCCCCTACCCAAGTGCTTGCACTCTGAAGTGTCTGCCTAGCCCAAAGAGGGCTTGAAGTGGGTGAGTCATGTGCCAAATCCTCATCCTTTGAAGTATGGATAGAAGTAGATGAGGATGAATCCTCATTACTTTGCTCACTGTCAGAACTAGAAGAAGTAGAAGATGCTACCTTAGGAACCTATTGTGGATGATTTGAATCCTCAGACTACTCATCAAAACTAAGTGAAGCCAAAGTAGATGGAGAAGCATCAAGTAAAGAGTCAATGGGACTCTCTTGAAACTTAACACTTCTCTTAATGAACAACTCATGAGTAGTAGGATGGATAAGTCTATAGCCCTTGACCCCCTCTAGATACCCAACAAAGATGCAAGGTTTGGATTGAGGCTCCATTGCCTTGCATTTATTTTTGGGAATGCATGCCATCGCTGGTGATCCAAGAACCTAAAGTGCTTAACTTCCAGGTTTCATGTTGTGCCAAGATTCAAAGGGAGTTATACCTTTTAAATCTTTGTGGAAAGTTATAATAGGCACAATTGATGGCTTCTACCCAAAACTGTGGAGTCAAAGATTTAGAGTGGATCATACAGTTTGCCATCTCTTTCAAGGACCTATTTTTACATTCTGCCACACCATTTTGCTTGAGGAGTGTAAGGCACTGTCTGTTATAGATCAATACCTCTATGGTGTAAAATTCTCAAATATGTTGCTAACATACTCCCCCATTATCTGTTCAAAGAAATTTTATGCTTTTCCCATATTGATTCTCAACGAGTGCCTTGAAGTCCCAAAAGTAATCGAACACTTCATATTTTTTCCTAAGGAAGTAAACCCATGTATATCTGGAAAATTCATCTATGAAGGTGAGAGCATATTTGGCCCTAGTGAAAGAAGGATGGGGAAAACTCCTATGACATCACTGTGAATCAACTCTAAAGGTGTTTGAAGCTCTCCAAGCTTTTCCCTTTTCAAATTTCTCTTTAGGGTGTTTTCCAAGAGCACAACCCTCGCAAAGTCCCTTTGAGAAACAAACTCTAGGAAATCATATAACCATGTCATGTTGACTGAGTTGCTCAAGGTAGTGGTAGTTAAGATGGCCAAACCACTCATGCCATAATATTCTAACTCCATCTGAATGTGTGAGCAATGCAAGTAGGGGGAAACATTAGGTGAAAAATGTGAGAAGGTATATAACCTAGCATGGTGATCTACCCTTCCCACTACTACTATAGTGTCACTATGCAACTCCCTGATCTCAACTGAATCTGGATCAAATAGGACTCTCATGCCCTTCCCTATATGAGTCATTTGATACAATGATAAGAGATTAGTTGAAAGTGAAGGTACATTGAGAACATTTTTGAATGTTCCACCTTCGATTTCTGTAGTCCTTTATTTACCACCTAAGGATGCTATGTGCACTCGACACTTCATCCAAATGAAATGAATGCTCACCCGAAGTGCACAAAGCTACCAAGTCCCTCCTTTGCACTGGATTCTTAAGATGTTAGCATTCATGTTCATGATTACCAATATCAAAGCATACATTCACATCTAGATCATTACAGACATCATAACATGAACTTGGAATGGAAACACATGTAATAAGGAAACATAACATATTATATAAACACTAAGATCAATTGCACCATGTGAACACCATATTCAGATACATAAATAACTAGAATTCACCCACAATGATCCATTAATAACAAAAATATTACATAGTAGAGCTGAATACATAACAATAATCACTAGAGAGTGACACATGCCAATATATTAGAACAACATAACCCTATCACATTAACCATGTCTAATATTGTAGTCATTTTTACACCCACCAAGAACAAGGGAACCTCATGCGCGTCGGCCTATCACCCAGCGGGTGCTAGGCGCTCACCCGAGGTGCGCGAGAGGGAGCCGAGTCTCTCTTTTATGTGAGTTCAGTGGAAGGCATGCTCATGATCTTGACTTAGTGATTTAAAAGACATGAAAAGATATAGAGCTCAAAACGACTTCTATACCCTTTCAGTCATAATAAAAAAGAAAAGTGCGTAATAGAAGTAATAGAATTAGGAAGTTGTAAATCCACCATTATACATAGCATTCAAATAAGATTCATGATTATACAAGAACAAAAGTACAATAGAAATATGTAGGTAATACTGAGAGAAAGAGTCTTAATACATTTGTCATGGCAACCTTATCACATTCATTCATAGTATTACTTATAGAAGATTACGTATGCACCGTAGTCATGCGCCATGTGTGGATCCATACATGTATTTTCACAAAACAAAATTTACATTCCCCATTTCCCCATTACATCCTTACCGGAATCCTTTACCCATTTTCATCCCATAGTTCTTAGTAATTCTACAGAGCTCCGCTACCTCACTTCGTCTCTCTGTTTTTACCAAGGGCACGCGTATAAATAGGCATCCGAGTTCTAACAAACTTCTTTACAGAAATCGATCTCGACCCCAAGTGTCAAGGTGTGGGTCGCCCCTGTGCATGCCTCTCCATGTCATGATTAACTTTTTAGATCTTTTTATCACAAGCTATATTCCTTCCAGACACCTCGTCACTAGGCTAGAACCTTATCCAAACGGAACACGTTCTTCATGTGTTCTGTTCAAAAGGTCGAAAATGGCTAAGTACCGAATTGTTCTTCGCAAGACATGCGCCCTTGGTTCTCTAGGAACCCTTTTTGAATCCTGCCTTGCGTGCCTTCACTTCCGCACTTCATTGGTTCCATGTGCGTTTACGCGCCTTTAAGATTTGGAAGTTATCTTAAGGGCCCAACATTACCCCACACTTCACCTGTTCTCCATCTTCGGAACCTTCTCAAAGAATGTAGTACAAAAAGAATGCAAGGCCTTGCCTTGGAAAATAATGGAGGGAAAGAATAAAGAATGGGGAGGAGAAAGAATAGAGGGGAAAACTTCCTAAAGAAGAAGAAGGGGAAATTTTTTCCGTAGGTCAGCCTCCAGTGTACTCCAAGCGCTGACTTCATCCTGCGCTTTAGTGCAGATATCACCAACCAAGGTGCTCACCTCGTCGAAGGTTAACCCTTCCCCTTGTGTGGTAATGGTTTCCACCAGTTTCCAGTTCCTTGGCATGGTCTTCCAAGGCATCCATCTTCCTTGTGATAATCTTGTAGAGCTCTTTTAGCCGGGTTTTGATTGAGACTCGCCGGTTCTCAATAGCTTCGGATTTCTTTTCCACTTCGCCATGATCCTTTCTCTCTTGGCTCTATTGCCCTTATTATTTTCCTTGAACTCCTTTAGCTTGGCCTCGTCGTTGGCAAACAACATGCTTGTCACTTTGTCTTGATCCGCGCAGTGGTCATAGGCGACCCCCACGGTTTGTGTAGCTATTCTTACGTCGGCAAGCACCTTGTTGTATTCAGCCATGAGTGCAATGACCTTCAACTTGTCTTCCTTCTCCAAGCGCACAACTACCTCCTCTACCAACTCCAAGGCCAAAGGCTGCCTTTCCATGGTGAGGATCCGAGTCAAGTCCTCTAGGCATTCCAGGGAGGATCTATACTTTTGCGCGGGAGGGTTAAGGTCCGGGTGCTTCGTGATAATTGCTTGGGAGATGAGTTCCACCTTCTTGGAAACTTCACACACTTTAGCCTTCTCCTCTTGAAGCTCCCTCTGTAGTTGAGCGCTGATTAATTTCTCAAGGCTTAGGTCCTTCGTCAGCTTCACTACTTCTTCCTTCCTCTTCTCCAACAGGTCCTCCAAGACTTTAACCCTTAGCCTCAATTTCCATGGAGACTTTTTTGAGCACGTTACACACTTGCTCATTTGATAGTTGTTGCGTGTTTACAATGGGGTTGTCCCCCTTTCCTTCGGATAGCGTTAACACTGCTCCTTGGTTAATCTCAAACTCAGGCTCATTGAGGTGGGAGTCAAATGCCCATGATAAGATCTCCCTGCTTCGCGGGTATCCACCCTCGGGTCAAAGGAATCCATGGCGGTGAGCTCCTTGGTGGGGACGATACTCTCGAAACACGTGCAAAACTTTTTTTGGGGCCATCAATGTAACCCAGCGTTGTTCTTCCTCCTTCCATGTGTTTACTTCCCGTGTGAATGCCCTTGGGAACAATTAGTGAAAGAGTTGGGCCTTTTTTGCTACCCACACTCTTCTCCCTCTACTCTTCTTTGAATTCACCAAGCACTAGCTCAGGCTGCGCTCCAAATCCTCTTCGACCGGTATTGATTATTTTCTCTACCTCCCTTGTCACTTTCTCATTCACCTCCTCCTGAGTGAGCTTGGGCATATCCGGCTCCTCGGTACTAGCCCCTTCACTCCTTTCTTCACTCCGCGTGCCTTCCTCCCCTTGAGCGACCTTCCTCCTTACAAAGATGAAAGCATCATTTGTATCCTCTGCTTCCTCTCCTTCCAAATCATGGACATCAATCGACTCTTGGTCCACCTCCAACTCTTCCCCTTCATCATCATCCTTTTTTCCTCTATAGGCATTCGGGTCATCTAGTATCTTCTGGACCTTTGTTCCTCCATCCCTTGTTCATCTTCCTTTTCGAGAACTCGAGTCGGGATACTATCTTCTCTTCATCTGAGGGTCCTTCAGGGGATGGTGGCTTCACAGGCTCCGGGGTCTTCTCCTTGACCACCGTTCTTCTCTTCTTTCTGACGTAGGTACTCGGCCCTGCGGTACCTACGTTCTGCCTCTCCACCACCCTTTGTTCTTGTTCTTGTTCTTCTTCCCTCTCCTTGTGCTTTGGTGTGGGCTTCTTTCTTCCCATGGGGTCACTGGAATGGATATCTCATTCTCCAAGTATGCACCCTTTTCAAACTTCGGCCTTATGTGCAGGTAGATCCTAGTAGCAATGATTTTCAGCAATCGGTAAGGTCAACGGCCTTACGATGTGTACATCCTGTGACACGTACCTTTCAACATACATGCTTCCCCGGGTAGACCAGACTTCTTTCTCATCTCCCTATGCTCTTTGTCAAGGGTGGAAAACTCTAGATTTAATTTCTTTTATTCCTTGTATATGTTCACCCCTGCTTGGAAAAATTGGGTAGTAAATGAGAAGGGGAGTTTGCACAGGGACTCCAATTTCCATCCTTCGTGATGAATCTGCCAATGCAGAAGTGCTGGTATACCGCAAACTCTGCTTCTCCTTTAGTCACTATAGGGAGCTACTCAGGAATTTGCCATTCAGCCCCGAATGCGTTCCTAAGGCACGTGTACCATTTGTCTAAGTGCGCCTTGTGCACCCCTGTCATTGACTCACATGTGTATTTCTGGAATCTGTCCGCGGGTGAGGGATCTTCATGGGGTACTCCCATACGAATTTATCGATGCATCTGGCACCCTGATTTCTGAGAACACAATTGTTAACAGAATGTTTCCAAACAAGATCTTTCCTCCATTCTCCACGCTACTTATGATTTTGTCTGACTATGTACTGGGAGATGTTGTACACGGTGCCTTCCATGACCTTCTTGTAGACATTCAACCAAGGCTTGCTCACTTGGGTCCACCTCTCTTGTCCATTCAGCTTGGAGACAAGGTGCACAACCATCTTCATCACTGGATCACTGATATCCGAGACATCGTAGTATCTTGATCCCTTCTTATAATCCTGGGATGCAATGGTTTCTTTGATTGCCTCCTCGTCCTGAGGTCATCTATGAGCATGTCCCCTTTACAGCTTAGGCCTGTAAAGTGTGAGATTAACTAGGGAGTTATGCACATTTTGCGCCCTGCAAAGTAGAAGAAATCTTCATGCACATGCGTCATTAGCCATTGGTATAAATGCTCAGGCTTCCCGAAGTATGGCAACTTGAAAAGTTGGAGAAGCCCTGCCTTCTCCATTTTCACCTTGACTACGTCATTGTAGATAGGCATATCATCGTGTGTTCATTTGTTTGTGGGCGCACCAGCTCCAGCGCCATTTCCTTCATGATCATACTTGTCCAAAGTGATTATAGTCGATCACGGTCATCATGCCCTGACGTGGGACTCCAACTCTTGCCCTAAGAAACCCCATCCGGTATTGTATCTCTAAGTACCATTCCTCATTGGTATCTAAGGGGATTTCTTCTTCTTTCTTCTTTCCTTTTCCCTTACTCTTTCCCCTCTTGGATTGTACTACAGATTTATCAACTAGTTTTGTTGCCATCATTTTACCCTTTGCTTTCATTCCCTAGTTACTTTTGAGTTGTCTGAGAGTTTTCTTTGCGTGCCCCGTGCCCTAGAGCACAAACCCTAATCTTTGATTTTCCTCCTTCGATCACGACACTCTTTCACAACATTCCTCACACCCGTGAATCACTTCGCTTTAGTTTGTAGATCTAACAGACTTCGATTGCACGTGAGTTTTTGAGATTTTCCTTCGCATGAGTCAGCTCTCGAAACCCTAGCTCTTGAAAGAAAATCATTCTCCTTGTTTTTGCAAAGTAAAATAATGAACTACCCATCCTTGTATTTATAGATTTTCCCACTTTTATGCATTAAAGGCTAGGCTACCTACCATCGTATGACAATATTTAATGTGGCATTTTCAAACAAACCCGACTTTAGCGCTTTTCCTTACGCACCCAATCCTTGCGCGAAAAGTTTTTCACCCGCACCCAATCCTTGCGTGAAAACTTTTCCAACCTTCTAGCGCACAAACAATCCATCTTGATAGAAGACTCTTGTGTGCATGTTACCAGCGCAAAGGCACCTCTTCCATCCTCATGATTCTTGCTTTCACCTACCTCATGTTTTTGCACTTTTTCTCCTTGTACGTGGATTTCCAATGTAACCTTATTTTGCCACCCATCTGCCTTATTTTCTCCTAATGCATCTTTTCAACGGGGCCAGTTCGAATGGTCTACCAACCCAATCCTCCTACAAAATAACTTCATGCTTCTCTTTATCTCCTCACCCCACACTAAAACGATGTGCGGTCCTTTATGCATTCATAAGTCAAAAAGTAATAAGGTTATCGGCGCCCAAGGCGTGAAACAAGACAACAACGCGAAAGGAAAAACAAGAAAGGAAAAGCATAAAAGGAAATTCTAAACTAACTGGCAGAATTGCCTTATTTATAAACACCAAGAAGCATTATTTATAGTAGGTCTTCAGCCTACTCCCATTGAAGTGTCTACGTAATTTTGTTCCATCCAACGCCAGAATCGGCATGCGCGCCGATTCAAGGATGTATGAAATTACATAAGGACCCAACCAATGCACCTTCAACTTTTTAGGATGGCGTAGAAATTTTGAATCATATAGCAATACCATCTAGCCAACCTCAAACTATTTTTTCTTAATGTGGCGGTCATGCCATGCCTTTTGCTTAGCTTTTTTAGTTGTTTGGCTCCATCTTGCTAGCAAGCGCCTTTCATCCAACTTCATCAATTCATTTATTCTCTCTTCCAGTGCTTTTTCATCATCCAACCTCCTGTGCACGCTATACACAAGTGATGGTAGCATAAATTCAACCGACAAAACAACCTCCGTGTCGAACACTAGTTGAAATGGTGTGGCCTTGTTTAACCTTTTATACATTGTTCGTATGTGCCCAAAGGACTGTTGATACCTTGTCATCCCAATCCTTCCTACCCACATCACATATCTTAGTCAATGTGTGACTAAGGATTTTTAAATGCCTCTGCAGTCCCATTTGTCTGAGGGTGATAAGGGGTAGTCTTGTGATGGGCTACCAAGAATTCTTCCAATAGAATCTTGATTTTTTCATTTAAGAAGTGAGTGCCCCTATCACTTGTTAAACTTAATGGGCACCCATACCTGCTGATAATGTTCTCCCACAAAAATCTAGTAGCCGTGGCTGTGGTGCAATCCTTAGTGGGTGCGGCCTCTGCCCACCTTGTCAGATAATCAGTACAGGTAATGATATACCGCGAGTTAGTCCTTTGCGCAACTGGTGAGATTGGTCCGACAAAATCTATTGCCCATTTCTCAAAAGGTTCTACGCTAGTGATGGGGCACAAGGGCATCTCATCCCTTCTTCTAGGTTTGCCAAGGCGCTGGCAGTGGTCATAGGCCTTACAAAACTTGATGCAATCCTGGTGAATCGTTTCCCACCAGAGTCCGGTGATTAGGATCTTGCGCGTGGTTGCATTCCCCACATAGTGTCCTCCAGCAATCCCACCATGGGATTCTTCTATTATAGCTATGCGTTCATGTTCTAATACACACCGCACAAAACCTCATCGTGGCCCATTTTATACAAATCCCCATTGATCAACATGAAGGGCGTGGCACGTATGGCTAACCTTTTCCTTTCTAGAGCATTCATCCCTTCAGGCGCCACACCTTCCTTGAGAAAAATGACAATGTCTTATAATTCTTAGGGTGCGTGCCGCAACCTGAATAGTTGCGTGTCTGACATGGTTTCCTCAATGCTCTACGTGTCCTCTCCCGAATCAATCTTGTATAAATGATCCGGCCCATAATTGTTCTTTCCCGGTTTTACTACCACTTTGAATTCAAATTCCTGAAATAAAAGTACCCAACGGCATATGCGCCCTTGCAACACTACTTTGTTTACTAGATACTTCAAGGCCATATGGTCAGTGTAGAATATGAAGGGAGTTTCCAACAAATATTTTATGAATTTGTGGAGCATGTAGATCATTGACAATGCCTCGTGCTCGGTCATTGTATAGTGCCCGCTCTCTTTGGTGTCAACTTTCTACTTGCAAAACACAAGGGATGATCAACAATCCCCTCTCCTAGTTGAGCAAGAATGACTCCCATTGTTGTACCAAAGGCATCCATGTGGACATGGAACGGTTTATGCCATGATGGGAATCATAGAATAATCAAGATGTAGTCATTTTTGCACCCACAAAGAAAAAGGGAACCTCATGTGCGCTGGCCTATCACCCAGTGGGCACTGGGTGCTCACCTGAGGCATGCGAGAGGGAGCCGAGTCTCTCTTTTATGTGAGTTTAGTGGAAGGCATGCTCATGATCTTGACTTAGTGATTTAAAGACATGAAAAAGCTATAGAGCTCAGAACGACTTCTATACCCTTTCAGTCATAATAAAAGAAAAGCGCACAATAGAAGTAATAGAACTATGAAGTTGTAAATCCACCATTATACATAGCATTCAAGTAAGATTCATGATTATACAAGAACAGAAGTACAATAGAAATATGTAGGTAATACAGAGAAAGAGTCTTAATACATTTGTCATGGCAACCTTATCACATTCATTCATAGTATTACTTATAAAAGATTACAGAAGGCAGACCGTAGTCATGCACCATGTGTGGATCCATACATGTATTCTCACAAAACAAAATTTGCATTCCCCATTTCCCCATTACATCCTTACTGGAATCCTTTACCCATTTTCATCCCATAGTTCTTGCAGTAATTCTATAGAGCTCCACTACCTCACTTTTGTCTCTCGTTCTTTTACCAAGGGTGCGCGTATAAATAGGCATCTGAGTTCTAACAAAATTCTCTATAGCCTCAGATCTGGCCCCAAGTGTCAAGGTGTGGGTCACCCAGTGCATGCCTCTCCATGTCATGATTAACTTTTTGGATCTTTCTATCGCAAGGTATATTCCTTCCAGGACACCCTATCACCAGGCTAGAACCTTATCCAAATGGAACACGTTCTTCATGTGTTCTGCCCAAAAGGCCAAAAATGGCTAAGTCCCGAATTTTTCTTCACGCGCGCACACCCTTAGTTCTCCAGAACCCTTTTTGAATCCTACCTTGTGTGTCTTCAATTCCACGCTTCATTGGTTCTGCGCATGTTTATGCACCTTTAAGATTTGGAAGTTATCTCGGGGCCCAACAAATATAATGGAGTATATAAGATATTATAGGGGTGGTGACTTTCCCTTCACCGCTTATGTGTCCTCAAAATAGTCTCGCATGCTCAAAAATAGCCATGCGTACGTACAAAAGTAGCTACAAAGCATGCATGCTTTCCTAGCAAGCTTAATAATAGATTAAACCTATAAATAAACCCTACTTTAATGCTATTATTAGCTTTGATCCATGCATGACCTTTGATCTTTAATTATATGTGCTTTATCTCCACAAATAGGCGTTCCTTGATCCTCAAGTCTTCATGTTTTTATTCGAATCTTGAACATTGCTTGAACGCCACTCAAACTTGACATCATCTATTTTTAGCACGTGGTTCCAAAATTGGCTAAGTCTCGAAGGCTCCTTGCTTAGGCATGAGCCTTCTCACGCTACCTATTCTACCTTGCGTGTGACCCTTTGCGCTACCTCACGCCCATCCAAAATCCCCACGTGCGGTTTGTACTTAGTCAAAATGGGCCGTGCAACATTACCCCACACTAAATTTGATTTCCATCCTTGGCAATATCTTAGTTGCCCCAAAAACATAAGTGATCTCAAAAAGAATTCAATGCCCAAAAAGAATCTTCACACTTACAACTTATAACCTTAGGCCTCAAATTTTGGAAGAGTTATGGGAACTTGAAATTTATTTCAATCTCGATTTCTTCCACTCTTCAAGTTCTACCAATGCTTTCCTAGGCGCTGCCTCTATAATTCCTAGTATTTGGTCTAATGCCAACTCTTCAAATCTACTATTGAGGTTTTGGATCATTACGGTCAATTTCAACCACCCCTTTAACTATATCCATGTGTTCAAGCACCTTGTTATGAAACTAATCGACCTATAGATCCAATTTATCCCTTTTGTCCTTAATCACTTCCTTCTGTGTTGTTATCTCAGCCATAACCTTAGTGCACTCTATCTTGTTAGTGGGCATATTTTCCTGTATAGCCCTCAACATTGCCTCTTCATCACTAGCACATGTGCTTTGAGAATTGGGTCACACTTTTAGCACCTGTTGAAAGATAAGTCGACCTTATTGCTTTCCTCCTTGAGTTTTGTGAACAAATCCTCAAGCTCAGTAATTCTAGCTTAAAAAATGACCTTGTTTACTTCCTCTCTACTTAGTTATCTCTTATGCTATTGGGCCTTTGTTAGTCTTTATGTTCACCAAGAAGCATGCTAAATAGATCTTCTAAATACTCCATCTCATCATTATAAACACATATGGATTGGCTCACCAAGGTTGGGCACTGACCAAATATTTCTTTGACCAAAGTGCTAACCCTGTCATAAGCCTCCTTAGTGCACTTCTATTCTCCCTAGAGGTCCTTCAAATCATCAACCTCATGCTCCTTTTCTTTCTTATCTGCTACTAATACCTTCATAGTAGCACTTGCATCAAGGTTTTTATGCACAACATCTATGGCCAACTTGTTCAAGGCGTTGCACACTGCTCATCAAGGAGGTACATGGGGTTGACTACCTTATACTTTCTCCCCAACTCATTCTTCAACTCAATGACACTAGATGGAGTGGTCACTTACCTCAAACTCAAGTTCTTATGAATAATTATGTAAGTTCCAAGTCAACATCTTATTGGTTCGTGATACTCCCCCATGCTTATCCATTAGTTCCTAGGAATGCAACTTTTCATTTGGCACTGTGCTATGTAAACATGCCCTTAAAACATTCTTCGTGTCATCCACAAAATCTATATGTGGTGACCTTGGTGCCCATCTCTTCCTCACCACCTTTCACCTTTCTCCTTATCTTCTTCGAGGTAGAGATGCCTGCACTTGTCCTAACTCTTGCACCCTTTTCTTCCTTGATAACATAAGTGTTATCATTACCTTCTCTTCATGCACCTCCTCTTCCACATGTGCTTTTTCCTTGGGTGGACTATTATTTACTTCTTCCTCTATGGCACGCAAGTGCCTTTGATCCTCAACATTCTTTCGGCCAACTTTGCTTAGCCCATTCTTTCTCAATATCCTCGTGTTAGGATTCTCATCTCTTCTCCAAATAATACTCCTCACTTGTTTCGTGCTTTGGAGACAACCTTCTCCCCTTCACGCTTGAAATTTTCCTTCTCCGCACGTTGTCCTGTGGTGGCTGAGACATTCTAACACCACTACTTTGATTCTTATTATGTAGTACATCTTATTTCACTTTGCAAATGATCAAGTTTACCTTCCTCTTCTCCTTCTTCCTCTTCAGGAGTGTCTTTGCATGTTCTCTTCAACGGTGGCACCACTGGTCTTCCAGGTATGTGGGAGGGTAGAATTTGTAACCTCTATCTCAATTCCTCCCTAAGTCTTTGACCTCAATTACACAAATATTCAGCTTATCAATCCACTAATTAATGGTAACATTCATCCGAGGGCTCAAGTCCCGTGTGTTTGAATCCAACATCTCTAAGTATGTGGGCCTCGCATCATACCTGTACATCACACAAAGATGTGAAAGTCCCGATCAACCTTATCAAAACCAAAGGTTAAATTCTATGCATATTTAATCCTATTCACAACACACTTTTAGTACCGGGAAATGAATGCAAATGGGAGGTTGCACTAGGGGATCATCTCCCCATCCTCCATTTTGAACCATGCAAGGCTATAGTGTTGCATCACTACAAACTTTTCCGATCCATAACCTCCATAGGTAACTTGCGTGGAATGTGCCACTTGTTCTAAAAATCCCCATGCAACTTGTTATACCACTTATCAATTCTGGCCTTATATGGATTTGAAATTACACCATCACAAGTATATCCAACAAATTGCATCGTGTGGGACTTATTCATAGGTGGGTAAACCCACATATCATCATCCGAACCATCTGGAACTCCAATCTCCTAGAAGATAATGAGAGGAGGATCGAGCCCCAAGTTATCTTCCCTCCTTAGTTCGCACCCCGCCCTATTCAATAATTCCATTAGCAACATATTGTGCAATGTTGTAGTGTGCCTTGTTCACCATTCTGTGCGCAATGTATATTTTTTTTTGTTCATGTCAGTCCACCTTTCCGAGGCACCCAACTTGCAATTGACCAATCTGGTTTGCAACCCTAGTTACAGGATCTGTGAGGTTGTCAATAAGCATAGCCCTTCCTCCCTTCTTGTAATGTAGTGTTGCGGCCAATTCATCAATCTTTGTATTGGAGTATAAATCCAACCCCATGTCCTCTCCTATTATCCTCAACCCTATGACTTGCTCAATAAGTTGAGCTATAATTTGCATCCTCCACCCATAAATAAAATAAATCCTCATGCACCCTAGACATGAGCCATTGGTATAAATGTGCGGGCTTTGTGAAGAAGGGTAGTTTGAAAAATTGCAAGACTCCAAATTTCTCCAAGTTTTTCCATATTGATTCATCGAATAGTACTTGACCTTCCTTGTTTGTTTCTAAGCAGATCTCGTAACATGTCTACCTTCAAAGTCTCTTCATGCCCTAGAGGTCTGTGGTTTTAGTCACTGATTTTACACTTGGGACGTTGAGACTTCCAAGTATGAAACCTAAGTACTCTAGGTGGCTAATGCATTTCTGAGTATATATCCTCCAGGGGTTCTTCCACCTCGACTTCAACCCTCTTTGTATGGTTCTTTCTTCTAGTTTTGGGTGTCATTGGTTATGAAAATCTATGCCCTAGGTACTCTGTTTTAGCCCACTTACTTCACTACCCAAGCACTACAAACCCTTCTCTCCATGCCCTAACTGTTGGCTCAAACTTGTCTTGTCATAAGAAACCACACACAACTTCATACACACGATGATTTGGTTATCTCTTCTTTTATTTCACTCTTTCGCACAAAGTCGCTTGATAGCTCAATTGCTCCAAGTCTTCTTCAAATGCAAGGTAGCAAATAACTTTGACTTGCCCCCTTTTTATACTTTTTCGTACCTCACCGAATTAATTTTTCCACTTAACCCACACTTTTTCTTGCTTTAAAACTTTTAAGATACTTTCTTAATAAAGTACCTTTTTCACTTTTTCTTTATTACGTGACTTCCTTTCATGCACCTTTGCTGATCATAACCTTCTCGTGCACTCTACTTTCCAAGCCATATATATCCTTCGTGACGCCTCCTATGAAAAAGTACATAATCCTCTCGTGTTATACACCAAGTAATTTATCATGCCATTGCTTACCTACCTCGCGTTACACTTTGCACAATCATTCTTGTCGTGTGGTCTTCAATCAAAACAATTTCCTTAAGAGCAACTTCATCCATAGAACTTGTTACACCTTTCTCTCTCACACCAAACTTTTAGAGGATAACCTCAACTATGCCAACTTGTATCAAATATTATGCTAAGAAATTTTCTCTTGTACACGATCCACCCCATACTAAAAGTATGCGTGATCCTCTGCGCATGAACTCAATAGATAGTAATCAGCTTCCCTGTGCAGCGTAGACACACTTATTATAACAAAATAAAGAACTAAATTGAAAAACATAGAAATGATTGAAAGTAAACACATGAAAGGGAAATCTAATCTAAATGGAAACACTACCTTATTACAAACACCAAGAAGACTTATTTATAGTAGGGATTCAACCTACTCCCATTGAAGTAACCAAAAACATGGTGCCATCTAACACCTATAACTGGAAAACACCTGATTAAGTATCTTGGTTACTACAAAAGGTTCTAACCAATGCACCTTCAATTTTCCTGGGTGGCACAAAAACTTGGAGTCATAGAGAAGGACCATCTTTCCAACCTCAAATGTTTTGTTCTTAATGTGCCTATCATGCTATGCCTTCTGCCTTGCTTTCTTAGTATTTTGTCTCCAATGTGTAATGGCACACCACTCATCTAGCGCATCAATTTGTTAATGTGCTCTTCCATAACTTGTTCATTAACTAGTCCACATGCAAACACAATATGTAGGGATGGTAACATAAATTCAACAAGCAATATAACCTCTGCACTAAACACGAACTAAAAGTTGTGGCCTTATTCAACCTCTTATAAGTGGTCCTATATGTCCAAAACACAACTAACACTTTATCATCCCAATATTTTATTCTAACATCACAAATTTTTGTCAATGTTTGTTCCAAAATTTTGTTAAAAGATTCTACAGTTCCATTAACTTGAGGGTGATAAGGAGTAGTCTTATGGTGTGCCACCATAAACTCTGCCAATAAAATTGTGATTGTATCATTTAAAAATGAGTTCCTTTATCACTTGTTAAGCTCAAAGAATGACCATGCATACTAATAATGTTTTCCCATAAAAATCTTATTGTTGTAATCGTTGTTTAATCCTTTGTAGGTGTTGCCTCTGCTACCTTGTAAGATAGCTTTGTGAGTTATAATGTAGTGTGCACTAGTCTTGCGCGCGGGTGGTGAAATAGGGCCTAAAAGTCAATAGTCCACTTCTCAAAAGGCTAAGCACTTGCAATAGGTCGTAATGACATCTCATCTCTTGATCCAGGATTTCCAAGGTGTCGAAATGGTCACATGCCTTTACATACTCGTGGTATCTTTGTACAAAGTTTCCCAACAAAGTCCAACCATTAGAATATTGTGCGTGGTGACATCTCTAGTGTAATGTCCTCTTTCTATCCCACCATGAGCTTCCTCGATATCCTTACACTCATGCTCTAGAACATAACAACACAAGACTTCATCATGACCCAAATTGTATAAATCTCCATCAATTTATCTGACAACGCCATGCGTATTACAAGATTCTTATTCTCTAAGGTCTTCATTCCTTCAGGCACCTTTCTAGTGTGCAAAAAGACTACAATATCCTCTAGTTTTTTGGGTGTGTGATTTAATTTAAATAAGTACACATTTTACATAGTGTCTTCAATGCTCTACGCATCCTCTCCTAGAATTAATCCTTGATAAATGGTCAGGCCCTAAATTTATCTTACCTGGCTTGATAATAACTGTGAAGTTAAATTATTGAAACATAAGTATCCATATGTATATGTGCCCCTACAAGATAGGCTTGTTGACCAAGTACTTGAGCACCATATGATCTGTATAGAAAATAAATGAGGTTGCCAATAACAAGTATTGTCTAAACTTATGCAACATGTAGATCATAGAAAAATATTCACACTCAGTAGTTGTGTAATTTTGCTCCACTGATGTCAACTTCCTGCTTGAAAAAAAAATACGATGATCCACAATCCCTTCCCTTGGTTGCACCAAAATTGTGCCAATTTCCATGCTAGAGACATCAACATGGACATGGAAGGGCTTATTCCATGAAGGTAAAAGAAAGATAGGTGCAGTAGTCGACTTTTCCTCCAAAGTGTATTGAATGCCTACTTGTTGCACATCACCCCAATAGAATTTCCCTTTAGCCTTCAATAATTCCTCCAAAGGCATGAAAATATTTTCATAACCTTTTAATAAATTTCATGTAGTATCCTATGTGTCCCAAAGATCTGCTCAACTCACTTTGATTGTTAGGCTCTTCTAAACCCAAGATCGCAACTATCTTTCCCGGGTCTACCAACAATCCTTCCGTATAAATTATATGCCCAAGGAAAGTACTAAATAATGTTGCAAATATGCACTTAATAATGTTGAGGAGATGATTAAATAAATATACCTCTCAAAACATGAGCCTTATATCATCATAATGATCCTTGACTAAGCCATATACAATCTAATCATCTAGATACACTGCGCAAGAATTTATCAATAAAATCTTGAAAGGCATGCACAACAATGCATGAGAACACTGGCTGCACATTCTTCAATCCAAAAGCATAATTGTATATGAAAAAACTCCCCATTCAAAGGTGAAATTTGTATTTTCCCGATCTTCCTTTCATGATGCACACCTGGTGATAACCTAAAAATCCATCTGTAAAAGAATATATTTCATACCCAAAGAACTCCTTCAAGTATTTCCTCCGTGAAAGGGGTAAGAAAATGATTTATTACAAATGAATCATTAAGCTCCCCGTAATATATGCATAGATCCTTATCCTACTGTAGACACTAAAATTAGGTCACACTCCCTTTGATCCCTCGACAAATAAATACCCTTCATTACATTAAACTAGCCATGGCTCCTTCACCCCACTAATATTAATTTAATTAATCTAATTAAATTAATTCATTATCCTCACCATATTTATTATTTAAATATATTAAGTTAGATAATGTCCACACTTCCACCTCACCTAGACACCTCATCTAGCCACCTCACCCTAAGACCTATTCTTAGTAAGTTGCCATAACTAACTAAGACTTACCCAAACCCTAAAAATCAATGCCTACACTCCCTCTAATGACATTCCCGCATGCTTACAAGAAGATTCCAGTCTAATCCATAGGTTAACGACACTAGATCCCATAAAATCAAGAGGATCTCCCTAGTTTAGCAAAACCTAGGAAATCCTGCCTTGACCAATGCCGGTTACCCTTAACTGTCGCTAGTTAAGCCGAGAACCACCATCGGTCACCTTTTAACTCCCAAAACAACCTTGTTTTAGAGGTTGGAAAAATATTGGCAAAAACATTGAGACATTCCAGAGAGATATCGCATCTTCTGAGAATGAATTTCAACGAGAACACGCATGCAAGGAAGGAGATCAAGCATTTTTCCCTGCACAGCCATTCAACACTCACCCCAACAAGGATTTGATCTAACCAAGCAAAAAGAATGTACATGCAGCCCATGCAGAAGCTTTCCTATGATTGGTGATCATCTACAGCCTTCAGCCTCCTACTAGCACCTTCATTTCGCACTCACAAGTGTCCAGAACTAGGATCCAAGTAAGTAGTACGTTGTGCTTCTCTGGTTCATTGGTTTCATCATTATATTGTCATCCTTTGTTTCCTCAGCCACCCATTGATCTCCATTCATACTCACCCCTCCACATACCCATTAAAACCTCATAAAATCCTACCCAAACCACCTAATACCTCATTCTGACCAACCCAAGTCCTTTGTGCAATCGCAAAGGAGACCCACAACTCATTCTCTGGTATTCCCAGGTTTTCACAAGAATCGACACTGGTTACCCCCAACCGCCATCGGTCACCCTTAACCGACATCGGTCTCTATATTTTTCCATACAACCCAGAATAGTGACCTATCCACCTAATTTCACATCACCCTTATTCACCTGTGATCTGCCTGAGACCTCCGTCGACTGCGCAGAGAGACCCAGAACTAGTTATTTGACCTATATTTCTTATTGTGTTTTGAATGAGATACCAAAATCATTTTAATTACAATAGGATTTATTTTATTACTCACATTAAATTGTTTTAAACAAAGGGTACTGACAACCATCTAGGAAGTATCACACTTTACGGATCTAACACATGCTAGTGCGAGCTTCACTTGCACATATTGTTTAACTCTTTCTCGGTGGTCTTGCTTTCCATTACAGGTAGTTCGTCCTAGCCAAAAGGAAGCTCTCATGATCATTTGTGGATTCATAAGTCATACGCGTGTAACAACCCATCAACCAACATTTCAACAGTATTCCTCTTACGCCTTTTACCCCGTATGTTTTGTCAATACTTTAAAGAAACATCTAAGAATCAGTGAAACACCTACCATACTTATTAATGCCGATGACCATGAGTCCGACCCATTCAAATTCTTCAATAGGATCAATTATTCCAGACTTGAGAATTTTATCAATTTATTCTTTCACCTTCACGCCGATTAGGATTCATCTCGTAAGGTATCTTCCTAACTAGGAAAGTGCCTTCTTTTAGCTTTATCTTCATCTCTCCTAAAGAAGGATGCACACCTTTCAGTTCATGATACCCTATGGGAATAAGTCCTGGAAGTCACACAAGATTTCAATAATGTTAGATACATTCTTCTCTCGACAAAGAATGACCAATGATTAATTCCGTGGGCTCATTCTCTTCCGTACTCAATGTTAACCTTATATTTGTCTTCATGGGAGCATGATACGTGCATGTATTTTCATTTGCATAATCCATTACCTCGTGCACACCTTTAGTGTGGCTAACATCCAAATTTTCAACTTCATCATCTATCATGTAGACCAATTTTCCCTTTTCTTTTTCCTTCCAAGTGTAGACCATCTCTTCTTCGTTTGTTTCCTCAAAATCAAGGCACGCCTCAAGACTAGGTTCCCAAAAACTCCAACATGAGTACTTTCACTTTCACACTATCCACCAAAGTGATGTGCTTCATGATTTGTAATGCTTATTATACTTTGAAGGATTAGTATAAAAGTAATCAAAGGTTTGAATCATACTTGCATTCATTTCTTGCCAATTCACGGTCTTCCTTTTTGGTTCTTCATGGACATACCATGCGTGTGCGCAGCCACGCAATATGGAGTAGAACTTATGTACCAAAAGTGATGGTGGTAAATCCTCCTTTCCTTGTGCCCAAGATATCTCACACTCTTGGATGTGATGAGAGGTATGATACTTCCCATGAAATTCACATGTTTGTGTAGGTACATTGCTCTGAGTAAACCTGGTGGAGAAAGTGATTCTCACTTCTTGCCACTCTAAAATGCCATCTCTATGTGTTACCCACCAATGCGCTCTTGTCCCGTGTAAGGTATAGAGAACTATATTTCTTTGATCCCCTTCATTCTCGTCACCGAGTCTCCATGACGTGTAGGAATGCATCAGGGTTTTCCTCACTAGTGTACCTTAGTACATGAATAAATCTTAAATGCCTCACCATGCATGGCCTAATCATCTTGGTGAATATTCCTTTGACATCACACCCGTCCATCTCATATGTTCTATGAGCCCATTTATCACAAGAAACACTAGTAGTTTCATTCATAGAATGCACGTATTCCCAATGAAGAACACCCTCCTTAGATGGTCTAAATTCTCTGGATCATGAACTAAATGCACATATATTCGGTTGAGCTCCTCCTTGTTTAATAGATCAACATAAGGTTCAAACTTCTTTTCAATTAGAGATATAATCACATGCTCCCCATCATTCTAAAAACTAATGTACCTTTTATTAAAGTACAAATCTACATTATTCACGTAGCACCGGGGTCGAACAAGTAATAATGGAAAATTATCAGCTTCAGCAAGTTCCAATACCTCAAATTCTCCAATAAACTTGGCCCCAACAATAGTAATAGATGCATCCTTCAGTACCCCAATAGGAATAGCCCTAGTTTTATTCACCATATACAACACATTCAAAGATGGCTGCAATTGTGGTCTACCCATCTTATTCTAAGCATCTAAAGTTAGCACATTCACTTCGTGCTTTGGTATCAAAATAATGTTGTCTGCAACAACCACCCATCAATTACTACATCAAGTGTAATATCTTTATATAATTCATGATTCTAAGGTGGTAGATTTGCATAAAGTATCTTCCTTTCACACTTACTTCTAATGCACGGTACCTTTTCTCATAGCCATTATCCTAACAGGGAATGATGTTTCTCTAGCGCAACATATTACATACCCATTTTAGGTCATCCACATCCTTATGCGGGAGTTCAACCTTACTTGCATAACCACTCTCATGCACTTGTTCTTTCAAGCACCGTATCTCTCCTAGAGATCCCCAAGGATGTCAATGGTATCCTGGTAGACTTCCTTTTGATGCACAACATTTGGATACTTAGCATGTACTACTTATTCCCTTGTAATGAGAGGTTTAGCCTTCAGAGGTTTGCGCTCGTGTGTATCCTTAGCGCATGTAGTAACCATTACTGTCTGTAACTCAAGATTAGGTGTCTTCTTAGGCATCCATTAATCAAAAAAATCATGTTGTACCTTTATCATTCCCACACCCTTTTCCTTCTTTTGAGTCTTACACATGTGTTCATACATCTCCAAAAATCCTCTAACATGTGCTTGCTTCCCACACCGTGAACAAATATTATTCTGAGGCCACTAGCATTGATAGTGATCAAGGGATCCAAAAGTATAACAAGTTCCTTGGAGGATGTCAACCCCATGTCTAGAAAGATAACAATAAATGATGAACAATAGATATCATGCAGAAATAATGAAATACAAAATGACAAGTAACTGAAATGACGAGGGGACTTAGCTTGTGCTCTGATATGGAGATGAAATGGGCATCAGATGGCAAGATGATGAACAATGGAAAATATTTCTCCCACACTCCTCACCTCTAACTTCTAACAATGGAAAAGGTTTTCCTTGACCTCAAACTTGCAGAACTTAATTAAGCACTTTCTTCTCCTCTCCTAAAAACTTCAATAAGCAGAGATTTCATACTTATTCTCCTTCCTTTTCCTTCTAGGTTTTCTAGTCCTTTCCTTCTTTCCGTTCCTCCTTTTTTAGGGGGAAACCCATATTTATAACTTGGAGGTGAGGTTAGATTGGGGTTAACGAGTAACTAGGGGTTTGATAAATTAACCCGGTTAAGAGACATGATGTGATCACATGGGGCCCATGGTTTGACTTATTAGGTGGAGTGGGGAGCATGATTTGAATGGGTAGGTGAGATAATAGATTCCATTTTTGAAATTAAGAGTGGAGTGTCGGATGGGTATATTATTACCCATGAATTGAATAATTTGATATGGGAGATAATGCCAAATTTTAATTATCAAATGGGTCCACATGGAGCCCATTTGATAATTAATTAAATTAAGGGTGAGTAAATAGATGGAATTTACTCAAATTTAAGAAAAATAAAAGTGAGAGGGAAATTTGAAGGAAGAATGAATGGATGATGAGAGAGGGTTACACCAAAAATGGTGTCTACATTTGCCCCTTTTTGTGAGTGGTTTGCGATAGCAAGCCACGAGACAAAAAATAAAAAGGGTTGGATGAAATATGTGTCCGTATAAAAGGGATGGGGATGAATAAAAACATGACCAAAGGCAAGATGCCCCAGGTGAAAAAGGATCACAATAACAATGAAAAATATGGCGGTGACTCCAATATCACATCGGTAGAGGAAAATTGTGGTCTCAACGGAGACAGAGCGACAACGTTCTACAGACCAGTGAGTGGGTGAAGACCACTACAAGTATGGATGTAAACCATGATGACCAATGGGTCATAGGAAAACATCAAAATATGTGCAAATGAATGCGAAAGGTATGTGAAATCCTTTGTCTGTGAGGAATCGAGTGAAAAAAATCATGCATCCAAAAAGGATGAGGATGAAAATAATGATGCCCCAACACAAGGGCACGAGAAGGAAAAAAAGTGAGTTATATGATCAAAGTACAAGGATGAAAAGGTGCCCCAACATAGGACACAAAAATGACATAATGGGAGATGGATGTTGAAATAAAATATCCTAGGGGGAATGAGTATGGCCACGAATGTGGATATGAAGAAAAGATTGATAAAATGCCCCAAGAGGGTGTTAAATAGGATGTTGAATACATGTTTCTTAAGAAAGGTTTGCAGTTGAAGGTAATGAATAATGGGGTGAAGAAAAAGGAAAGCAAATCCCACTTCTTTGACAAATAGGAAAAGGAGTCAAGATACTTTTGTGAAAAAAAAAAGTAGAACAAACATTCATGGAAGAGAACAAGATCAGATAGGTGATGGTCATTCTAGTATCCTCCAAGACAAAAATGTCAAAGGAAGATGGGAAGAGATTCTTAGAAATGGATATGATGATGCCCCTGAGAGGACTAAAAAGATAAAAGATGTGACAGGGTTCTCAAAAAGAGAAGAGGTCAATGTTACAGAGAGAAGAACGAGAACGAGATGTAATGAAATGGATCGATGGTGGTACATAAATGGAGAAACATCAGAATTGATTGTGAATGCTAGGTGTGAGGGATGTGGTGAAGGATGTAATGAGAAAGAGAAAAGGGAATGGAAAGGAGGAGTGGTTGATTATGAGAAGAGCAAGAAAGGTCAAAGGTGAAGGTGACAAGGGGTATGGAATAGAGGGACGGAGATGGAGGAGGAGAAAAAGAAGGAATGAAAGGGGAGGAAGAAGATAACAAAGAAGGATTATAGAGGAAGGGGGAAATGATGAAGGAAAAACAAGGAGAAGACAAGAAAATGACAAGAGAGAGGGGTGAAATTATGAAAAAGGGAGAGAGTTATTTAAAATGAAAGGCATGAAGGAGGGTGAAGCAGAGGAAGGTAGAGAAGTAATGGAAAATGAAAGAGATGATAGAGAAAAGAAAATTGAAGGAACCAGATCATAGTGAAGAAATCCAAGGCAAAGAATATGGAACTAACCACATGGAAATGCATGTGGATGGTGGGATGATAAAAAAATATGGGACAACACTGAAGAGTCAGGTTATCGATGGGGAAGTAAGAAGGAAGTGCAAGGTAAAATGAGGAAGAAGATGATATAGAGGAAGTGAAATAAGATGAGGATCAGAAAGGAGGAGAGGACAATGGAGAAAATTATGCAGAAGGAAGGGAACCAAGAATGAGATATTCGATAAAGAGTGAGAAGCATAAGGAACGTAAAGAGAAGCTTGAGGGGAGGAATGACATGAGATTGGAAAAGATGCGGAGATGCATGAGATGAGGATAAGTTGATGATGAGAAAATAGAGAGAGGGTGTATGATGAAGAAATGAAGAAATTGGCAAGGAAGAATGAAAGATGGAGAGGTGGCGAAGAAAAAGAGAGGAAGGGATAGGAGAGGCAATGCCAAATGAATGGATGTTAGGAGAAATCCACCGATAATGATCAGTAGGGAAGGATGGGACAAAAGGTGAGAAGAGGGGGAAAGTAAATGAGGAATGGAAGGGGGAATGCCAATGAAGGGATGTTAGGAGAAGTCCCCCGATAATGATCAGAGGGCATAGAGGAAGGAAGGAATGAAGATAGAATGGGGAAATCAAAGAGAAGGATCCAAGTTATGTAGAATGGGGATGAGTGATTTTTAGGAGAAGTCCACCGATAATTATTAGCATGGAAAAGATGATGATGAAATAATGTTAGGAGATGATTAATGACAATGAAGAGTAAACATGGAGGTAGATATGTGGGAGAACTCTAGAAGATGGAGTGGAAAGAGTAAAGAAAGGAGGGATAACGATGTGTGTGAAGATGAAGGCGAGGAGAGGACGTAGTGGATGAGAATGAATGAGAGAAAATGAAGAAACAAGACACAAAATGAATGGGGAAGCAAATGGTTAAGTAAGATTACCAAGCAAGGGATGATGGAGATGAACAAGGGGCAAAGTAGGAAGTGGTGTTTGTGAGAATGGAAGAGGAGGTGAGAGGATGTGATGATGGGGAATGACGAGAAAATGTAGATGGTGAGAATGTGGAGTGGTGGGGAGTGTAGGATGATAGATCATGCTTAAGAGGGACTCTTAAGTAAGATCACCATGCCACAGGAGGAGTTAAGTAAGATCACCAAACCGAAGTGATGATATGGAAGGAGAAAGACAACATTGTATTGGATACATGTGTGGAATGGTTGGTTGGAGTGGATGAGTAGATGAGAGAGGAGAGAGATAGAAGATGAGGAAGATATGATGGGAGGTGGAAGGGTCAGATGGAAAACCATTCTTAAGAGGGACTCTTAAGTAAGATTTCCATGCACGATGGGATGGTTAAGTAGGATCACCAAGCCAAGAAGAAGAAGAATGATGAAAAGATTGAGCAAGTGTATACCAAAATGGAACAAGAGATGAAAGGAGGTGATATCAAGGTGATAACAAGGAAACAAAGGAGTGTGACATGAGTGGATGGAGGAACATATGTAGTGTAGATGGAGAGTGTAAGGGAAATCCTTAATTGGGATGCCCACATGGTGGGAGTGATGATGTAAGAGTGTTAAGTGAAAAAGGAGGAGCGGAAAGACATTTGTGGTGGTGATTGTCATCCACTAAAGAGGAAATGGTGGAGAAGCTTCTACAATAGGAGGATCCAAGGAAGAAGATATACCTTAACTAAGATTCTCTTGTATGTATGATGGTTAAAGTAAGATTGTCAAACTAAAAGTGGAAGAGTGAAAGGGAAACTCAAGAGGAAAGACAAGTAGGATATCCGGTGGTGAAGGGGACAAAAAAGGTGAGAAGGATGATGTGGAGACAAATGGTGATGAGTGGAAATGGGGAGCAAGAGAAATGGATCAAAGACATTGTTGAACATGTTGGGGGATAAGAAGTTATAGGATAACAAACTTTCCTTGAGAAGGATCCTCAAGTAGGATTCACAAACTACAATGATGATCAAGTAGAATTCACAAACTAAAAAGTGTATTTGAGTGCATTCATGGATATTATGGATAGATATAGAATTCATAGTGTGAAATTTGATGTGATTTTGATAAAAGATGACCTTGATGAGATGAATGAAACATAGTTATAGAAGGGCATGCATATAGGAAACTATGCTTTGAACTAGATTGAGATAAACAAGAAAGGTTACCACTCAAGGCATTGCACTTTACAACCAATAATAAGTGTTAACACATAACCAATGATAGTTAGTTATACCAAAAGACCATGAGGGAAATATGGATGAAAGATGCTCATAATCCTAATGTTGACATGACAAAGGATTGAGATGTAACTTGTATGCGGGAAGAGGGATCTCCATAGATGGTGTTCCTAGAAGTCTATGCCCCAACTCTGGGAAAGGGAAGAACAATAATAGAAGAAAATTGATCAATGCGGAAGCTTTCTAAAATGTTGATAAAAGGAAGGTTGATCAATGCGGGAAACCTTCCAAATGCCATAATAACAGAGTAGCCATCCTTCGAGGGTATGGTCTACTATATACATAATATGGATGGCAAGAATAATATATATGATAGTCATCCTTCAAGGGATCGGTCTATTTCTTTTGATTTTTCTTTGATTTTGATTTTGCTTTTTTTTTTTTTTTTTTTTTTTTTTTTTTTTGCATGAACAACTTGTCCTTCGAGGGATCAATCTATTTTTGATAACTTTGATTTTTCCTTTTGCATACATGAATTTTAGCTTCACATGGGGGAGAGATGGGAATAGCTAAGTAGACCACTTAGGAGGGGATAATGAATGTACAAGAGACACCCCTGGACCCTTTGCATGGCTGCAATAGGAGAATGAGAGGTGATGGATGTAATGGTTATGGGGTCATATCAAAGTAGTGAAGGTAGACCACATAATTCATATCATTACAATGACAAATGGAAGGGGCTAAGGATGGAGGAATGATCTAAGGATATAACTAAGTGCTCATTGGTAGATATGCTAATAGTAGACTAGTCAGTAAGTGTAATGCATTAAGAGGTTATGTCTCTGGTTTACCACCAAGAGAGGGAAGACATTAAGTTGTGACAAGATGAGATGATAGAAAGATTAGATGATAGACAAAAGCAGAAATAAAACTATGTCCTTAAGGAAAAAAAATATGATCACGATGGTGGATTTGATGAAAATAAATGATGCCCCAAGAGAGACACAAATATGGCAGACAAAAATGGCCACAAATGTGGACTTGATGAAATAGATGGTGCCCCAAAAGAGACACAAATATGGCCACAATGGTGGACTTTGAAAAATTGAAAAAAATAACAAAATGGTCCCTCAAAAAAGGTCCCCAAAAAAAATGGCCAAAATGACTTTGTGGAAAAAGGAAAAAAAATGGTGGACTTAACAATAATGGTCCCTCACAAAAGGACAAAAATGGCCACAATGGTGGACTTAGAATGAGATGAGGATTTGGACAAATTAGTTTAGATTGGATGAATGTGAAGAAGGTAAACAAAACAATGTCAAGGAGCAAAGTCCCCTAGTGTCAAGGGAGTTGTACGGATGATATACTCAAGGGCGAGGGAAGGTTGCTCCCCCAATGAATTAAATGTGAAGGAGTTAAAGGATGTCAAAAGAGTTTAGATGAGATTGTTTTAGATTTGGATGGGATAAATGGTCGGAGACCACAAGTGTGCTTGGAAGATAAGCGGTATTGATGAACAATGGAGGACCTTCCTTAGGAGGAATGTCATGTGCAGGAGGGATGTTAAGGGATGATGTGGATGAAGGAATCATGGGAAACCCAATGGATGGGATATGAATTGGATTAAATGTAGATGGAGAAGGATATTTCCCTGAATGAGGAAATCATCTTTCTCAATAAGGTTGTGGATGATTGTCCAAAATGCCTTACAATGTTCAATGTCATGGCCTGGGTATGATGATAAGCACAACTACAATTAGGATTGAACCATGATGGCTTTGGACCATAGGGATTAAAGGCTTTAATGGGAGGAAGTGTGATGGCAGATATTCAAACTAAATGTCAAAAATATCTCTCATGTAGACCCATCAAGTGTCATGAGGAAGATAACTCTTATGGTTTTTGTTTATCTCTCATCTTGGAGTTAGGAGAAAAAGTGGATGTAGATTGGATGGGTAAATTATGTGTTTTGGAAGACAAATCAAATTTGGTCGAAGGATTGTATTGTTTGGATTGGGATTTAGGTGAGGATGTACATTGATGGGTAAATTATGTGTTTTGGAAGAAAAATCAAATTTGGTTGAAGGATTGTATTGTTTGGATATAAATTTATCATTGTGAGATGTCGTAGATGGAGGACTGATCCTAAAATAGATGTTGTGGCATTGGATTGTTGAAAAGAGGGAAAATCTGAATGTTTTCGAGGATGCACAGGGGACTATGTTGGGATGTTTTCCATGAGCCTTAGACTTTAATCGAGAAGATTTACTCTTAGCAGGGATGATAATAATCTCAACCGAGAGGATCTGATAATGGTGGTGTGGTTATTAATGGAGAAAATGTCCTAAAACAAGATGAGGATGTTAATGGAGAAATAGGTGTTTGTATGATGTGATTAATGAGATCTATGTGAGATGTGGATTGTTTAGGTTTTGGCATGGAAAGAGTTGATTTTGTAGAGGGATAATGTAAACCATATTTATTTGATTTAGGTGGATGTGTTTGTTCAATAGATGTTTCAAAGGGTATCTTTGATAGGGTTATAGATCGAGAGATTTGTTCATTGTGATAGAAAAATTAGGTAAAGAGTATTGGGATAGACCAGGTGATGTGGCCATGGGCAAGGATATAGGTAAAGATGTCAAGGTAGAGATAGGTGGATTTGTTGATATGATAGATATAGGGGTAGGTGGGATAGATAGGGATGTAGGCATATTTGGGATATTTGGAGATGTGGGTGATGTGATAACCGATGGAGTAGACATTATGGGTAATGCAACAAATGCAAGAGTATTTTCGGGTGTAGAAGTAGGTGGGACTGGTTGTTTCATAAATGTTTCGAGGGGTAAGAATGATATGTTTTGCTAATGGGGTTGATGTCGAGGTGGGGTCAGTAAAGGTACATGTAGTAGAAATGAGTTTAGTTGGGATGGTTGTGAGTAATGTAGGTGTAGTAATAGGTGTGTTTGATGAAGATGTGGGTGAAGGAATAGATGTGAGAGATGTAGGGATATGTGTGGATATCAATGGGGCTGAAATAGGTGCTAAGGATGAATCTAATGTGGTAGATTGGGGTATGATCAAGTGGATGAAGTGGATGGTATAGTCAAATTTGATGTGGATGTGATAAGGATAGGAGAAGGTGTAGGTTCAGACAAGTAGTAAAAGTTGACATAGGTGTGATAGTTGTGGATGCAACAGGTTCCACATAAGGAGTGGGCATAATGTCTAAGGTAGGAACATGTGGAGTTGGTGATAAGATGAGATCTTGATTGACAATGTCAATCATATAAGCATTTGATAGTTGAGATGTAAAGGGCATGGCTTGATTTGTTGGTGGTTGATTAGGTAAAGTTTGAGTAAGTGGAGCTATCGATTTGGATATCCCCTTGATTTATGAGTTGTTGGACACGATCTTTGAAGGAACGACATTTCTCAATGTCATGACCTTTGACTCGATGATATTTACAATAGTGGGCTTCATGATACCAAATAGGCTTGGCTTGCGAGTTGTCCACGGGTCATATGGGAGGAAGTTGGATGGAGTTTATGGCCATCAACTTATCAAATACAGAGCTATATGATTCTCCCAAGGGGGTATAGTTGATTGTTGGTTGAGGGACTCATTGTTGAGGCCATGTGCTGGATATAGATGCGGATGAGGGTTTAATGACCACAATGTTGGCCACACCCTTAAATTTGTTGTTATGTGTGAATGGTTTAGTAGATTCAATTTTAGGTTTGGTTGATCTTAGTTTAAGATGACCTTGCTCAATGGCACATGGTTTCAAGTTTGTGAGCCATTGTGAAAGCTTCATCAAAGGTTCAAATGATTGGATTTGTAAAGTAGATGATATATGTTTTGCACACATGAACGTGAGAAGAGTTCGATGAGTTTGGTTTGTGGAAGAGTGAAGGATAATTGGTTTATAACACCACGCCATCATGTGAAAAGTCGGTGATGGGCTCATCTTCAAACTGTTGGATGGTGTATAGGTCAACGATAGTAGTTTTGCATGTGATATTTGAAAAGTGTTCTAAGAACAACTACACAAGTTGGGTGAAAGAGAATATGGAATGTTGTGGGATACTATTGTACCAATCCAACGCGGGACCAGGACAAAGACATGGGGAAAGTGTGAAGAAGTAGATCATGATCATGCACAATAAAAACAACATGCATGTTTAAATGCAGGAGATGTTGTTGGGGATCTTCCTTGTTGTTGAAATTAATAAACTTAAGAAGTTTCCAATGAGGAGGGTAGGGTTTGATTGGAACCGATGGATGAATCGGTTCATTACATATTTTTCATAGGATAAAGTATCCTTAGGTGCCAAGGTAATGGTTTCTAAATTGGCCAATCGATTCATCAAAGCATGAATAGGATCATTTGATGTGATGTTAGGTTGAGATTGGATTGGTTGTGTGGTTTGAAAAGTAGTTTGATGAGCACTAATTTGTGGATATGTGGTTTGGGGATATGTAAGTGTTGGGTGAATCATTTGATAAGGTGGTTGATAAACTTGATAAACTTGTGGGTGTGCAGGTGTGTGGGAACTATTTGGTAAGGATTAACATGTGTCATGGGTTGAGATTGTTGCATAGGATGACTTTGAATAATAGGGACATGATGTGTTCATTGAAGTTGGGTAGGTTGTTGTGGTAAATGATAAGTGGGGATATGTGTGTTAAGAGGTTGAGATGGTTGGAGCATACGATGGGTAGGAATATAAGTGTGAAGAGGTTGAGATGGTTGGACATGCATATTAGTAGCGAGATGAAATAGAATTGTCAAAATGGGATGTGGGTGGAATGTGATCCACCAATTTAGGAGATTGGGAGGATTGAGAGATTGTGGGGATTTTTGAAATATGAAATCATATATGGGGTTAGGAGGAGGCCCGAGTGTCTCTAGAGGAGTGGGAGATGGTGATGTGTTAGTTTAGGAAGATTGGCTTGGTGAGGGATATGAGGATTAGTTTTAAGATAGGGATAATCTTGATGACATGGTTCTCATGAAGCGAGGCCATGGAGATTGGAGGGTTGGGTGATTGAAGGTGGTTTTGAGTTTAGAATCTTGTTGGGAGAGATCATTAGGAGAAGTAATTTTATTGGGTGGAGGACATTGTTGTTTTGTTTTGATTTGAGAGAGAGTGACAATAGGTGTGAAATAGAGAAACATTTGTTTATGTAATTTTGTTGACAAACAAATCAAGCAACATATTTTTTATCATCATGATTAATTACGAGATGTGAAAAAAAAGTAAAATGGATAATGAAGGTGCCTAAAGAATGATCATTTAAGGCTGGTTTCAGTAGTTTTTTGGCTAGGGAAATGTCTGAAATGGTTTCTGTTGGGTGTTCAAGTCCCAATCAGTGAACCAGTGAAAGGAATGTTTTGATGTGTTGATTTTGTTCGTGAAGTTTTAGGTTGTGTGTGATAATGTGAAATGCAGAAGGTTAAACCCTATTTAGGCTATGTGATCAAGCAGGATGCATAAAAGAAAGGTTCTTTTTAGACCAAATTCAAATGTGAATTTTGATGCAGAAAATCACTCAAAAAAGGGAAATTACAATGCAAAAAGAGAAAATAGAGAAAAACGAGTAAAACCTAGAGAACGCTTTTCCCCGTTATTTGATTGCACACTTGATGATGATGGCATATTTGGAAGTGAATCAAAGTCAATGAGGAATGTCCTCGGGTACCCTAAAATTGCACCATTTATATAATTGTGGAAGGGGTCGGTGAAAAGGATTTTCTGATGTGTTTATGTTTCAATGGTTGTCTTTGATAACGTAATGTTTTTGTAAGTGTTCAGTGGGGTGTACCTCGTTTCGTAGATTTCACCACCTAAAAGAAAAGAAATGTAATTAGTTGATGTGATTAAAATGATATAATTGTCGTAAATATTTTGTGTACAAAAAGTATATTTTAAAAAAAAAAATAAAAGAAATTAATCTAATGGATTAATAAAAGTTGGAATTCAACGTTCACATTTAATTAGGGTAAAAAAAACTTATCAAATATAAAATAAACTATGAAATAAACAATTAAATAAGTGATGAAATAGATTATGAATAAAATTATGAGAATATGTGACATAAATTATTAATAATGGGGTGATACAAAACTATTAAATGAATTACGTTATGATAAATAAGATAACCTATAAATGACAAGACATTAACATGTGCATTTTGTTTTTGTTTCATTTCTTTACGAACTATAAATAAGAATAACCATATAAAATGACTGAATGTGGATTTTTAAGAGGTAACGAAAAAAGTAGTGGGGAGAGTGGACTTTTATGTTAATAATGAAGACTTTGGGGAGGATGAAAGTAATTTGATTTTAATTAAATGGAGATGGAGAGAAAATAGTGGACCTAAGTTGACACTTAGTTGAATATTTGGTAAAGATGTGAAGGTGACTAAGGAAAAGTGAACGTGAAAGTCAAAACCAATATGCCAAATGACCATATTAACTATAAGATGATATGTGTACATGGATGGAAAGATTTTCACATGACGATGATATAGGAATAAAAGATCAATCTTGAAATTAGATATAAATGATAATAAATGATTGATGACCTAGATGATAATGCTATTTATATATATATGTATTAAAAATTGAGTTGATTAATGTTCTCATGAAGCAATAATGATAAATCTGAGTCATCTGGAATACTGGAATGGAAAATAGAATAAAAAGTATGATGAATGAAGTGCTTGAATGCTTTATGAAAATTTATTTTGAACAATTTCAATATTAGATGCCTGTAAATGAATGTTATATCATGCTTGGGAGATGAAAATGAAAAAATATAAAGAATTAAAATGTCCACGACCTCTAGTAGTACAATCATGTTTAATGTGACCTGATCATGAGATTAAAAAGTTAAAAATAGTATAATTTAATCTAGGTCATTCTTGAAGATGAGAGTGTTGGGATTGGCATTGCTGATGGGAGTTGAGTGGAGATCAGATGAGAGAGTCGGAGATGGAAGTTGATGGAAGGAGATGGGAAGATGGCATTTGAGAGATGGAGAGATGGGATGGGTAGAAAGGTGTGGAATGAGAGTATGTGAAATGAGGGATCAATGGATTTGAGTGGGTTGAGGTGAGTGATGAGAGTGGAGAGGGAGATGGAGTTTGGGGATTGGGAGTTGGAGGAAGGGTGAGGGAGAAGTGTGAGAATGGAGAGGAGAGATGGAGAGAGGAGAGGAGAGGAGGAGGGAGAGGGTAGAGGATGGATGGGGGAAGGGAGTGGGAGTGGAGATTTGAGGAGGAAGGAAGAATGATGGGTGTGGAGATGGGGCTGGAAAGGAGAGGTGGAGAGAGATGAGTGAGGGGAGGGAGATGAGCGGAGGAGAGAGAGCTGGTGAGGAGAGAGCTCACGGAGTTGGAGGAAATTTGGGGGGAGTGATATGAGAGCTGGAGAGCGTCGGATGGGGAGGATGAGCAGGTGAAGGAGAGGGAACTGAGAAAGAGAGATTGGGTTGAGAGTTGAGATGGAGATGGTAGGAGTGGTGAGTGGGGGTGAGGGAGTGAGGGAGATCTCGGTGTGTGGGGATGGTAGCTGGGTGGAGAGAGGGAGAGAGAGAGGAGGAGTAGGGTAGAGAGTTAAATGGGGTGATAGGTAGGGGATGGGTAATTTAGGATAGTTAGGATTTAAAAAGAAAATTTTTATATTTATTTTTATTATAACTTAATTTAATGTTATTTCATAATTTTATTTGTGTGTGTTTTATATAGGGAGTATGAAATATAGTCTAGGAATGTAATAATAGAGGATGAGGAAGAATTCAAGTAAAACTAAAGTTAGTAAAAAAACCCTTACCTCATGATGGAGAAAGACTACCAAATGTAAGTAACACACTAAACAAAAATTAAGAGATAATATAAATCCTTATTAAGAAAGTGAGTGGGAAAAGCGAAACATTCACAAAATATATATCATGATGAGCGAATTAAAATAGAACTTAGAAGAATAATAAATTACACAAACAAAATTGTAAAATGTAGCCAAACATAATTTAATTTCCCCTTTTTGATGCGGGTAAAAAAAAATAAAAATATTTTTTTTTTTTTTTATGAAAATAACAGAAATATAAAATGCATTAAATAAACTAAAAACACACTTAATTCAAAATAACAAATGACTTACTTACCTCGATGAAAAAAAATGAAAAATGTACAAGGACCACTACACTAGCGGAGACAACTTTAAAATCCTGCGCAAAACAAGTGAGTCGAAAAATGAAATATTTGTAAAATATATCTAACTTGACAAGAATGATGAATCTAAGATAATGTATCCTTACAAACAAACCTAGAAAAGACGAGTAAAGTAACAAAAAAAAAACACCAGATCTTGGGTCCGGTCCCACCGGCATGCCAAAATGTTGTATACAGAAACCTCATTCTCACGCGGGTGAAAGCCGATACTGGAAGCCACCAAAAAATTTGAATGATGGAGGGCTTAGGACCTCAGATGCGGATATGGATCTACAGCAAAGAAGATAGATATGTGATAAAAGAAGATAGATCTATAAAACTGAAACAATGTGATTAGATAACAATATGTGGGGGTTTCCGAATAATCCCGGTTCCAAGAGGATGTTAACTCCCTTGGAGGATGTCAACCCCGTGTCTAGAAAGATAACAATAAATGATGAATAATAGATATCATGTAGAAATAATGAAATACAAAATGACAAGTAACTAAAATGATGAGGGGACTTAGCTTGTGCTCTGATATGGAGATGAAATGGGCATCAAGATGGCAAGATGACAAACAATGGAAAATATTTCTCCCACACTCCTCACCTCTAACTTCTAACAATGGAAAAAATTTTCCTTGACCTCAAACTTGTAGAACTTAATCAAGCACTTTCTTCTCCTCTCTAAAAACTTCAATAAGTAGATATTTCATACTTATTCTCCTTCCAAAACTTTAGTAAGCAGAGATTTCATACTCCTTCTCCTCGTTTTGGGTCCTTTTGAAAGATGGGGGAAAACCCATATTTATAACTTGGAGGTGAGGTTAGATTGGGGTTAATAAGTAACCGAGGGTTTGATAAATTAACCTTGGTTAAGAGACATGATGTGATCACGTGGGGCCCATGGTTTGACTTATTAGGTGGAGTGGGGAGCATGATTTGAATGGGTAGGTGAGATACCCCTCCCCTCTAAACACATGGAGAATAAGCTTTCATGCCATATCTAAGTTCTTGCATCCTTTGAGCAAAGAACATCCTTTTGCCTCGTCCTAATGCCAAAATAGCCTCATAATCCTTTTTCCATCCAGTTTAAAGTAAGAGGATCATTGTTGCGGGAAGGCCTTGCTCTGTCTTGAAGAAAAGCACCTACATATCACAAAATCTGGGCTCAATCCAAGTTTTCTAGCCCATTAGAGGTTTGCTACGGACGCGAAGGAGGAGGTACGATTATTGGTATTTTACTTCCTTGTTAGTAGTGTATTTTCCTAGCTTACACCCATGAATTGAATAATTTTGAGAGATGCCAAAATTTAATTATTAAATGGGTTTATATGGAGCCCATTTGATAATTAATTAAATTTGGGTGAGTAAATGGATGGGATTTATTTAAATTTAAGAAAAAGAAAAGCGAGAGTGAAAGTTAAATGAATGTGAGATGATAGAGGGGCATTATACCAAAAATTGGTGTCTACACCTTCTTCATGAGTGTGCATTGGAAAGAGGGAAATCATGGACATCATGATTTAGGTGACTAACTTGTACCTCAAAGAATGAGCTTACTCGATATCAACACTTCCAACAACATCAACTCGGAGAGTGGATTTCAAAGCCTTAGGTGGATCCACATATATCTTATGAGAGAGTAATATGTGGAATAGAGTAAATAATCCTTTGACAAACCATTATGTATGATGATGTGGGATGAATGCGATAAGAAACTTTGGACAACAAAGTCTTATAACGCGCATCATACTCCCTTACACTTTCAACTAATCCCTACTTGATATCCTTCAGTGCGCGATACTCTTTTACTCAAATTACAGAATGTGAAATTTTGCTAGAAATACAAAATGCAAAGCATTGTAATCCACCACAATTTGATGTGCATCATACTTCCTATACCAGATATGCACATGCCCTTGCGCAGCATAGTAGCAAAATAACACACCTTCGATTTGAAGCTATAATTCCCTTAGCGTGTCGAGTAATTCACACTTGTGCACATGCTCTGCTGCATCTTCAATACCTCTATACTCTGGAAAATGGAGAGACATATCATAGTAAACCTACTAAGGTTGATGTGGGGTTATTGGGGATGTGGGCCTTGTCCACCAGATCTAGAGCTAGAACCTCCACTAGTATTTCCTCCTCATGATCCACCTGATCCTCCTAATCCACCTGATCCACCCGCAACGGGCTACGGACCAATCAACATACTTCCTTGTGTTCCGGTCATATATTGGGTGAACACCAATGGTATGTGTGGTCATAAAGGCTACAATAGTACTTTCAATAGTCTATATTTCAACATTCTATCCTGATGACACACTTAGGAATAATCCTACCATAACGCTTCAAAACAACGATGCTGATTATGATGCCATGGGAGTGTTAGTAACTTATCTCCTAAATTCAATACAAAACAATACCTACTTGTCTCTGCTTTTCTACCTACACTAGCCTAATTCTCATTGAATACTTCTATATTTGGAACACCAAACACAAGGGCAAGGTGGCTAGGTGGGAGTAGATGTGCACACGTAGTCCTCATGCTCTCCTCGACACACTCTCACTTTGGAAGCCAAAGGGATTCTCTACTATGCTTACCCAATGTCAAGAGAACTAGATGTTATAGCTCCTCATCTTCTATGAGAGATTCAAATCCTTTGCAGAGCCATCTCTCTCCTCAACTCCAGGGACTCCTCAATCTCCCTTTGTTTTTCCATTTCCCTCTCTCACACTTCATTAAACTCAAGCCGTCTTTCCTCTCTTTGCCTTATTGCTGTCGTCAGTCTATAGATAAGTCAAAAACCAATATCCATCCACAAATATCCATTGTATTAATCACTATAAAACACGAAATTGAATATATACATAAAAATATCACCATAAGTCATGCACTCTTACAAATTAGTGACATAACTCTACTACAAAGCGGAACTACTAAAACCATGCAAATCAATACATATATATAGGGGTGGGGACTTTCCCTTCACCACCTAAGCATCCTCAAAATAGGTTACATGCTAAGAATAGCCATGCGCCACTTACAAAGATAAAAAAGAGCATGCAAGATCTTCTAACAATAGATCTCCTATAGATAACTCTAGTTTACATCCTATTATTAGCTTAACTTAGCATGACGCTTCATCTTCCACCTGTTCCAAAAATATCTTGGTGTGACTTCCAAGTCTTCTTATCAAAATTTTCTCAACACTCAATCCCATCTTATCCCGTGTATGAAAAATGGCTAAGTATTGATCTTTGACTTCCCTAGGCGTGAAACTATAGGGTGCAAATCTGTTCATCTTGCGCGCCTTCAATACTTAGGCAATATTTTACCAACCCAACATTACCCCACACTAGTTTCATTGCTGCCCCGGAAATGGGTAATCATGCCTTATCTCCTCAAGAACAAAGAATTAGAACAAAATAATGTTTGTACATAATGAAAAAATATGAAAAAAAATTTGGGCACCCTACTCTTCTGAAGGTAGAATTAACTCAGGATACTCACTTTTGATCTCTGCCTCTAACTCGTTCCAATCACTGAGTGCCTTATTCATCTTATCAGGGATGTCTGTGAGTACTCCTTCCATCTCATTCATAGTCATGTCTTAGCCCTCATTATGCAACACTATAAGGAAGTTTTCTAGACTTGAGATCATCCCATCCATCACATCCATATGTCGCACTATAAGCTTCCCAATCTCCTTTATTTTATCTTTATGAGGGTCCCAGTGCATTGCGAGTGCATCATGCTTTTATGCTAGTAACGTCAACCTCTCCTCATGCCTAAGTGTTTCATCATTCTTTGTTTGTAAGGACTACATTCTCCTCCATCGAGTCCTTGTCTTGATTATTGTCTCAGGATCTGTGCACATATTCAACGCCAAATTTACCTTTTTCATCTCATCTTTCAAGGTCTAGAGAAAAGACTCATACCCTGTGATTCGGCACGCTATCGTTGCCTTAGTTATTTCCACCTATGCTGCAACATCCTTTGGTTTCGGCATCCACACTATACCTTCATCCAACACCATATGAACCAATGTACACAAGTAATGCATAGCAGAAGGGAATCTTTGAGCCACCCTTTCTTCATATTGCGGCCTTGCCTCCAAAATTTCATCAGGTGATCTACTCCACCATATCAAGTAATGCATGTACCTTTTCCTCTATCAAGTAGTTAATCTCTACTTCTTTATCCTTCCTATCCTCTAATAGAGTCTCGAATAGTTTCTACTTGATCTATATTTCTGCACCCAACCTCTGCAGAGATACCTTCATCAATGCTTTACTTACTTGTTCATCAGAAAATTGAGTCGACTTGATGGTTACATGGCAGGAATGTGGGGCTCTCTTCATCCTCCGAGAAACATATGAATCTTGACACACATCAAAATCAGGCTCATCCATGTGAGTCTACATATTCCATGATAACTACTTACGGGTGTGTGTGGTTGCCATCTCGGGATCCATCATCTCCCACCCATATAACTATTCCTTTGCAACAATGCTCTGGAACCTTACGTGAATTATTTTTTTCACATCATCCACATAGCCAAGGTTTTGAGTCTGTATGCATATCTTATTTCTTGGGCTCACTTACATGCTCACCTACTTTCTCATGTGTTCTAGTGCTCATGTTCTATTATACCTCCTCTTCTCCCTCAGGTTCCTTGTTCATGTGTGCAACATTCTCTACTATCTCCGTGTCTCCACCAACAAAAATTTCCCCTTCAGTCCTTACATGCCTACACTAGGGACATCCTCATCAAACAAAGGTTTCTCACCACCTATCTCCTCATCCTCTTGCGCCTCTAGACTAGGTGTGGAAACATATTCATGCACGCTTCTACGTGAAGACTTATCTTCATCACTATCCTTAATCGAATATATTTCAGCATTTTATTTCTTTCTTCCTCAACCTTCTTCATCAGTGTTGCACTCGGTGACCTCCTTAGTGGTTATGAGGGGAAAACACCAATATCTATACTTGTAAGCCTTATGTGTAATTGTTTCCTCTCATGATTAAGTGTAGTGCTATCGTCTTGTTCCTCTTCGTGATCTAGGACATTCAAAAAGACTTCATGCCCTTGTTCTTATTTCCCGGGGGTGTTTGTTCCACCGACATACTTGTTCCCAAAGTTTTCTTTCCCTTTGGAGGACTGGTAAAGACAAGTCCTCTCCTGCGACCAATTTTCCATCCTTAAATTGTGGCCTCAGGTATACATACACGCACGCGGGATCAATCTTTCCTATAACTCTCTGGAGTTATATCAATATTGTATGACTCCATCATCTCCACATATGCCTCCTTATTGGGGTAGACATATGTCTTACATAGAATATGAATGTCTATGTCTACTTTGTTAGCATCAAACTATAATTTTCACACATTGTGTAACCTATTCATCGAATATTTTAAATACCAAGTGGTAAATACGAAGGCTAACTTACACCATGGGCTCTTTTTCCCATCTTCATGAAGAACCTTCCTAGATAGAAGTTTTGGTATGCCACAAACTCTGCTTGGATGTCTAACACACTAGGTAGTTCACGTGGTATGTGCCACTCTCCCTCAAATGCCCGGTGCATCCTTCTAAACCACTTCTCTTAGCACTCCTTATAAGTGTTTGAAATCGAACCATGACATGTGTACTTTATGAACTTCAAGGTAGGTGATTTATTCTCCAAGGGGTATTCCCACATCTTCTCCTTCGGCCCATTAGGCACACCAATTTCATTGAACATGATTAATAAAAAATAACACCCCAAGTGATTTTCTCACCTTTCGACTTGGGTGCATGCTTTTGCCACTAATCTCTCTATGATGTAACCCACATATTATAATAGGTTTTGTTTACAATTTTACACACTATATGTAGCCAATGCTTGTTAACCATCCACCTCTTTGAGGTCCCCAATTTCAACCGACTAAACACACTCGCTACCCATATAGCTAGATCATTTATAAGTGAAACATTGAATGCTTGACCCCCTCTTTTGCGGTGGTAGGCGGTGGCCATCGCTTCTACCCCCTTTTTATCTAATAAGTCACTTGAAATTTCAGAACCAAAGTCACGTAGCCCCGACTTTACTGATTAATTTCACTATAATCGACATCCTCCCGCTGCGAAGTATAAGAAATCCTCATGCACACGCAACATTAGCCATTGGTAGAAGTGGTTGGGCTTGTCAAAGAATTAAAACTCATAAATTTTCATAACTCTGATGTTTTCCAATAATTTCTGCACCAATTTGTCCAAAACCCTATTCCCATATGCCATCCTCCTATTAGTCTTTCAAACGGTCTCTGCATTGATATCTTTGAGGTTTTCTCAGTCTTGTGGTTGAATTCGCTAATCTTGCACTAGGTTAATTTCTATGTCCATAACCTCCCTTCGATCATCTCTTCCAGGTACTACATTTTAACTAGCCACTCCTACGATGCTTCCTTGGTCTCTCTCTCAATAACTAGAGCTCATCTTGGTGCTATTTATCTTCCCAAATAACAAACGTGCTCTACAAACTGCAACCTTACCACTACCTTACCTTTGTATTCCTTGCATGCAAATCAAACCCTTAGATTTCTCATTCCCTAGTTGTAAATTTGGCTGTGAAACCCTAGAAATGCAAACCTTTCTTCCCCACCCACCGAAAAACTCAAACACACCGCACATAAAGTTACATCAAAGATGTGTCGTTAGTTCACCTAGTTCACTGGTTAATAGCTCATTCTTTGCACTAGCACTTTGTCACACTTCTCAATCGTGAAAGCTCAAAGGATGCAAGGTAGCAATAATGTTACACTCACCAAATTTATAGCTTATTTCAAAATTCCTTGTATTAATTGTTCCTCAACCACCACCGTATGCGACATTAATTCCACCTCCACATTTTTCTACTTTTTTTTGCCATCTTCTTCCACGTGTAACTCTTCCGTGCCTCAACCATAACCTTAGGTATCAATGGCATTATGAATAATTCTCTATATCATGAGTGGTAGACTTACAAATATTACAATAACAAGATGCATTCTTGCTTGTTGCGCGTGTGAGTAATAGGGGCACCTACTTGAATCTTGATAAATATGAAAGATCTCACAATCAAGGAAAATGGCACACACTGATTTATGAGGGTAACTATCCTTATTATGTCCTTCCACCTCATAATCTGTACACCAAATACCACTACGTGTCTCATGGGCTGAATTAATTGAATTTTTTTCCAATAATTCTTCCATAAATGCAATCTGAGCTTCCAAAAATTGGCTAACTCTAGTGTCTATGCTTCCAACTACCTCAGTGTGTAGAACTACCTCTAAAGCCTTGTGTGAGTCTATAAATGTCGTATGAGAAAGTGCCCTTATGAAAGGTGTGATCAAACCACCAACAAACCATTGCGCATATTGGCTAGGGTGAATATCATAAGACAACTTTGATAGCAAGTTTTAAAGTGTGCATCATACTCCCTTACGCTCTCAGCCATGCCCTGCTTAATGTCCTTCAGCGCACTGATGCTCTTCTATTCAAACTCAGGTATATGAAACTCAACTAAGAAAACATCACACAATGTGGTATAGTCTACACAAGTCTGGTTCAGATCATACTCCCTGTACCAACTATGCACGCGCCCTTGCAAAGTAGTAGAAAACTGTCTTTCCTTACACTCAGGAGCTATAATTCCCTTAGTGCACCATAATATCTCACACATATACACGTGCTCAGCTGTATCTTCAATTCCTCTATATTCTATTTGGCAAAGAGACATCTCATAAAAAACTTACTCAAGGGTTGGTGTGGACCGTGCCCACTAAATCCAAAACCTGTATTGCCTCCAGTATTCCCTCCACCTCTGGAACCATCAGATCCACTAGATCTTGAACCATCCGATCCTTCGATTCTCCCCCTATAATGGGAAATGGACCGAGAGGATGTGTTACCTTGTGTTCCAATAATTATAATAAATTGAACTCCCATGGTCTCATGGTTGTGCTAGTCGCGAGACGTGTTACTAACGTTCGCACACCCAAACTCTTTCTAGATGACGTGCCAAAAAATATACTTCCAACCGGACCCCAAATAAAAATACAACATTTACACAACTATAGATGAATGTGCTATCTGATTAAATCCTAAATTTAATGGAAAACAAAATCTACATGTCGCTATTGAAGCACCTACACTATCCTGATTCTCACTAACTATCTTAGAAACTAGGACACCAAGCACAAGGGATAGGTTGTCAGGTGGGATCAGATACGTGCTCGTGGCTCTTAGTTTTTCTTCCTTAGATGTGCTCTCATCTGAATCTGAAGAGGGCTCTCTATCATGCTTACCAAAATGGGGGACTAGTAGATGCTCTAGCTCATTGTCTTCCACATGAGCTCCAAATCCTTTGTGAGCCATCTCTCTCTGCAACACCATCCATTCCTTAACATCACGCTGTTTCACCAATTTCGTCTCGTATGCTTCATCAAACTTAATTTTCCTTTCTTCTCTCTTCCTTTCTGCCACTAGGTCCACCATCTTTCACCACACCTCGCTCCCCCCATGCGATGAGGTTTAGCTAGCCAAAGGATATTCTTCCAAATCCAAAGTTATAATCAAGATATTAATCACTAAAGGGATAACGTGCAAGTAGGATCCTCTGGGTTCACATAAGAATCAGAACTCAACAACTTCTGGACAAGAATAAGTTGACACAATGTGATCCAAAGTGTAACTATTCAAAACACCACTCCACCAATGATCTACAATGTGTGTCCAAGCCAAATCAACATCATGCAGAGTCTGGTAATCTTCCTGAGTCCATATAATTGTTCTATACCTCCAATTTATCTTTGATGCATATGCTACTAGCCACTTGTACAACTCTATAGGAAACAACAAAATAACGTCTCATAAATTTAATGATATTTATGTTCTTCAACCCATACGCACGCATCAAAATCAGGTCCAGTGTTAAATATGTGAGCAAACTCTTCCTCTAAATTTTCTACCCAACTCTCAATACTAGCCAAAGTTAATCGATATGTCTTCATCATGCAACATCCTTGCAATAACTTGAAAAGAGGTCCCAACAACAAAACCAAAATGTAGTCTTTTATTTTACCAATAACAACCTAAGGCTCATTGGCACATCACTCAGATAGATCTGAGCACTCACCAAGCACGCAAGGGTACCAGGTCCCTCTTTTATGGAAACTTTGTCAAGGAGTTAGCATGAAAAGACATATAATATAGATCCATAACAACCATGCAAAGATAAACCACAACTAGATCTAGATCACAACCATATGCAAGAATAAGCTAAACAAGAATCAAGATCAGGTTTACTATGCAAGATCCAGTTACAAATAAGTCAACAACCAATATCCATCCATAAATATCCATTGTATTAATCACTTTGTAAAACACAGAAGCTGAATACATACATAAAAGTATCACCATAAGTCATGCACGCTCATAAACCAACAACATAACTCTACTACAAATCAAAACTACTAAAACCATGAAAATCAACACACACACACACACACACACATTTATAGGGGTGGGAAACTTCCCTTCACCACCTAAACATCCTCAAAATAGGTTGCACGCTAAAAATAACCATGTGCCACTTATAAAGATCACAAGAGAGCATGTAAGATCTTCTAACAATAGATCTCCTATAGATAACTCTAGTTTGTATCCTATTATTAGCTTAACTTAGCATGGCACTTCATCTTCCACCTGTTCCAAAAATAGCTTGGTGTGACTTCCAAGTCTTCTTATAAAAAATGCTCAACACTCGACCCCATTTTAGCTCGTGTATGCAAAATAGCTAAGTATTGATCTTTGACTTCCCAGGCATGAAATTATAAGGCACAAATCTATTCATCTTTTGCGCCTTCAATACTTAGGCAATATTTTACCAACCAAACACAGATTCAATCGATACACCATCTCAAAGCAAGCAACATCCTCGACAAGCGGTTTGAAAAGAGGTCCCAACAACGGAACCAAAATGTAGTTTTTTATTTACTACGTAAGGATGCTATGTGCGCCATGTCACTTTATCCCGTCAAAACTAAATACTCACCTGAAGTGCACGAAGATACCAAGTTCCTCCTTTGCACTAGCTTGTCAATATCTTAGCATATATTTCATGATTACCAATATCAAAGCATACATTCACATCCAGATCCATACGAGACATCATAACATGAACTCGAAATGGAAACACATGTAATAAGGAAAAATAATAGATCAAATAAACACTAGATCAATTATAACATGTGAAAACCATGTTCGAATACATCAATAACTAGAATCCATCCACAATGATCCATTAATAACCAAAATATTACATAACAAAGTTGAATACATAACAATAGTCACCAGAGAGTCATGCACGCCAATATATCAGAACAACATAACCCTATCACATCAACCGTGTCTAATATAATGGATTATATCAGATATTTATAGGGGTGGGGACTTTCCTTCATCGCCTAAACATCCTCAAAATAGTCTGCTTGATCAAAATTATCCATGTGTACGTACGAAAACAACTATAAGCATGCATGCTTTCCTAACAATCCTAATAATAGATTAAATCTATAAATAAACCCTACTTTAATCCTATTATTAGCTCGATCCATGCATGACCTTTGATCTTCAATTGCATGTGCTTTATCTCCAAAAATAGACGTTCCTTGATCCTCAAGTCTTCATGCTTTTATCTAAATCTAGAACGTTGTTTGAACACCACTCAAACTCGACATCATCTATTTTTAGCCCGTGGTTCCAAAATCAGCTAAGTCCTATAGGTTCCCTACTTAAGCGCGAGCCTTCTCACGCTACCTATTTTGCCTTGCGTGTGCCCCTTCATGCCTGCCTAAAATTCCCATAGTGACATGTACTTAGTCAAAATGGGTCTTGCAACAACTTCAACAAACCCTCTCCCTAAAAATGTGGCTAGAGTATCATCACCCAAAGTGATGGAGGACATGCTACATGGATCTAAGGAAGAAAACTCAACCTGTGATGAACCCATGTGGTGTGAAGCACCAGAGTCGATAACCCACAAAGGAGTAGATGAGGATGCAACTGCAACTAGTGCCTTTCCCTTATGTTTCTCTTTATCTTTTTCCTTTGCCTTAGTAGATTCTTGGGTTGATGAAGACTATTTGATAGATTTAGGGACCCCTATGTTGTTCTTCTCAAGGAGATGAATGAGGTGGTCAATCTACTTCTTCATACATTTGTGCTCATCATGCCCAAGTTTCTTGCAATAGGCACACTTAACCTTTTCCTTCTTAGGCTTCCCATTTGAACTAGAGGTTTCAGTGGTAGACTTAGAAGAGGTAGTGGATTTATGTTCTTTCTTTTTTGCAAATCCTTTCTCTTTTACTTTTTCTATTGGTTTTTAGAGAATTTTTGTTTCCCATTCCCGAAAATGAGGGCTTGAGGTTTGGATGACTTAAAAGGTACCCATTTGGATTAAATTGTCTTATTTCTTAGTCAAATAAACATTGAAGTCATCTAAGGATGGAATAGACCATGGGGATTTAAGATCTGTCTTAGTAGCATACAATGTAGAAACAAAGATAAAGTAGTTAGGACCTAGTTTGGAAATCACTAAAATAACTAGTTGTTCATCCTTCTTTTTGTTCCACATTATTTTAACTATAATCGTAAGGACTTGAGATTGGTAAAGAAATATTCCAAGGTGTCAAAGTTGCTAGGAATTAAGCTGATAAGTTATATTTCTAGCTCATGACCCCTCATAGTGTCAACTTTTCCAAACAAGGTTTCTAAGGTTTTCCACACTTGGTTGGGAGATGTTTTTGACTCTATGTGAAAGAGGATTTCAAGAGACATTGAAAGACACAAAATACCAAAAGATTCATCACACTTATTAAACCACTTAACTTCAAATGCAACTTCACTAGGATTAGGTTATAACTTGATTTTGATATGGTACAACCCTTTACTCTTAAGCACAATGTCCATTTTTGATTTTCATTCATGGTAGTTAAAATGTGTGAGTTAATTGAACTTAGGTCCATTAGTGAAGAAAGAAAGGTTGTGGTATTTGTTACAGAAAACAAATAATTATGTGGAAAGAAAGAAGTTCCGAACAAGAGAGGAAACACACTGTACACCCCCAGAAACTATATCAAGAAGCCCCCACAATTTTGACACTTTATAACTTAGTGCATTTTACAAAATAAATAGGTCCAATGCTTTGGGAAATGAAAAATATTTAACTTTTGCAAAAAATGGCACTCGATATTGAGCTACTAATCAAAAGTTTTACAATAACTATTTCCCGTAAATAAGCCCTATTTTAAATGAATTTACACTAAACTTGAAATGCACTTTTTTCACTAAAATACAATTTTAGCAAAAGAAGGAGGAGGGTTTTGATGAATCCAAGATTAATCCCTTTGATTTGTATGCATCAGAGTGCAGCAAAGGCCAAAACACGCTAGGGGTTGTAGGGGGGTTGATGTTTGCCACCCTGCATGACTGAGACATTTTTTTTTGTTTGTATACAAGATGCGGCCACGTAATCGCATTGTGACTATTAAACTTCCACAAATACGTGTGTAGCAAACAACTTTGCACTTATAATAGTAACTCATGTTGGATCTTCAATGGGTGTATGGGCTTTTAAAAACTTTGTTGCAGGTCTAAAAATGCCTCTTGATCGGAAAAACACCCTTTGAAAGTTTGAACAAGCATGTAAAGCACTACCACAAGTGAAAATGCCCTTCACAGGTTTGAAAATGCCTAGATTTGGATAAATATTCTAGGGATCCTGTAATAATGATTTAGGGCATGCAAAAAGTAATCCCAGAATCATATATGCACTATGCGGGCTGTAAACCTCAGAAGCTGCAAAATAGGCTATATACCCAAAAACTAGGAAAAACTAGCACCAAATAACACCCAAATACTTGCAAATAATGATCTCAAATGAAAATAAATTTATAGAATAATAACCAAGACAAGCTCAATCTTTGGCTCAAATAAGATACCATATTAGAGAAGCGTCATAGATCTACTTGTTAGGCTAATGAAGTACAACCTAAGTATGAAAGGAGCATAAGGATTAGGCGTGTAGACACGTGTGAAACTATAGTGAAACAAGGCATGCCTAAGACAACATGAAATCAAGACTTAGCCATTTTGTAGTATGAGGATAATTATAGACATGGAGTGCGGAGCATGTTTTGTAGAAGACTTGGAAGACACGTGAAAAATATTTGGATAAGTAGAAGATCAATTGACATGCATAGTTTTGGAGATAATAATAGGATTAGACTGCAGTTGTATTATTAGATGATCTATTATTAACGAGCTTGCATGATTTTATATTTATCATGTAAGGGTGCATGGATATTCTTAGCATGCAACCTATTTTGAGGATGCATGGTCGGTGAAGGGAAAGTCCCCACTACCTATAAATATGTATTGATTTGAACGGTTTAGGGATACATGTTATGTTAGAGTTATACTACTGATTTATTGGCACACATGACTTATGATGACATATTATGTATGTATGAAACTTATGTATTTTACAACAATTAATATAATGGATCTTTGTGGCTGGATATTGATTATTGACACATCTGTTAATGATTCTTGCATGGTAAAGTTAATATTGATTTTGGTATGAGTTAATCTTGTTTATGATTGAGATCTAGATATGGTTTATGTTATGCAATATACTTGATTATCTGTTATGGATATGGAATATTTGTACAATCATGTTAAATTCTTAAATAAGATGCCATAAAGAGGGACTGGTACCTTTGTGTGCTTAGTTCAGCCGAGTGATGATGTGCCATGCGCCTTGGCTTGTTGGTGATAAAATCAAGACTAAATTTTGGTTCCTTTGTCGGGACCTCTTTTTGATTGTTTTCGAGGATGTTGCATGTGTAGAAATTACTCGATCTAATACAAAGAATCCATGAAATAGCTACAAATAATAATTGAAATCAACAACTCTATATTATATTTTAATTAATTCACTATTTCATTACACTCCATTATATAGGAGATGTATAATAACAATCCTCACAACAACATTTGTCTTCATATACAACCATACACCCGTATGGTTTCAACTCTCTCACCAATATAATAATAAAACAATACTAATTGTTTTATTATTCTAATTTACTAACTTACCACATACTAACCACATTTTACATTTACTATTTACATTTACATAGTAAATGCACTTTCACTAATTTACCATAATAATAATTACACATGTAATTATTATTCACCCATACATAGAAATGGAGCACTAAGATATATTTCCTAACATTCCCCCCCTTAGTGCGAACATGGGGAAAACTTGCCTTTGTACTTGCACTTACTTTCATGATCTGATGATTTTACAGGATGATCATAAACCTAATAGATGGTTTTTCACATGGTTGACCATAAACCGAAAATGATGGTTTTGCAATTGGTTTACCACAAACCAAAAGGGTGATGGTTTTACATAGGGTTTACCAACAACTGAAAATGGTGGTTTTATAAGTGGTGTACCACAAACCAAAAGGGTGATGGTTTTGCATAGGGTTTGCCAACAACCGAAAATGGTGGTTTTACAACTGGTGTACCACAAACCAAAAATGAAGGTTTTCAAGTGGTTTACCTACAACCACATCATGATATGCCAAGTACTATTATTAACCCTCATCACATCTCACTGCAAGGAATAACATAGGAAATTCTACTGAAATTTGCTACTCATATATAGAAAATACTAGAAATGTAGAAAACTAGAAATGGAACATTGATATCATGTTCCCCCCTCAATGTGAAATTTCCTTTATTTTGCAAACAATAGGAACACTTTGGAACCAAACACTCTGCCAGAAATACAAAGAAACAACAGGAACACACTGTATAAAAAAAAATCACCATAGCTGATACGACCCGTCGTTGGTGATTGACGAGAGGTCGCTGAATGACCTCCAACCTCCTATGCCTCCTTCCTCCAAGAACTTCACTTAGTATAGAAATTCTTCATAGTTATAGTCAATTTCATCTGTTATTTGTTCATCTCTAGTTTCCCATTCTACAATTTTGCTTACATCTGTAGGTGCTTTTTCTTTTCCATCTACTATCCTCCATAGGTTTTTATTCATTAACTGCATCTGGATTTTTACTCTCCATGTATGGAATTTCAGATAATTAAATTTATATAATGGTGTATCCATTTTATTGAATCTAAATATATAAAAAAATTGAATGTAGATTTGAATTACCTTTGATTCTCTCGATTTCTTCAAAAAATAGCAGTGATCAATGTCTTTGTATAGTAAATTGCATGTTTCTCCTAAAATACGAACCGAGTTTTGCTGAAATTTCTCACATGGCATTGTAGCTTTACGTATAATAGATAGTTCTAGGAATTTTTTTGGAGAAACCAGTTATGAAACAAAAGTTACGAGATCTTCTTGAGACAAATTTAACTCCGCTCTGGTACCAAATGTAGAAATTACTCTGATCTAATACAAAGAATCCATGAAATAGCTACACGATAATAAGTGAAATTAACAACTCTATATTATATTTTAATTAATTCACTATTTCATTACACTCCATTATATAGGAGATGTATAATAACAATCCTCACAACAACATTTGTCTTCATATACAACCATACACCCGTATGGTTTCAACCTCTCACCAATATAATAATAAAACAATACTAATTTTTTTATTATTCTAACTTACTAACTTACCACATACTAACCACATTTTACATTTACTATTTACATTTACATAGTAAATGCACTTTCACTTATTTACCATAATAATAATTACACATGTAATTATTATTCACCCATACATAGAAATGGAGCACTAAGATATATTTCCTAACAACATGATGAAGACATACCAGTTGACTTTGGCTAATATTGAAGAGTGGTTAAACAATTTGGAGGAAAATTATGCTCATAGATTTAACATTGGACTTGATTCGATTTACGCGTGTTGGTTGAACAAAACTTGTATAACGAATTGTATGTGATGTTCTTCACCATTTTTCCTATAGAGCTGTACGAGTGGTTGGTTGCTTATGCATCAAATAGAAATTGGAGGTTTCACACACTTGTTTAGATGCAGGAGGAATTTTAGGCTTTTCATGATGTAGATATGACTTGGATGTGCGCTGTAGATCATTGGTGGAGTCGTGCTCTGAATAGCTACATTCTGGAGTATGCCGTTTCTACTTATTCTGTTTAGAGGCTGCTTTAAGTTTCAGTTCTTGCATGCAAACCTAAAGGATCTTATCTGCTCGGTATCCTTTTAGTAGTAAAATCTTGATCATGACCCTATACTTGGAAGAACGTCCTATGGCTACCTAAAATCCACCATGTGTGGGGCGGGAGCGAGTTCGGTGAAAGATGGAAGACTTAGCGGCAAAAAAGACAAAAAGAGGAAATGTGGATTAAGTTTAATAAAGCATGTGAGAGAGACTTGAAAAAGTACCAAGAATTTGTAAAAGAATGGTGTTATAGAGGGAGATGGCTCATGAAGGCTTTCGAGCTCACGTAGAAAGCATGGAGCCAAAGCATATGGAAATATCTCATTTAGGAAAGAATGGTAGAAAACCCTCTTCGGTTTCTCATGAAGGCACATACTGAAGAAATATTGAGAACCACGGGTGCACATCTGATCCTACCTAGTGACCTAGCCCTTGCGCTTAGTTTTCCAGTTTCTACGATAGTTAATAGTAAGCAAGCTAGTGTGGGCAATAGAGTAGCGACATATAGAGTTAATTTGATAAATTTGAAGAATTAATCGGTAGTTTACTCATATATGGTGGTGCATCATTGTCTCATGTTATTTGGAGGTCCAGTTAGAGGTATCTTTTCTGGTGCATCATCAATACAAAACGTGGGTGCATAGAATGTTGGCATCATGTCTGGAAGTAGCACAACTTCACAGACTATGGGAGTTCAGTTTAGCACAACTATTGGAACACAAGGAAGTACATCCTCTGGTCCATTTCCTTCTATAGGAGGGGGATCGGGGAGGATCAAGTGACTCGGGATCTAGAAAATTTGGTGGTTTTGGGGATGGTGGAAGCACAACAACTAATACAAGTTTTGGATCTAGTGGGCATGGTCCGCACCAACCCCAAAAATTTATATGGAGATGTCTCTTCATCTCCCAAAATATAGAGGAATAAAATATGCAGCTGAGAACATGCATATGTGTGAGATACTATGGCACGCAAAGGGGATTACAACTCTAGAGCATAAGGAAATTTATTTTGTAACTACTTTGCAAGGGCGCACATAGTTGGTACATGAAATATGATCTGAACCAGACTTGTGTAGACTATACCGCACTACATGGTGCCTTCTTGGCAGAGTTCCACATACCTAAGTTTGAGTAGAAGAGCATCATCATGCTGAAGGATATCAAACAAGGCATGGCTGAGAGTGTTCGGGAGTATGATGCATGGTTCAAAACCCTTTTGTTGAAGTTATATTATGACATAAATCTGAGTCAACATGCTCAATAGTTTGTTGGAGGATTGATCATGCCTTTCAAAAGGGTGATATTACACAAAACTTATACTGAGACCCATGCGAGGAACTTGAGGTAGCCCTTCACGCTGAGGTGGTTGAGAGTGTAGACACATGAGTGAGCCCATTCTTGGAAGCTCAAATTGTAGCAATGGAAAAATAGTTAGAAAAATTATCAGCTAATTCAACACATGAGATGCGCAGTGGGATTTGGTGCATAAATTGTGAAGTATAAGGACATACTAAGGATAGTTATCCTTGTAAATGGGTGCATGCCATATTGCTAGACTTGCTAGATCTGCCACTTGGATCATGATTCAAGTAGGTGCCCATTGTTGCAACGCATGATAAGAAAGAATGTGTCTTGTTACTACAAGATTTGCAAGTCTACCACTCATGATACATAGAAATTGTAGGTTGATTGATCAGATTCATGATGCCATTGATACTAGTGTGTATTTCAAGAAAAGTGTTGCAAATAATTCTAAGGAGAAAGGTGAGCATCATGAGCATAATCACAATGAAGGGCACTCTAATGGAGGCCGGTAGAGGTCGAGGTTACCGTGGAGGATTTAGAGGTCGAGGTCGCGGTGGTGGAAGAAGTGAGAGTTTCCTCGTGGAACATGTTATACATGCGGATCCCTTGACCACTACAAACACGAATGCCCTCAGAATATTATTTGTTCTTTTTGCGAAAGAACCATAACTATGAAGAATTCCCAGACTTGTATGAACACTTGAGTAAGAAGCACAAGTAAGATAAGGGCACAAGGATGGTTAGAGTGCATCGTGTTGTGGAAGATCAGTGGATGCCAAAGTTAACACTAGATCTAAGTTGGTGCCTGTGAAGATTACTACACATGCTGAGGCTACACACGTTAGGGAAGTTCCAAAGCAGAAGCATGTCATTACAAAGGAGGAGGTACTACATACAAAGTATCCAGACCCTATGCATCAAAAGGAAGTTTATCAAGAAACCATGGAAGTTATTAGAAGTTTACAGGGTGAGATACAATGTTTAAACAAGTAGTCGTAAAAGTTGGAGCATGTAAAAACAATTGAGCTTCCTCAGAAGGATATTGATGATTTAAAGGAGGTTTGCAAGATGCTTGTGATAAGAGAACATTATTCCTTTATTAGGGGAATGGTTAAGGGAAAGGTACCTCATGCTAGAGTTGAGCACGAAAGATATATTTTGCATGCTAACCTACCTCCTCATAGTCTGGATTATGATAAAGAGATCACTCTAAATGTTGTTGTTGATGGATGAATGCTAAGTAATATTTTGATTGATACAGGTGCAAAAGTGAATGTACTCACTTTGGACGTGTGGATTCAGATGGGGAGACCACCATTACAACCATATTCAAATGTGTTGTTTATGGAAAATAGGACTAAGGCCACACCCATTGGAGTCTTAAAGGATGCTATATTACTATACAAGGGGCCAAGTTTACTGGGGACTTTGAGGTCTTGGTGCTTACGTAGAGGTAGAAAATTTTCTAGCACTACTTGGGTGCCCTTAGTGTTATGAAAACAACACTGATCTACGCTTCAACAAAGGATATATAAGTTTTGAGAACAAGGAAGAGCGTGTGATCATTCCTTTGATAGTGGAAAGGCTACACCTTATGTAGAACCACTTAAGTGAAGAGGATTTGAACAAAATTTATGTGCACACATTAGAGATCCAAAAGTCCTTGAGCCATCAAAGGAAGGAGTTCTCTAATGGGATGATGCATAGTCCATGAGTGATACTACAAGTGTTGCATGTGACAAATGGGCACATGGAACTTATGAAATGGTTGGTGCGAGGTGAGAAGTGTAGTTACATGCGTAAGAAGGCCGTGGTGTGTTCGGCATTTGGGCAGTAACTAGGTACTAAGGTACATTGGTGAAGGAAATCTTGAAGTGTTCCTGTGTGCTATGGAAGCTCAATGGACAAATCAAGTGGAAAGAAGGAATGTGCTAGTTTATACTCTATGTGGGACACAACGTGCTTGGTGGATGGTTCACAAAGGATAATCTTTTGGAGTGGTGAGAAGTGAGAATCACCTTCTCTGCTATATTTCAATGTGCCTACCAAGATATGTGAATTTCATGGGAAGGATTCTCAACACCATGTTTAGTAGTGTGAGAGACTATGGATAGAGGGCGGAGGCCTTACCACCTTCATTATGGGTGCATAAATTCTACTACACCTTGCGAGGTTGTGCATGTGCATGGTATGTCTATGCTGAGTTGAATAGAGAAACAGGGAATTGGTAAAGAACTTGACTAGGTATGATTCAGACCTTTGACTATTTTTCCACTAAACCTCTAGTGAATGAAGCATTATAGGTTATGAAGCACTTGACTATGGGAGATAGTGCAAAGGCTAAGGAACTTATTTAGGAGTTACTAGGTGAGTCAGATCTAGAGGCAGTGCTTTGAAGAAGAAGAGATAGATGCATAACAAACAACTTGGGCATGCCTTCTAGAAAGATAAAATGGTAAGATGGTCTATGTAATTGATGATGAAGAAGTAGAGAATATGGATGTTGAACATATTGAGGGTACATGTGAGGTCTTAGATAGTGTAGATGAATGGAAACATGCGTATCATGAGCCCATGAAAATAAAAGGTAAACATTGGAACAAATGTTGAACCTAAGGAGGCCATCATTGGTGATTATTGGTCTGACTTTGAGGTTGCTAAGATAATTGAGTTGTTGCATGACTTCCATGATTTTTTCCTAGAGGCTATCATGAGTTGAAAGGGTACATGAATCTTTGGGTGAGATGAGAATCAAGCTAAAGGAAGGTGCACACCCAGTTAGGAAGAGGCCTTACAGGATGAATCCTAATCTACACGTCAAAGTGAAAGAAGAAATTGATAAGATGCTGAATTTTGGAATCATTGAGCCCATCAGGAGTCAGAATGGGTTAGCCCTATGGTGATCAGTATAAATAAAGATGGAAGAATAAGAATTTGTGTGGATTATAGGGAGTTGAATGTTGCATGTGTAATAGATCCCTTTCCCACACCTTTTACTGAAGAAATATTGGAAGGCGTTGTAGGGCGTGAGATCTACTCCTTCACTGATGGATTTTATGGATATCATCAGGTAAGGATTGTTAAAGAGGATCAAGAGAAGAAAAATTTCACCACAGAGTGGGGAAGTTTTTCATACATAGTTATGCCATTTGGATTGAAGAATGTGCCTACAGTATTTTTGTGCATTGTTGTGCAAGCATTCTAGGACTTCATTCATAAGTTCTTGTAGGTTTACTTGGATGATTGGATAGTGTATGGGCTAGTGAAAGATCATTGTGATAATTTAAGACTTATGTTTGAGAGGTGTCGATAGTTGAGAATCTCCTTAAACATTAAGAAGTGTGTTTTGCTACACCTTTTGGGACTTTTCTAGGACATATTATTTGTAAAGAAGGCTTGTTAGTGGATCCTACTAAGGTTGTTGTTATTTTGGGCTTAGAGGAACCTACTAACCAGAGTGAGGTGTACGATTCTTGGGGCACATAGGATATTACAAGAATTTTATCAAAGGTTATGCTAAGATTTTTGCACCCTTAGAATAATTATTGAAGAGTAAAGGAAAGTTCCATTGGGGTGAAGCACAATAACACGCATTTGAGACATTAAAGGAAAGCTTACTACAACACCTATTATGCGCTTTCCTTCATGGACCAAACCTTTTCATGTGCATGTGGATGCCTCTGGCATGGCCATTGGCATGGTATTAGCCCATCCTGAGAAGGTATTGTTGATCATCCTATTTTCTTTGCAAGTAGAAGTTGACACCAACTGAACAAACTATACAACTACATGGCGCGAGGCTTTGTCCATGATCTACGTGCTTACATAAGTTTCGAAATACTTGTTGGAAACACCTTTTTTATTTTCTATAAAATCACATGGCATTGAAGTACTTGGTGAACAATCCCATTTTACAGGGGACTCATATGCCATTGGATTCTTTTATTTGATAAATTTGATTTTACGGTGGTGGTTAAGCTAGGCAAGAGCAATTCGGACCATATCATTTATCAAGGATTAATTCAGGAGAGGATGCATAGAGCATTAAGGACACAATGTCGATGCACAACTATTCAAATTGAACCATGCACCCTCTGACTTAGAAGATATTGTTGTCTTTTTGTGAATAACAGTGTGGCACTTGAGGGAATGAAGAATATAGAGAAGAAGAAACTTGCCATACACACCATGCCTTACATGTTGATTAGTGGAGACTTATACAAACTAGGTCGGGATGAAGTTTTGCACCGATGTGTGCTTGAGCATGAATGAGCAAAGCTATTATGGAGGAGGCTCATGGTGGTATTGCAGGTGGACATTATGCAGGAGATGCCACCATGCGCAAAGATTTTATTAGATGGTTTGTGGTGGGAAACATTATAAATATTAGAAGAGATATTTAAGGCATGTGACCATTGTCGAGCCTTGGAAATCCTAGGCATAGAGATGAAATTCCTTTAAGGCCTATTTCTAGTGTAGAACCTTTTGAAAAGTGGGCAATTGACTTTTTGGGTCCTATTTCCCCACCCACGCGCATGTAGGACTGGATCATGCTACATTATAACTTGTACATATTATCTTACAAGGTGGGTAAAAATGATGCCTACAAAGGATTACATATAAAGCTACAACAAAAAGTTTTATGTGGGAAAATATTATCAGCATGTATGGATGCCCATTGAGTTTGACAAGTGATAGGGGTACTCATTTTCTTAATGAGACCATCAAGATACTATTGGTAGAATTTATGGTAGCACACCATAAAACAACACCCTATCACCCTCAGCTAATGGAATTTGAGGCTTTCAACAAGATATTGAGCCATACCTTGACTAAAATTTGTGATGTTGGAAGGAAAGAATGGGATGATAAAGTCTCTATTGTACTTTGGGCATACATGAAAACTTATAAAAAGATTGAACAAAGCCACACCCTTTCAATTGGTGTTTGGTGCGGAGGCTATTTTTCCCATGGAATTCATGTTACCTTCTCTACGTATTACATGTGTAGGAGGTTTGGCTGATGAGAAAGCACTTGAAGAGTGCATTGACAAACTGATGCAGTTGGATGAAAGGCGCACTATTATAGCATGATGGAGTTAGAAGAAAAAAAAGGCCAGGAAAAAGGCATGACATGATAGGAATATCAAGGATAAGAAGCTTGAAGTTGGACAAATGGTTCTTCTTTATGATTCAAATTTTTGCACCACCCTAGAAAAATTAAAGTGCATTGGTTGGGACCATATGTTGTGACTTATATACTTGATTTAGGTGCTTTCTAGTTAGAGGCGTTGGATGGGACACGATTTCCTGGTTATTTCAATGGGAGTAGGCTAAGCCCTACTATAAATAAGTCTTCTTAGTGTTTGTAATAAGGTAGTTTTCCATTTAGATTATATTTCCTTTAATGCATTTCCTTTATATGTGTTTCCTTTCATCGTTGTTATGCTTTGTCAATTTAGTTCAGTGTTTTGTGTAATAAGCACACTTGTGCATGCCAAAGCTGATTACTATCTATCATTGATTCATGTGTGAGAGACCACACATACTTTAGTGTGGGGTGGAGTGTATATATAGATAAATGGACCAAGTTTGAATGTTCTCTAAAGATGGGTATGCATAGAGAGATATTGTGCAGTGCTTGAAGTAAAGGTGCGATATATAGAGAAATTTCTCATGAATGAAGACCACATATGGATGAATGGACACACAGTGTAACACGAGGTAGGCTAGTAGTAGGAAACTACTTAGTGAAAGGTGCATAGTGGATAGGTACTTTGGTGCATGAAGGCATGCAAAAGGAGGTATGTGGCCGAGGAGTAGTAGGCACGCTAGAAGGTTATGACTGTGGTGTGGAAAAATCAGCACGAAAAAGGAAAGAAACACCAATTTAATGTTGAGTACGGTGGTAGGTGGAGAGAAATAAATGTGGAAAATTTTTTGAAAATCTATATAAGGTGGTGTTGTGAAATCATTTTTACCTTTGCGATTGAGAGAATTTGAGAAAGCGAAGAGAGAGTTTGTGTGTAATGTGAAGAGATATTTTACAAAGCTAAACCAGAGATGATTTTAGCACATGATTGGTTTTGCACTCCATTGAGAAGGTGTTTGAGTGAAAAAAGGTGGAGAAAAAATCGATAGTTAGGGTTTGAGTTTGAGCTAGGGCACATAGAATCGAGCTAGGGCACATGGGTTTGAGTTATAAAACTTGAATTCAATTGAAATAACACCTTTATTGTTCCTATGGCACCTAAGTGAGCACCTAGAGTGGCCAAAAGGGGAAGGAAGTAGAAGGAAGTCAAGGTCAAAGTAGAAGACATCCCCAAAGCCATTTTTCTAAGATGCAATATCTAGAAGGGGTTTTATGGGTCATGATTGGGATTCTCACATTCATCATTGCAAAGTAAGTGATTACAACCACAGGAACAAAGATAACAAATATGAATTGGATAAGTTGTTGGTAGTGAAGATGGCTATGAGGATAGAAAATGACATGGCCGTGTGTATGATGATGTGGGTGAAAAGTTGTTAACAAAGGTGGGAGTTTTACAATTGTATGAGCTCCCTTATTTTGGAAAACTAGAAAATTTATATCAGTGGTTGATGAGAAGAGTCCATGAGGACTTTTTCTACTTTTTTGGGTGACGAATGAGGATTACCACACCCTTGATTGGGAGATTTGACATGATTGAGGAGTTTGGGTACAGAACTTAATAGTGACCTCACTAACAAGGAGGTGATAGAAGCAACAAAGAAGGTGCTAGGATATACGAAGGGAGGGCATGATGGATATCCCTAAGTTGTAAAAGTATCCAGTTTCGGTGGTACACACTCCTACAACAAGTTGAAAAATCAAGAGTGCTGGTCACAGGTAAACAAGGCATGGTTGCATGTGCAAAAAAAAAGATGATGAAAGGGGTGTTTATAATTTTTCCAATTTCATTACTTTCATTTTTGAAACCATTATTGAGGAGGCACATCAAGGTGAGAAAATAAGTTTTTTGATGTGATCCTTTTCACTTGTATTTGTAGAAATTGGAGTGCCTGATGGGCCAAAGGATAAAATATGGCAATACCCTAAGGAGAAGAAATATCTTGTAGAGAGATTTTCTAAGTATACATGTGATGGACCATGAGTGGACCCTTTAAAAAGAGAGTAGAATTGTGGTATGAGCACCTCCATGCTACATTTGAGGAGTGGAGAATACCTAAGGATCTTCCTTTGGTATTAGAAAAATAGGTACAATTTGTTGTTTATCAACACTTTTTATATAGGGTGCTTCGGGATGAAGGATGGGAAGTGGAGCCCTTGGTGTAAGCTCCCTATGCCTTCACACACTGCGTGCTACTTTCAGGCATTTGTACATAGGTTTTCAGACGTTCACCAAATGCTTTTCAATGCAGATAAGGTAGAATATGACTACCATACACTCTAGGAAGACTTACATTTATCCAAGTAAGTTTGCATATATTGAGAAATTATTTCAGATGATATTAACATTAAAGCTATGAGTTTGGCCATTGGAAAGTCTAGGGCAACCCTTGTATATTTACCTCGGCCAAGGTTGGAAAATGGGAAGTATGTTGAAAATGAGTTCAAGCTCCCTAGACCACCCAAGGGGAAGCATACTATGGGCTACATTGCAAGATGAAGAAGACACTTTTCCCCTTGAAGAAGAAGAAAAGGAACTTTAGGAAGAAAGTGGTGGCTTGGAGCACCGGGGTAGAAAACAACCAACTTGGTGAAAAGAGAGCAGTAAGGAGAACTCCTCCATTGCAGGAACTGGATGAGGAAGTGTTGGAGACATGCACTATGAGATAGATGTAGAATAGACTACTAAGGAACCTCAATTTAAAAGAGTGCTAAGAAGAACAAGAACTCAGGCATATGGGACCTTCACAACCCCTTTAGGAGGTCACCTAGGACTTCTCCCATGTGAAAGTAGAACCTAAAAAGAAGAAAAGGTGCAAGTACATTCCTAGGAAGGATGATGAGGAAGATAAATCTAGGGACAATGCGCAAAACACTCTAGGTCGACTAAGGATGTAAAAAAAAGCCTCGGAAGAAGAAATGAAGAAATATGAAGAGGAGTTGAAGGAAACAAAGATAGAAATAGATAAGGGTGAGCCATCAGGCATGCCCCATACTACACAGACAAGTGAAGAACCAGTGTTGGATTCAGGCGTTCATGTTTCAAAGGGTAAACATTATGGTAAGGAGAAAGATGAAGGTATTTATGAGATGCCAATAATTGGGTATATTGATGACCCGACCAAGATTATATGCACGTGGTTCCAAAGAACTTTGGAACCCAAAGACCTTTATGGCTGGGAGTTGATGGATGCAGACATGGCTACTACGTGCACACACAAGCAATTATCTTGGAGCATGCAAACTCATATGGATGAGCCTGAATTTGATGTATGTGAAGAATCATGTGTTTCACATAGATTGAAGAAGGCACCACACTCACGCCATGTCACAGTTAATCCCACCCAAATGTCAAATGAGTAGGTAAGAAATGCATTAACCAAGGTATCTACTGAAGAGTTGTGCGTAGAAACATCGATAAAGCGACAACCATTAGGGTGATTTTAGATGATAAGAAGGATAAGGATACTGAAATCAAGCACTTGACAGAAGAAAAAGAGATAGTTGAGGTGAATGGTGCATTTGATACTCAACATGGTAGAATAAATTGGGATGAGATTTTGAGAAAGAGGCTAGATTTGGAGGATAAAGTCACACGAGAGTTTCCATCTGCTTTACATTATTTACACATTAGTTCATATGGTATTAGATGAGGGACCCGTACGCATGCCAAAACCCAAGGATGTTGTAGAAAAGGACAATGTTAAGGAAACAATTGCAAAAAAATTACTAGTTATGAAGCATTATTGCAGACCTTGAAGGATGAATTAAAGAAAGCAAATTTGGCATTGAATATGTGTGTGGCCCCTGATGTGATAATAAAGACAAGAACTATGGTTGAGGAAGATGAGGTCCTCAAAGCAGTAAATAATGAGACACTCGGACATGTGGAGAGGCTTACTTTGATAATAGAGAAGTGTGACGATGCAAACTTGCAGGCCCAGGCCAGACCCACACAAGGAGAAAATAAAGGACATTGGGAAATTGATAGTGCGAAGAAGATGGATGTCATGGATGGGATGGTCTCAAGTCAGCTAATGTTCTCAGGTACTACAAATGAAGGTGAGAACATGACACTTGACGAAATGGAAGCAGTACTTGTAGACATTCCGGATAAAACAAATAAGGCTAAGTGATTGGAATGACTTGAGGTAGAGATCAAAAATGAATATCCATAGTTAATTCTCCCCATGGAAGAGTAAGAGTGCCAAGTATTCTCTCATTCTTTATGTGCATATATATTTTTTATTCTTTATTCTTTTTCTTGGAGAGATAAGTTATGGTTTCCCATTTCGGGGATGGAAATGAAATTAGTGTGGGGTAATGTTGGGTTAATGAAATACTACCTAAGTATGAAAGGTGTAAAAGGATTTGGAATGCGGGCATAGAGTGCATGTAGACACACACAAAACTATAGTGAAACAAGGTACACCCAAGACAACATGAAATTAGGACTTAGCCATTTTTCAGATGAGGCTAATTATAGACATGGAGTGTGGAGCACATTTTTAGAAGACTTGAAGAAAAATGCTATTTTGGACAAATTGAAGATCAATCGACATGCATAGTTTTGGAGCTAATAATAGGATTAGACTACAATTGTATTATTAGATAATCTATTATTAGTGAGCTTGCATGCTTTTGTATTTATCATGTAAGGGCGCATGGCTATTCTTAGCATGTAGCCTATTTTTGAAGGATGCATGGGCAGTGAAGGGAAATTCCCCACTACCTATAAATATGTATTGATTTACACGGTTTAGGGATCCATGTTATGTTAGAGTTATGCTACTGATTTATGGGCGTGCATGACTTATGATGACAATATTATGTATGTATGAAGCTTTTGTGTTTTACAAAAATTAATATAATGGATCTTTGTGGCTGGATATTGATTGTTGACACATTTGTTAATGATTCATGCATGGTAAAGTTAATCTTGATTCTGGTATGAGTTAATCTTGTTTATGATTGAGATCTAGATCTAGTTTATGTTATGCAATATACTTGATTACCAAGAATATCTCCAACTCAATAAGAATAAAATAAAATAATTCAAGATATGTACATATAGGAATCCATAAATAGTGTAGAATAGTGTATTCAAGTGTACACCTAACCAAGAATATCCCATAAGTGTAGGGAAACTCAAGTGAGGAAAATAAATCCTACACTAATAGAGGTAAATTTTGTTTTGATGAGTGAATTTATTGAATTTATTGAGCCCTCTCTGAATAAGAAGCCCTATAATCAAAATCTTGGAAAGATCCATGGATGTTGAGTATCGATCGGTGATGAAAAACAACACCTAATAGTTTGTCTATCTTCCACTAGGGAAGAATCCCATTGGATGTAGATGTATATTCAAAAAAGTACAAAGTAGATGGGACTATTGACATGTAAAAAGAAAGAATAGTAGCAAAGGGGTATACACAAAAGGAAGGAATAGACTATAAAGATATATTTTCTCCCATAACTAAAATCAAAATGATTAGGATGATATTTTCTCTAGCTATACAATTTGTATGAAAATTCCATCGATGGACGTAAAGTTCCTTTATGAATGAATATATATATGAGGAAGTCTACATTACTCAACTTGAGGGTTTTTTCGTACCTCGATCAGAAACAAAGGTATGCAGACTCATCAAATATCAGTATGTCCTTAAATAGACACCCCAAGCTTAGTACATCAAGATTTATGAACATCTCATTCAACATGTATTTTTGAGAAATCCATATGATCCCAATCTCTACCTCAAGAGGTAAGGAGGAGAGATTGTAATATTTGTTATATATGTCGACGATCTAGTCATCACTAACATCACAGTGAAGATGATTGATGCTACGAAGAAAGACCTTAATCAACCATTTGACATGACAGATATCGAGTTCATACACTACTATCTTGGATTGGAAGTATGACAGAAGGAGAATCATATTTTTGTTTCTCAGTTGAAATATAACAAGACAACACTTGAGAAATTTAGGATGATGGATTACACACCAATTGCTACACCCATGGAGATGAGACTTCATTATCTTTTACAAATCCATCTCTTTTAGTAAATGCAACTCTCTATCGACAGTTGATTGGGAGTCTCATTCACCTAACATATAGTAGAATAGATATCAAATTTGTAGTTAGCTATCTTTCCCAATTCATGTAAGAACCCAGAGTTTGTCATTGGAAAGTAGCAAGACGGATCTTGAGATATCTCAAGGGCACTATGAATCTTGGTATAGAGTACAAAAAGAATGATTAGTTCTTCTTTACTGTATAGTTAGAATCAGATCATATAGGTAATATTGATGATAGGAAATCCACTTTTGGATTTATTTTATTTTTGGGATCTAGACCAATACCATGAAAAATCAAGAAACAAAACTTTGTTTCTTTCTCTTCTACAGAAGATGAATATCGTGCTATAGGAGGAGGTGTCTGTGAAGTGATATGGATATGTCACATACTTGAGGGTCTTGGATTACCATAGGAGAAATGCACTACCTTGTATGTTAATAATGAGGGTGTTCTCAAACTTGTTTGCAATCCAATGTTTCATGATAGAACCAAGCATATTGAGGTACATGTCAATTTCATTTGTGAGCATGTTTTAAAATACAATATTCAACTTTAGTTTTTCCCAATAGTTGAACAACGAGCACATATTCTCACAAAGTCACTTGTACATGACAAATTCGAGTTGTTTAGAGAGTTCATCTCCTCATATCTTGAGGCAATGTAAAATTAAGGGGGAATGTTAGGTAAAAATTACTTTATTAAGTAGTTAGACATTGTAATTATAGTTTTTACAAAGTCCACAGCTACCATGTGTAACTAGTTTTTACTAAGGTAATTTGGGGGTTAATTGTTAGTTATATGGCTATATAGTTTATTTGTTAAAACCATATATATATATATATATTTGTATTTGTGAATATTATTTTCGTATGGTTGTTGTGACAACACATAGGTTGGTTCAACCTGTGCAACTATTCATTTGTTTATATGTGGATATGCAATACTTATATATTTCATCCCTACCATTGCTCTATAATATGATATTTTCATTATCAATAAAGTTACAACATGCTACCTCCCTATTTCCTCTAGCAATCCTTCTCATCATTTTAGATAATTTAATGCTTATTTTTTTAGACGCTGCCCACAATGACTAGTTATTAACCAAAATATTTCAAATAACCTTAAAAGGATTATTCATATGATTTATTTATATGTTATTGATCCATAAGGATCGAGAAAATGAACCCATTTCATCATCCAACCATAATAACTCCTATTTTATTTAGAACTAGGGATTTAAAAGGAGTATTTCTTAGAAAGTTGCAAAACTACTAGATTATGCATATGGACAATTTTGGTTGTTGTTATGTGGACATGGTCATTCTTATGCAGATGTCTAGTGATAAAAACTATATATTTAGTTATCAAGAATTTTGGATCCTCTAAGTACATGCAATTTCATCTCCAATAATATAAATAAAAGGCACATATGATCAAAGTTGGCGTTTAGTTGGCCATATGAGAAAGAATTTGATTAAGGGAACACCTAAAGAAGATGAGTGATAAAAATATGTAGACTATTGTACTTGTTTTACATTACTTTTGTTATCCAACTTAGGGCATGCTAAGTTATGAAGTTAAAAATTTCTACTTCTAATCGATTATTCCCCATCTTAGGGTTTCCTAGACCAAAATATTGTGTGTTTGTGGTTTGAAGTTTTGGTGTTTTTATTCACATTTTTACATTCATGTTATCAATATTGTTAAGTTTCCAAAAGAATTTAAACTAATTATATGCTTCACTAAGTTTCAAAACTACCGTTATGAAGTAAGTTTGAAGTAGAGCATCAAATTGTGAATCTATGCTCTTTACCTAGTTATAGAGCTAGGAGTTTATATATTAGCTACCAAGTGGATCCATTCACTATTTTACAAAATTAGTTGATATATTCTTGTCACATTTACATATTAATATTGGTATGTAACTAATGTTTTCACACTTATCTTAAGTCAAATAGAGATTATTAGTGAGTACGTGCTTCACTTTAAAACTATGGTTCTCAAAATGACTTATCAACCACTAGATAATGAACTTCAAATTATTTTTTCCATTAATTTGCTTTCAATCATCAAGGGAAAAGTAGTCTTCAACACTTTCACTCTTTTGATGATTTTTTTCATGTTGTTAGAGACTTTGAACTCAAGCTCGTAGAATGTAATATGCTTAAATATGAGCCTAAAGTTCTAACATTTAACAATGCAAATTTTACAAACAAGAAAAATTTTAAGACTAGAGATCTAATGAGAATAGATAATGTTATAATACAACCATTCAAGAAGCCCATGTCACCTAAAAAAATGGTTTAAACAATTTACTAGACTTACTAAAAGTTGAAGAAATGTATCGAAGAGATTACTTAAATATAATATTATTACCTTACCTCCATTAAGAGAATTGGAACATTCAAGACCATTGCCCAAGTACTTTGATGAAAATACATTTTATGATTATCATAGGATCTTAGGACATTCTAAAACACAATGCATTAATTTGAAAACATAAGATGCTATATTTCATTAATATAAATACCATTCTATTGGATAAAGTATGCAAAAATTTGAAGGAATTTGTAGAAGCAACAAGTCATAATGATCAATCTAATGATAAGTAAAATGTCCACATGATAGGAAAACCAAAATCTATCTTGTTTAGGGGATTATTGATCACAACCACTAAGGAATGTTGGATATGTAAAGCTATTTGGTAGTGTGAAATTTAATTTTTATGACTTCTTTATTTACATTATAAATTGCATATGAGTATGAACTTCCATGATAAGAAAATATTTGTGGATTCCCACAATGATAAATAATATTTTGTGTATGTTAATTACAAATAATGATATATAAATACGAAATTAACCATTTTTGTTACATAAAATGTCTTATTTTAACCATAAATTTCAAAATTTACAATTATCTATAACATATTGGAGCATCAAAACAATCTATGATTTTTCTTAATTTAATTATATATAATTTTTTCTAATTTACTTATTTATTGTTATATTTTGTAGTTCGTTACAATTTTTTTTAAGTTGATTCTAAGAGATTCATCAAGTTAATAATCAAGTTGAATTAGGGGGTACTTTAGGTTGTATATCTCCTCATTCCTCCCACCCTTGTTTGCCATCTTATCTTCATCTTTCTCCTTCTCCCTCTGAGCAGACTATCTCTAACTCTTGGAACATATATCCTTATATATTGAGATATTGCCTCTCACTAATTATCAATTTGTGTACATGTCCCTCGCATAAGGTTAATTAGACCCCTTATATAAATGCTGCTATGGATGCTACTTTTTACTTAATCCCTTTCCATCTCCATATCCCAATAGATATATATGACTCGAATATGAGTAGGATGAGATACAATTTGGTGTCTAGATTAGGGGTTGATATATGAGACCTTGTAAAGACATTGTGAACCGTGTTATCCATGTAGATTCCAAAGGGTAAGTATTTATAAACAAAATGGCAGGGATATTAATTAGTCAAGTCAATTGAATATTTATCTTTTAACATGCTTTGATATTTACCCAATACATTATTAACACTTTTTTGATGTAGGAAAATAAGGCAAATATATAACAATATAGTGAAGAAGGTAGCTAAGGATTATATAAATCTATGCTTGGCCTAATTCCCTCTAAAGAGAGAAGAATTTGATACTAAAGGAATGTAGATTGGTATATGGTGATATATTATTTGATTGTAAGACTTTTTTATAAAAATAATTTGAATAATTTTGTTTTACTATGTTATGTTTTGTATTCTAACTAGTTTTTTACAATAGAAGTTTGGGAAGGCATTCCCTATGATGAGAGGGAAAATATTAGAATTAAACTCAATATTTATTTTCCATGATCGAGTGGAAAATAGTTAGAGGGTAGTTTTTATATATGTAAAAATGTAACATCCTTACTTTTGAAATTTAAAACAAATTTGTGCTAACCAATTTTTTGATAAGTAAACTAGGGTTGAAGGATCCCTTACCCTTTGCATACTTGAGGAGAAACATTTAAAAATTACAAAAATGTGTTATATGCATGATCAAGGATCTATCCCATTACATATATAAGCATATTTACAACTATTATAGATAAAGAAACAACTAACAAACCATCTTAGACCTATGAATATGATGAAATGTCGATGACATCATTCACCAAAAACTTATCTATTCCAAAGACTAACACTTCTACCTCCACCGAAGGATCTATTCCAACTGCAGAGGAAATCCTGTTATATCCCGTAGATGTTGAGCCTTGAAGATCCTCATACCAACAAGGAGATAAAGATAGTGTAGTAGAGAGGGATTCCAAATCAAAATAGGAGTACACAACACACCATTCTCCTTCATCTTACAAAAGCTAATCACAACCCCTATTAAAATTTTGAGGATTTTAAACCAATTACCAAGTTCTACATATGTAACCCTATCCACCCAGCCAACTTGACATGCTAATGCCTCCATAAATAGGGGTTAGGAAGCAAGACACACATTCTCCACGACCACCTCCATACCAACTCTATTCTTTGACATACTCCATTTCCGATTGATCACCACCACCTTAACATTGTCGGGGTTGATAATTAAGAGTGTTATTACAAAACTTAGTGACCACTTTAGAATTAACATGGGAGAAGCCATAAAGCGTAAGTAATTTTCCCTAAGAATTCCTTTAATGTCCTCCATGGACTGATAAGAATTGATAGAAAGATTAAATTCAGTATTTTTCAAGAAATACCTAAAAAGAAGGCCATCTCTCGATCCATAATGGTAAAGTGAAGCATGAGAAACATTGGAGACTCCATGATAAGTTTTAAGTACAAAAAAATAGATTGGAAGAGAACACCACCATTCACCTTATAACTCTCAACATCCACACACACGTGATATCAATATCCCATCCCATTATGATTAAAGCAAACCTCATCAATAAGATAACCGTCTAAGGCTTACCAATCTTTCACATTTGAACTAATGATTTCACCCTTAAGAAACTCCGTCCCCTTATTGGGCAATAAATCAAAACTCCTATTACCTTCTCTAAAGATGTGATTGATTAATCAATCCTCAAAATTACTCAACTAAAAATGAACCTTTCTTAAAATCAACTTGATTTTACTTGAAGAGGATTTTCGATTAATAATAGAATCAAATATCACCCAGGGGTCTCCTTTTATTTTGATTTTACCAATTTCAATAGAAATTGCTAATTTTAGACCTTTTTATAGTGCCTAAATTTCGGAAAGATTGCAACTCTCCACACCTAAGGAGCCAATAGAGAGAAATTCCCCCTTTTCATTTCTAATGAGGCAACCAACACCAGAAATACCTGGATTACCTTTAGAGGCTCCATCAAAATTTAATTTATAGAATCTAGGGGAGGATGAGCCCAACCAATAGATGATATCCTTAATGATGTTGAGATACATGTGTTAGGATGAGAACCAACAACTAGAAACATAATTTAGGATATTTTTTCAGAATTTCCTTATCTCTTGAAGAGAAAGGGTTGTTGCATTTCTAGTGAATGGATATACTTTCAAGATGGATAACTCTAACTGATTTAAGATAGTCCTGATTGAGCTAACCTCCTCCTGAAAAATCCTTTTATTTCTTTCACACCATAGATGCCAAATAAAAAAAGATAACCCCGGATGCATGCAAAAGTCTCCTTCTACCTTAGCCTAGGCCAAGCCAAGATAACAAAGGCCGGGAATCTGGTTAAACCCATAGAAGGTTCAACTTGGCACATAGCCAATTCCAACATTTTACTGCAAAAGGGAAATGAATAAGGAAATGATTTATATCCCCCTCCTCCCTATATCACAAAACAAACGTGATAAAGACCGAATGTTCATCTTGATTGTCTCTTTTTTGTGTTAAAATTCTACCCTTGAAAGCTAACCAAGAAAAGGCTCCTTTTAGAGGGAAACTATTATACCAATGACAACCCAATGATTCTTGTCATGGCCAACATCAATCACTAACTTCATATACCCAAATTGAACAAAGTAATTTCCAGACTTAGAATCAGTCCAAATAATTTGATCATTATGCAGACCAAACAAAAACACCCTCAATGCCAACTTAGATCTAAATTGAGTTTTTGTCTCCTCTAAAACAAGGGTGTCCCTAACTTATTTCCAAGATAAAATGGGAGAGTCGGAGAAATCCTGACACTATAATATTTTAATTTATCATCCCAAAGGGGGATCATCAACTCTTTAAGCTCTTGGAATTATGGAAAGATTCCTAAAGTAGGGAAGCCTTTCCATGAATCATTCGAGAAACTGAAAGCCTCTTTATTTCCAACTAACCAATAAAAAAATTGGAAAAGGATTGCCTACATGAAAGGATGAAATTCCATATATGGGATCCATGTGGCAAATGATCAATAGATAAGAGAGAAAAAGAGAGCCCTCCTCCCCTAAATGTTTCCTTTCAAGGATGGTGCTCAAAATTTGGATTAGTAAGAAGATGCCATGCAAAAATTTCCCCATAGCTAGATTCTAACTTTCTAAGTTGATGACACTAGCCCTACCACATCTATACGACATAGTGATAGTTTCCCAAATAATAAATTAAATCTTCTTAGATTCATCAGTTCCCTACCATAAGAGGGACCTCATAATCTTTGATTGTTTTGAGAGGATCACCTTTGGAATTTTAAGGATAGAGATCATATAGGTAAGAAGGGCCGAGAGCACTATTTTGATAAGAAGGAGCCTTCATGCAAAGGATAACCATTTTCCTTTCCAAGACTGCAGATGGGCCTCAAATGCCTTCACCAAATTATCCCAAATACTTGATTTTCCATCCCTAGTGAAGAGAGGAATCCCTAAATATTTATGTGGGAGTTTACCTAAATTGAAGCCAAGAATCCTTTGAATTATTAGAGACAACCTTCTAGGGGCATTGAAAAATAATATCATTGATTTGGGATTACCGATCACCTACCCAAAAATAGCCGAATAATAATCCAAAATATCTCTAAAGATAATTGCTTCTTGGATGGATGCTTCTCTAAATAAGAATGTATCATATGCAAATTGCTTTGATGAGAAAGAGGATCAATGCCATCAGTCGCCTTTAACCCAAGAATATTTCCATCCTGAACCACTTCTTAGATTGATCTACTAAGAGTTTCAGCTACCAAGATATGTAAAAAATAAAAGAGCATATCACCTTGCTTGATCCATCTATTAACCTAAAAAAACCCTCAAGATAGCCATTAACAAGAACCGATAATAGGGGAGGAAATAAAACTAAAAATCTAATCACAAAAAGGCCTAAAAATTCAAATGAAATAAGAATTTGCATTAGACATCTCCAGTTCACCCTATCATAATATTTTATAATATAAAGCTTGATAAGCATTCCAGAACCTAGTTGATAGACAATGAATGCATCAATTCATGAGAAATTATAACACCTTCTGGAGATGGATATCTCGAGGAAAAAATCCACTCTACTCATGATAAATCAGTAAATTAAGGAGGGATTTAAGCCTACCAAAAATGCATTTAGAAATTATTTTATAAGTGGTATTAGAAAGTGAAACTCGACCGAAATCATCAAACAAATCATACCTCTTTTTAATAGGAAAAAGGATTATGAAGGTGTAGTTGAACGTCTTTAGAATTCTCTTGGATTTTTGGGATTCTTCAATATCCACACACACATCTTTACCCATAATATGCTAGAATCATAGGAGGAAATCAACCTGAAATCCATTAGGCCTATAAGTGCTATTCCTTTCCATAGAAAACACCACTCTCTGAATCTCATCAAAGATAAAGGGAGCCATCAAAATTTCATTTTTCTCTTCAGTAATAAGACTAGGAATATGTCTAAGAACTTTTTTTTGGTCTTGATTGGAGGAATGAAGATCAACCCCAATGAATTATAAAAATATAAAATAACCTTTTTTTAATACCTTATTGATCCTGTAATAAATAACCTTCACCATTTTTAATGATCGAAATAAAATTTGAGCCCTTATAGATATTACTGAAGCATGATAGAATTTAGTATTCCTATCACCTTCCTTAAACCAGCTTTTCCTTGGATTTTGCTTCCAATATATGTCTTCATGCAAAAGTAATTCACCTAGTTTAGGAAGCATCTCTTTCTCCTTATGAAAATACTCTTGACCCATACCTCTCATGAAAACCAATTCATTCAAAACATGAATTTGCTTTTCCACACTAGCATTTTCTTGGAAGATATTCTTAAAATGATGCTCATTCAAATATAAAAGTTTGGATTCAAGTAATTTAAATTTATGGGAGAGGATACAAGTTTTCGAACCCCGAACCCTAAAGGAAGACCACCAAAAGTTGATTAGATTAGGAAGGAGGGGGTCTCTAAGCCACATTAGTTCAAACTTAAAGGGTGACGTTTTTAGGCTTCATCTTGATTAGATGAAATCATAATGGGATATTGATCGTGTTGTCATGAGACCTGAAAATGTTGAAAAATTTCAAAATATTTAAGTCTTTGGCCATTTCTTGCATTTCCTGGTCACCCTTGCCTTATGTTAGTTCGGTTTGAAGAGGAGGAAATTTGGAGTTAGATAAATTTTGTGTTGAGGGTGCTTGGATTAGATGAATTGGAGTATTGAGGAACAAGAGGAACTATTCCCTTGTTCCTCCTATTCCCCACTTCACCTCTTTTACCACTTCACAGATTTGGCAGCCCTATCGGGAATTTCGTGCACCGATGGCACCTTCGACCTCATTATCTACTTCATGATGCTCCCTACTTTTATTCCATTCCCACTACACTAAATACTTCGGTGAAATTGGGCACTCGATGGCACCATTGTCTCTATTCTTCCATGCCTCCAGCCTCTCGATTCCCGTGTTTCCCAAATTCTCGTCGTCACTAACTCATCCTTTACGGGAACTTGTGGGCCGAGGGAAGTGTTCCCGAGTTCCAACCATTACCTAGATAAGAAATTTATTCACTTTAAACACCAAAATGAGGATTTGGATGTTATAAGGTCTGTTTCCTTTGTGCCTCATTTTATTCAAACTTAGTGTTTCAAGAAAATTGAGCAGAGAGTTTGTGGAAAAGTTTTAGTATTAACATCTTATAAAAACTCTTGCACTCCATTTTATCCCTCACATTTGAAAAATATCACCCCTTGTTGTTTTGCACCCTTCCTCCTCTCCCACGTCTAGGTCACTCTTTTGCTCATTTCTCCTCATCCAAAGAACCAAATTAAAAAAATTGAGTTGTACTTAGAACATTAGGAAGTCACCTATCTTGTTATATATTAGGTGAGTGGTTTTATGCTTATTTCACCCACTTTCATAAATGTATTAGTTTTTGTGCCCTTCCCTTCAAATTGCTTTAAAAATACTTTATCAAAACCAATTTTCTCCTAAATTTGTATCCAATTTTCCAAGATGAAGTCCCAAAGTATGCTAGATACAAGCATATTTCCTTCCTTGAGACATATTTTCTTGAAATAGGGGACAACAATATCAAACACATGAACTTAGATGATTTCTCTGGGCCAAAATAAATGATAATAGCCCAACCATTTTATCCTGGAGTGTTTTAAATAATGGTTTAGACCGTGAAGGGGATTTCCTACATTTGATTGATGTGCTAACACAATGCTAGACTGTGATTCTTGATTTGATCCCCAAACCTATTGGGGGTGTGGAGCCTATTTTTGGTCTTCTCGAATCAATGTTAAAGTGTTGGAGTTCGAATGGTTAAGTTTGGAGACTTCAAGAGCATTTTGTAGTCGTCTGATGTGATGTTGCTTTGTGCCATCACTTTGTTAATATGTTGTTAATTGGTTGTTAACATTGTGACAGTTTTTCCAGCCATGGGAAGTTGAAAGGTCACAACTTTCAAACTTCTAGGGTCAGCTTTAGGACTTCTTAAAAGGATTGTAATCCTATAAATAGAGGTGTTAGGGTATCTTGAATATATCTTGAGTGTTCAAGAGGTCTTGAGTCTTAGTGATCAAGAGGTGATCAAGAGTGATCAAGGTTAAACAATTGGGTGTCAATTGTGGTTTAGATGTGGTTTAGCATCTTTGGAATTCATTGTGAGTTCATAACTGAGAGAAGACTGTGAGAGTTGTTTTACTCTTGTTGATAATAAAATATGAGAAAGTTATTTGTGGACGTAGCCCACATCGGGTGAACCACATTAAATCTTGTCTTGTCTTCTTTTGTGTATTATTTATTTATGTTATTATATTTCTATAAGTATAATTTTGCTATATAGTTTCCTACTACTGTGGTTTGAGGAATTGTTTCCGCATATTTGTTCTCTAATTCCTAACAATTAGTATTAGAGCTTTAGTGGGGTTTTTCCAAAGTTTTAAATCACAGGGAAAGTTTATCTTGAGTGGGAGCTATGGCAGATGAGGGAAAATCGAGGGTTGAGAAGTTCAATGGGAAGAACTTTGATTTGTGGAAGATGCAAATGGAGGGTTACTTATATCAGAAGGACCTCCATGTTCCTTTGGCTGGAAAAGAAAAGAAACCTACACCCATGTCGGATAAGGATTGGGAGTTGTTGGATAGAAAGGTGCTCAGGGAAATTCATTTATGCCTTGCATCTTCGGTTGTTTTCAACATATCGTAGGAGAAGACCACGTAAGGTATCATGAGTGCGTTGTGGAAGTTATATGAAAAACCCTCTGCCTCTAATAAATTATTTTTAATCAAAAATTTATTTAATATGAATATGTCGAGAATGGTTTTTTTGCTTGATCATTTGAATGAATTTAATATGGTTGTATGTTAAACTCAGTAAAAATTGACTTTGATGATGAGGTCAGGGCTTTGTTGATTTTGTGCTCCTTGCCAGATAGCTAGGACAACTTGGTTATGGATGTAAGTAATTCAGTCTCTAATAATTCAAAGCTGAATTTTGAGGATGTAATAGGTGAGATCCTAAGCAAGGAAATGCGAAGGAAGAGTACTTGTAAATTCTTATACTTCTGGAAATGATTTGATGGTGGAGAGTAGAGGGAGACAAAATAACAGAGGGAAAGGTAACCATGGGAATTCGAATGATCACAAAAGGTCAAAGTCCAAGAGTAAGTTAGAATGTTGGCACTGTGGGAAGGTTGGTCATGCTAAGAAATATTCTTTGGGCTCTTTGGGATAAGAAGAACAAGAAGGAGGAAACTAAAGAGGTAAATTTGGTAGCAGGTGATGTTTGTCAGGATGCCTTAATTCTTTCTTTAGATAATATTGCTAAATCTTGGGTGTTAGATTTAGGGGCTTCTTTCCATGCCACCCCACATAGACATTACTTTACTGATTTTGTTCAAGGTGATTTTGGACATGTATATCTTGGTGATGATGAACCATGCAACATAGTAGGGAAAGGTTGTGTTCGGGTAAAAATGTAGAATGGGAACACATGGCTACTTAAGGATGTCGACATATGCCTAAGTTGAAGTGGAACTTTATATTAGCAGGAAAACTAGGTAGTGATGGCTGTATAGTTAGTTTTACAATGGATTCTTGGAAGGTTACTAAGGGAGCTCTTGTGGTTGCAAGAGGTAAGAAAACTGGTACTTTGTATTTAACCAGTGGTGTTGATTATTGCAATTTAGTTGCTGCAGATGGAGATGCAACTTTGTGGCACTAGAGACTCGGTCATATGAGTCATAAGGGCATATAGATTATAAAGGACAGTTACCCGGATTAAAGGAGTTAGATTTGGACTTCTGTGAGGACTATGTTTATGGGAAATAGAAGCGGGTGAGATTCCTCAAGGTTGGACCTACCAGGAAGGAGGGTAAGTTGGAGTTAGTGCATACAGATGTATGGGGGCCAGCTAAGGTAAACTCTATTGGTGGTTCATGTTATTATATCACTTTCTTTGATGGTACAACTAGAAAAGTTTGGGTATATTGCATTAAAAATAAATCTGATGTGTTTGAAATTTTCAAAAGATGGAAAGCCTTGGTTGAGAATGAAACAGGTCTCAAGTTGAAATGTCTCAGGTTGGATAATGGAGGGGAATATTGCAACAATGAATTTCTTGATTATTGTTTGGTAAATGGGATCCGTAGGCAAAGAACAATTCCAAATACTCCACAGGAAAATGGAGTGTCAGAGAGAATGAACAGGATAATCATGGAACGTGCTAGGTGCATAAGGTTACATACGGGCTGCCACTCATGTTTTGGACGGAAGTAAGTAAGCACAACTATTTATCTGATTAATAAAGGACCCTCTATGGCTTTGGATGGAGGTATACCCGAGGAGGTTTGGTCTGGTAAGAAAATTGATTACTCATTTCATAGAGTATTTGGATGTGAGGTATTTGTTCACATTGATAAAGATGATAGGACCAAGTTAGAGGTTAAACCTTTGTTGGATATGGTGAAGATGACTTTGGTTTTTGTGTTTGGAGTCTTAAAGACAAGAAAATATTTTGGTCTAGAGATATTGTATTTAATGAAAAAGTCATGTATAAAGATTAGTTGTAGGAACAGAAAGAGGAATCAAAGAAAGAATACACAGTGTTAGAGGACATTGCAGAAAACAAGGCATCTAAGGGGCTGGTTTAGGTACAACATGTTTCGTGCACAGCCGGTTCGGTACTCTACTCATCAGAACCCCAAAATCCCGAGGCGAGAAGGTATTCTAGGGTAAGAACAGAACCTAAATAATTTAATCCATCTTTGAATTATTTATTGCTTACGATAGTGGAGAGCCAGAGTGATTTGAGGAAGCAAAGGTCAAGTGGATGCTAGGAAGAAGTGGGAGCAAGCCATGGATGAAGATCATAGATCTCTTATGGAAAACCAGACTTGGGATCTGGTGGAGCTACCCGAGGGAAAGAGAGCATTGTAGAACAATTGGGTGTATAGAATCAAAGAGGAAGATGGAGGAAAGAAACGATACAAGGCCCGGTTAGTGGTCAAGGGATTTGCATAGAAGAAAGGTATAGACTTTGATGAATTTTTTTATCCTGTTGTTAAAATGACTTCTATTAGGACTATTCTCGGTTTAGTTGCATAGTAGAAGATTTACACTTAGAGCAGGTTGGATGTGAAGACCGCATTCCTTCATGGTGAGTTGGAGGATGAATTGTACATGCAACAACCACAGGGGTTATGTGGTCAAAGGGAAGGAGAGGTTAGTGTGCAAATTGAAGAAGAAGAGCTCAGATGGATCAAACAAGCTCCACGATAATGGTACATGAAGTTTGATAGTTTTATGCAGGAGCAGGGTTACTCCAGGTGTCACTCAGACCATTGCATGTACATCAAGAAGTTTCTTGATGGTAGTTATATTATTTTGTGCTTGTATGTGGATGATATGCTTGTTGCAGGGAAGAACATGCAAGAAATAAAGGTACTCAAGAAGCAACTAGGTGACTCCTTTGCTATGAAGGATTTGGGGGCAGCAAAACAAATCCTTGGTATGAGAATAACTCGGAATAGGAAGGAGAGGAAGCTGGTATTATCTCAAGAAGAGTACATAAAGAAGGTCTTGGAGAGGTTTAGTATGCAAGATGCTAAACTGGTTGGTACTCCTTTGGTAGGTCACTTTAAATTATCAAAGGAGCAGAGTCCCAAGACTGAGGAGGATAGAATCCAGATGTCCAGGGTACCGTACTCATCAGCAGTTGGTAGCTTGATGTATGCTATGGTATGCACTAGGCTTGACATTTCCCATGCAGTGGGAGCAGTGAGTAGGTTTATGAGTGATCTAGGTAGAGAGCACTGATAGGTAGTAAAGTGGATCCTTCGGTATTTGAGAGGGACCATGGGAGCAGCATTGTGTTTCAATGGATCAGACACTACATTACATGGCTATGTAGATTTGGACATGGTAGGAGATTTGGACAGCAGGAGGAGCACGACAGGTTATGTATTTACGGTTGGTGATACAACGGTGAGTTAGATTTCATGGTTACAAAAGGTTGTGGCTTTGTCAACCATAGAGGCTGAGTATGTTGCTGCCACAGAGGCAAGTAAGGAGATGATTTAGCTACAAAAATTTCTTGATGAGTTGGGTCATAAGTAGGAAGTTGGGAGACTACACAATGATAGTCAGAGCGCTATTCATTTGGCGAAGAACTCCACTTTCCACTCTAGGATGAAGCACATTCAGTTGAGATATCATTTCATCAGGGCAACTTTGGAAGAAGATAAGTTGAAGCTGGAAAAGATTCATACTAGTCAGAATCCTATGGATATGATGACCAAGGCGGTCACAAGGGAGAAGTTGAAGTTGTGTTCAACTTTGATTGGCCTTCATGGTTGATAATGAAGGGTTAAGAACTTTGCTCAGTGGAAACAGTCTCCAAGTGGGAGATTGTTGGGGTGTGGAGCCTATTTTTGGTCTTCTCGAATCAATGTTAAAGTGTTGGAGTTCGAATGGTTAAGTTTGGAGACTTGTGAGAATTCTCAAGTCATCTACTGTGATGTTGCTATGCCATTGTTGTTAATATGCTATTAATTTGTCATAACATTGTGACAGCTTTTCCCAACATGGGAAGTTGAAATGTCACAATTTTCAAACTTCTAGGGTTGGCTTTAGGACTTCTTAAAAGGATTGTAATCCTATAAATAGAGGTGTTAGGGTATCTTGAATATATCTTGAGTGTTCAAGAGGTCTTGAGTCTTAGTGATCAAGAGGTGATCAAGAATGATCAAGGTTAAGCAATTGGGTGTCAATTGTGGTTTAAATGTGGTTTAGCATCTTTGGAATTGTGTTGTGAGTTCATAATTGAGAGAAGACTGTGAAAGTTTTTTTACTCTTGTTGATAATAAAATCTGAGCAAGTTCTTTTTGACGTAGCCCACATCGGGTGAACCATGTTAAATCTTGTCTTGTCTTCTTTTGTGCATTATTTATTTATGTCATATATTTCTGCAAGTATAATTCTCGCTATATGGTTTCCTACTGTGGTTTGAGGAATTGTTTCCGCATATTTGTTATCTAATTCCTAACAAAACCAAGGAATTAAAAGAGCCTTAGGGATAATTTATTACACAATTAGATGCTCATCATATCAACTTGGCTCTAGGAATCTCTACGTTTGAAGGTTGTAGAGGTATTAACTAAAGATGATTCCCAAAAGGAATATCATCTCACTCCCAACAAGTACCAATCCATGATTTCCAAGTCTTGGCTCAAGTCAAAAGGAAAGGGCCATCAAAACTACCTAAAATTCTATACATGATTGAGTTTGTTGAATATAATAACTTTATTGCAAGAGTAATGGGCTTACCATCTACTCAAGAGTTCCAAAATTAGATGTGCATCTACATCAATTTTATTTGTGAAGGCTTATAACCACTGAATTAGGGAGAGATCATCTGTGATAATTTAACTCAACAACTCACCCTAGTACACTAGACCAAAAATTTCTACATGACCTCCTATTTGATGTACACCATAGCTGGGTACAAGATATGGATTACTTGTCCAGTTAGGAGAGTAGGCAAAATCTGACCATCTATGATTTTTACACAACTAAATTATGAGAACAACAAGAGCCAATGTAGGAGAGTGAGTGATGATTACACAAATGTTCTTGGTAAGGTTATTGCAAGGGAATATGACAAGTAGAATTTCCCAATAGGCTAGACAGTTGATCTTAGTTTATGGCATCTTGTTCATAGAGTTCGGAAGTTTTCTTATATTAAGACAACAAGATTTGAGGGACCCCATACAAGCTACCAATCTATTGAAGTGAGAATATTATCCATGTTGATATTTGTAGACAATTGAATCTCCTTCATTGGAATTGTAGAGAAAAACATATCTCTAACATCCAATTTCCCATAACTTTGAGAAATTATAAATGAAAATCTGCCTTGGATGTTCAAAATGTCGAGATAACTATATCTTCTTTCAACCTGCACCCATATCAGAAGAGGGATTCTTTTGATAGCAATAAATTTATTTGAAAAAATCTCTTAATATCATATTCTCATGAACAAACATTTGAGGACTAATGGGAAGATTGTGTGGATGATTATGAGGTAAGAAAGAGAGCCTATGGTAGGTCGACCTACAACAGATCCAAGATTTTAAATTGTATGCGAAGACTAAAAATGAATGATCAATGGTAGTTCAAATCTTTTCTCCTAGAATTAACAAACTCCATTTAGTACACTCCTCTTCCCACCATTGACTGGTCACAGAAGGAAAAGGATAATCCAAATGACATTAAAAATCCTATTATTTTGAGGAAATGACATTGGTCAATAAAGAAATTCAAAGAATTCAATGATTCTAAAAAGAAGATTCTTGTCAAGAAGCATCTTCCTCACAAAAAACTACTCCTCCCCAGAAGAACCCTTCTCCCTCTCCTCTAAACTCAAGAATCAAATTCTATTCCAAGAAAGATAAATCTAAAGAATGAGAAAAGAAGGAAGAGACACTAAGACATGAAGATGATAAAAAATATGAAACACAAGAAGTAGGAGGGGAAGCGGTCCCTAAACAAGAAAAGAAGAGTAAGGAAGAGATCAATGAAAATAAATAAGTTGAGGAAGAAGAAGGAGAAGAGAATGAAGAAAAAAATGATGAGAAAGAGGATGTAGTTGAAGTATCAACCCCTGATTTAGGAAAAACTAATGTTTCTAGGCCTAAATTGGATATGAGAGGACCTTCTTCTTCTCTTGTGACTTCTAATGTAGAAGTATCAGTTGATAAAATGCCTACTTCTCAAAATTCTCTTGCATTTCCTCCTCTCAAAAACATCATCGGGGGTTCATTCACTTGGGTTCAACCCATGGCGCAGACAAATAGAAGAGAAAGGATAAATATGATGTAGTAATTGCTCTTCTTGTTACTTCTCCTTCTCCTCCCAATAAATCAAAGATTGCTTCCCGTCTTCTCTTTGAATCTATATGACATCAATTCTTAGAGATTTTAGATCAAAGGAGGATACAAATGATAAGGATATTTCAATATCTGATTTTGAGCTAACTAGAATTTCCTTGGGTGAATCAACCCCGAAGGTGATGTGCATAACCTCATAGAATATGTCTATAAGGTTATTGAAAGGGTTGAGAAAAGGAAAACAAACTCTCAGAGAAATTGGAGGAAAAGGTGTAAGTTTTGGAAAATTTCATTAAATCCTTTTTTATCATTTGATATTACTCCATTGATCTCGACAAATTTGTCTCAGCACTCCCACCAATTCCCACATCTCGCTAGCATACATATGAAAGTAATATAAGAAATACATAAACATGTCACTCTTGGAAAAGCATCTGAGGCTTAGGTGTAGAAAATTCTAGTCACATGATTGGAATTCATTGATGAATCCTACAAGACCTATGACAACATTGTTTTAGCCCAAGAAAAAATCAATTTAGGTATTGTCAACATTAATAATGAGATTAAAATTTTCATAAATTTCATTTAGGATATTCACATTATGGCCCTTACAGACTAGAAAATTCTTCTTTCTGAGAAGATTTTCGATGACTCTAAAAACAATCTTTCTAAAACTTGGTCTTTCAACGTTGAGTGGAGAATGAAGGTCTTGGAAGAATTCTCAACTGAGTTGCAAAACATGATTCAAAAAGGAGAATCTTTGAAGGCTGAGATTTTTACAGACTTGTAGGATCTTCATTATCAATTTTGTAAAGAAATTCATCTAAAAGGATTTTTGTTGATCATATTATAAAATATTTTATCACGCTCATCAAAGAGAATTTGTTTAAGACAAAGTTTGTTAATAAGGAAAAGATGGAATAACTACCGAGCTCAAAAATGTTATTGTAGAAGATGCAAAGGAGCCTCGAGTAAGGTGGAACAAGTTTAGAAATGGATAATTTCTTCAAACATGGATGAGAAACTTGACCAACACCATTATGCCAAGGGAGACAAAATTTTTAGTTATGGTCACCAAGTTTCAGATGCATGTTCTCAAGCTGAAAGTTCCTGCCTCTTCTATTTCCTCACTTAATTCTTCTTTACTCTCATGATACTACTAGTCATTCTATTTTTTCATTGAATTTATTGTATAAAAAGGAAATATGTAATATAAAGTCTTTTGAATGTAACTCACCTGATTAAACATTTTATCACTTAATTAAAGTAACTAGTTAGTTAGGGTGGTTACTCCTTTCCCCTTTGCCTATATAAGGCTTAATTTTCATTGTAAAGGGGTTGAAATTTTTGGATGTAAGAAATACTGATTTTGAATACAGAAGAAGATCCCTTCTCTCTCCTCTTTGTTCGCCTATTTTGCTTTAATGGTTTTGTTGCATTTTACGATCTGTTTACATTATCCAGATTTTGAAACTTTGTGTTCTTATGCATAGAGAAGGATTTATTAAACCATGATTTAATTTAAATATTATTTAATGCAAGAAAATCCATTATGCATACATGTATATCCTCAATTTATTTTTTCATGTATGAGTAGAATAAGATCTGCAATTTTCTTATTCAAAAGTTGTGTTATCTCTTTCTTTCCTATTTTCATTCATGTAGGTGTGGTGATCTTGAATGACCAAGAAGGAATTGTGAATCCTTGATAGATAAATTTGAAAAGGAATTATGTGCCTTAGCTTCATCCATCTTTCCAAGAAGCCCGCATGCAGATGCATTCTTATGACTATTCTTCTCCCGATCCTTCTTGTGTATTTGAAATCATAAAATTGATCAATGTTACCAAGCAACCTCAATAAAAATAATTAGTTTGTAAACATTGTTAATATTTTAGGGTTCTAGATTTTGGTCTCGAATAAGGGAACCTCCCTATTAAAGAGGAGGGAGTGATGTCCCCTAAAATGTTGATTGTATCTTCAATGAAATATTTTTCAGCCAACTATTTTTTAACGCCCACCATGGGGTACATATTGTGTTGTTTGAGTAAGTTCCTACGAATATTACTCACCATAATTGAATAGAAATAGTTTCAAGATGATTTGCTAAACTGGATGAACAAAGATATACCAAACACAAGATTTCAAGGCATCAAGATCTTACTTTCAAGTTTCAATAGTAGCATTCTTTTCAGTTGTTTCCAAAAAGAAGGGTTAAAGGTAAGAGGTCTACAAGTTCATCTCCAACTCAAAGCAATCCTGGTTTTCTTTCACAAGTAAGTATAACTTAATATTTGATTCTAGACATGGTTACCCTTAATTTACAATTTTTTTCCTAGAATAACTACACTAGTGCCTTGGGACAAAATATTGGGCCCTTAGCCCTTGTTACACCTCTCCATGAAGCCATAAAAATTTCCTAAAATTTAGAGGAAATGGAAAGGGTCATCTGTTGAACACCTAGCGGAATATTATGTTTCTTGTGGGGTTCTTGGGGTTGCACATGAGGAGGTATTAGTTAGACCATTTGTTGAAAGTTTTCAAGATAATATTGTGGAGTGGTTCTATCATCTTCCTGTAAATAATATGACCAATTGGGATTTGATGAAATCTAAGTTTTAGGCTAGATTTAAGCCAAAAAAGATTCCCATGCTCTTTTGGCATAAATTTCCTAGATGAAGAAAGAACCCTATGAACCGATGAGAGAGTTAGTGGCAAAGTTTAAAATATTGGTTCAAAATATTTTAGCCGCTTCCTAACTCACCGCAGATAATTTGAAATGTTTCTTCGTCAACGCTCAAATTTCTCGGGGAGTTTTACATTAAGAATAATACATTTTCCAAACTTAAACGAATATCAATAACCAACCATACATGTCGAAGATGACTTAATCAATTATAATAAGTTAAAGAAAGAACCTTCTAAGGATAAGGCTTTTGCCTCGTCCAACTAATTCGATCAATTAGTATAGCAATCGGATAACGATTAGCTTACTATAAAGAAGAAAATTGCTCAAAATATTCCCCTGTAAAGATATTCCTAGGAAGAATTTTCAACCAAGGAATCATCTACTAACTACTTGAAAGAGTGCTTGAAAACATGAAACACGAGGATCATGAGGGATAACATGAACATCGATGGAAGTGCAAATGACAATGTGATGAGGTCCCGTGAAGGAGCGAAAATCAACTAATGTGCATGTAAAAATTTGACAAATGGGCAAAACCTTGTTAAGCTAAAAATCTCGCTCTAATCACATAGATCTTAAGTGATGTACATATAAAGGGTGCTGAGTAACTCCCAATGCTGTAATCATGACCTCTCAAGTGGAGAGGGGGAGTTACATTCCTAGAATAGGAAGTAACTCCCAATGATGTAAATGATGCACTGACGCGTAAGGGAATCTCATGATGACCCCAAAATGACACCTAGACCTATGATCTCACCTAAGTGAGATGACTCACCTGATGATGTGGAAAATGAGTCACACTAACACCCCTCTTCATCATAACTTAGGATAAGGTGGAAAGTCAAAAAGAGAAATGGGACCCGACATCAATCTCCGATGAGGTACCCATGAACAACAAGGGTTCTAAGCAATGGAGGAAAACCCACTAGGAAAAACATCCACCACAAGAGAAAACACACTCTGTAATATAAGAAAGATGCCAAAAATGGGTCCTGACCACTGAGGAGATTGATAAGGTACCCATGTACAAAAGGGGAATATCTCAGAAAGAATTAGAAGAGAGAAGATGAGGGATATGAGAGGAATGCAGAAGATGCCATGGACATACCTAAAATCTGCAACTCTAGGAAGTCTCCCAGAAGAGTGTCAATGACATGGTCCTCTCGCTTCTAGATCAAGAAGAACCACCCGCACCAAACTATGTGCTTGCCTTTAGGAAGGAAAAAATGGATTACTTTGAAGTCTTCCCACTCAACAAAGGAAACCAAAGCAAGCAACACAAAGAACTTTGAGTCTGGTCCATGGAAGTGTGACATGGGTCTAACAAATGAGCGCCAAAGAACTAAAGGTAATGATGCATGCACAGAACTATTAGAGTGTGAAGAAGGAACACCTACAGAAAGGATGTCCAAGTGATGTGAAGGAAACAAAACAATCCCAAAAATAGAAAAAGGATCCTCAAACAAGGGTTGATCAATGAGGATCTCTTGAAAAGTGGAAGTGATAAGAGTCCTAGAAGGGGCAGTCCCAACAAAAGAGATGATGGACTCCTAAGAAATTCCTGTATAAGGATGAGGAACTTGTAGTGCATCAAAAGTGGACTCTGTGAAAAAATGACCAAGGTTGGTCATATACTAGTCCTAATGAGGGGTCTCGATAAACAACAAAGCGATGTCGACATGTCTAATTCATCCATGCATGAAGGAAGAGGAGTGGAAGGGTCCTCACACACTAGAAGTGGAAAGGAGGCTAGTGCAATGACTGTATGAGGTTGAGAAGGAGACTGCTCAATGTCTGATGAGATGTGTCAACACTCTTTGGAATAGGGAGAGGAGGAGAGGAGTCCTCGGTGGTACTCTCGACATCGAAATGGGATCACAATCCTCGTCATCGAAAAATAATTAAGCAAGTCTCGTGTCAGAGAACTGTCATCACACGAAGAAGAAGAGGAGACAACTAGATCAATAACAAGAACAATAATGAAAATATGTGAAGGGTATTAAAACAAAGACTGGAAGATGCTCTAGATGCAAAGTGGGGAGGATCTGAGTCGACCGCGTGAATGCAAAGAGGTCTGCAGTGGCATACAATAATAAGTGACCAAAAACATGGTTTCAAGTGTTGAGAAAGTCCTCAAGATGAATAAAATCAGTGGGTAGAGGAACTGGCCCAATCAAGAAGTCTGTAAGACCCTCATAGGTGAAATAGTGTTCCATAGAAGCACACCATGATGTATAGTTATCTCTCCTAAGAAGAAGTAGCAGAGGTCCGTAAGGCAATCCTTCAATGCTTAAGTTTGGAAAGAAAATCCTCTATGATACAGAAGTGGAAGAAAGAAGTGCAAGATGCACAAGAAAAGAGGGTGCAAGAATGCAATATGTCAGACTCAGCCGATAATGCGTTTGCAAACAACATGACACCCAAGAAGAATATTGATAACCCCCTATCTATGGAACTTTATAAGATACTGCGTGAATACAATAGGGTGCATTCATGTGACATCGGACAGTTGAGCACTCACATCGAAATAGCCGATGAGTCATGTGAGAGTGGAAGCCATAATGAAGTCCTAGTCGGAAGAAGAGGAACACACGTAATATAGCAAAAAGGTGAAAAATAATACAAGGGTACACTACTCACTATGAGAAAAATGGCATATCATGGTACAAAAGAGAAGGCTCTCTCTGCCATAAGGCTATAGTGGATGCGTCCACTAGTGCAGTGCTAAGAAGAGCAAGATGACAACAACGAGCCATAAAAAAGTGGCCCGGAAAGCCTAACAACCCTATATGCGGAGCTTGGAAAAAAATTCCCCCCACATACAATGAAATTTTATTGTTTTCCCCCTTACAATGTTTTATAATACATAAGAAGTAGGAAAAATGTGAAAAAAATAAAAAACATAGGATAAGGGGGTGCTTGAGCTCAAGGGTGAAGGAGGGATAACCAACTCAGCAGCAGAGCTGCGCGAACAACTCGATGAACCGGTGAGCCGAGAAGAGGGATCTCAAAGGATCGCTTTACCAAGCTAGAGGGGATGTTGAATAAGTTGAGTTCTTGCAAGGTCGGGCTCATAAAAATGTGGACTCCTAGTTAGGGAGCGGATGGGAGAGTGTCGGGTCAAATGTCCCATTGGAGGGGTCGCGAGGAAAGTGATGAGTCAACAACAAGAGGTTTCCGAGAGAGCTTGAGTTCGGGTAGAGCACGTGGTGTCAAGGAGAATAAAGCACCGAGGTCTTGAGAGGTGAGCTACTAGAGTTGGTGAGCCATGGAATGTCAAATAGAGTACTCGGGAGCTAACCCTTTAAATTGGTGGGAAACGTGTCAAGATGATAGATGGTCAAGGCGACGTAACCAAGGGTGTCTCGGAATAGGGGAGACGGGTCCAACCGGAGAGGCATCGGGAAGTAGTGATTGAGAGGGATGAAATAATGCATGGATCATGAAAAATGCATACTAGGAGGTAAATGCAGGGGCCACACACATAATGTGAGAAAGGAGGAGATCCCACGGGAATGTCAATGGGACGAGACAAGTGACAAGGAGCCGAGAAACATGCAACGGAGTAGTCAAATGAGTGAGATAAAGAGCGAGCTCGGGGTTCAAACTAGAGTTCATACAAAACAAATAGGTACATGGGATATATAGGGAAGAACTGGGAAGGCACAATCCAAGAGCATGGGAGGAGGGAGAACCAAGTTGCAAGGACGGCTATGAGATCAACACGGGAACAAAAGAATGCAAGTGGTAGTGCAAAAACCAACGGGTCCACGAAGTCGAGTGGTTGAATACTTGAAGAAAAACTTGATTCAAACACCAAATGCCAAATGCGAGAATGAGCCGAATAATAGATCGTCAAGTTGTGTATAGAGGCGAGACGAGCCGTGGAGGATCCAACTCTGTTCCCATCTATGTGAGTTGGGGGTTGATTTAGGTAAAAATGATTTTTAAGACTTTAAAAAGCACAAACCTAGCACAAAAAAAAACACAGAATCAAACCTTTGAATTGCAACTTGTAAATAAAAATACCTAGAAACCACATGCAAAGACCAAAACACCCAGAGATCCTAAACACACGAACACGGTATAAAACCCCGAATCAATGCAATGAATGCACAACTAGAATAACCATTATGATGAATGCTCAAGAAACCTCGTTTATTACAAAATAAAAAAATGGAGAGCAGATAAAATTGAAGAGTTACATGGATCCATCAGGGATACCAATTTTTGGTATAAAGACCCCTCCATTATCTCACATTCATATAACTTCCCCTCTCACCTTTCTCTTTTCTTAAATTTAAATGAAATCCCATCCATTTACTCACCTTATTTAATTAATTACCAAATGGGCTCCATATGGACCCATTTGATAATTCAGGTTTTTTAGGCATTATCCCCCATCTCTCACAAATTATTCAAAACATGGGCAAAAACCTATCCGACATCCCACTCTTAATCATTCAAAAAGAGAATACATTATTTCACCTAATATCCCCACCTCTTATCACATCCTTATCCTTTTCTTTACTTTAAGTCAAATTGTGAGCCCCACTAGATCACATCATGTCTCTTAACTCGAGTTACTTTACTCAACCCCGAGTATCTTTTAACTTGCAGTCTAACCTCACCATTAAACTATAAATATGGGTTTTTCCCCATATTTGAAAAAGGAAGAAAAAGTTAGAAAATTTGGGTGAATGCTAAGGAATTTTAGCCATTTATCATAATATCATTATTATTCTGTCTTTGTGGTAGTATGTGGAATTTCCATGGTACTCTACTTGTGATTTGATTCATGTAGTGAGATTCATGTTACATACATCTGATCAATAACACCATTTGCATACGGGCATATTTTAGGATCTTTTGTTTATCAACTTGCATGTTATCTGTTTGGATTCTATTTTATCATTATTCTTATCACACGGGGGTTGATAGCCACTAAGGGAGTTAACGCTTCCCAGATTTTCTTCGTCAGTAGCCCCGCATAAAATATCTAACCAATCTTTCTCTAGTATCTATGAGCTGCATGTTTACTAGGATCACACCGAGGAGTTCGACATCAACTTTGCACCCATATTATCCATCACCATCTCCAAGGTACTAAGCCCTTGTATACTCGATGTTGTTTTGTGTTTGTTGATTTCTCGTACACTCATCTAGACAGGAAGCAGGAAACTCCGATCAACATTTGGCACGCCTGGTGGGACCAGATCCAAGTTCTGGTCATGTTTTTGCTTGCTCACTTTGTATAGGTGTCATATGTATAACAATTATTGTATTTTATATTATTGTAAGTATGACATCGCGTCAATCTAGATATATGTTCTGCAGTTTTTGTTTGTAGACTCACCCACTTGTAGGCTCTTTGGTACTATCTTCGTCCATGTGTTGTGGTGTGTATAGGTAATCATTTATGTTGCCATTAAGGTACATCGATTTATCGTTTGAAAAGATCTGTTATTGATTTATTTATAAGAAGCGTAAACTTTTATTCTTATCGCTCTTAATTACAAATGTTGATAATACTATTAATATTAATTAAATAACTAAATAACATTTTTTTAATGAATTAAAATATAAAAAAGAAATACAAAAAAAAATAGAATCCTCATTATCCTAAACTACCCCACCCTACCTAACACCCCATTCAACTTTCTACCCAACTACCATTTCCTCGCTCCTCTCGACCCACGTGAGCTTCCCACTCTTCATTCCCAACCAAGCTCTCATCCTTGTACACGGGCTCCCTTCTCTCTCCTCGGCCACTTGGCCATTCTACCGTTTCCCACACACCACTTCACCTCCCTTCCACATGACTTAAATCCCTATATTGTTCTACTACCTCAACTCCATGTCGACTCCCATTCCACGTAGGCATATAAGATTCCAATCAAAGCTTTGTAGTTAGCCGACATATTTATAAAAATTATCTTTTTCTTTAAAATCAACTTTCGCTGACGGCTTAGCTCTTTTTGGTGACTGTATATTCTAGTATTTTAATATTTCTATAGTCTTCTCAACACGTATTGCCTAAATCTACAATCTAATTCCGGTATTATTCCACTATATCTATCAATTTTGATATCAAATTCACGCTGGTTCTACAGTCCCTTTATAGTGATCCGTTTACAATTCATTACAAGACACCTGTTATAGATTATCTTTACGCCACACTAATGCTTGATTGCTTCTAACTATTTCCAATGCAACATTCCATTCACACCAGTTTTGTATTTAGTGATTGTAAAGTATCTATCTAGCGATTGGATTATAATAGACAATACCATTGATAGGAAATACCAATGATTGGAAAGCCTCTTTTTAGAAAATTGGTTTTAATACAACTGTTCCATTGTGACCGATTCACCATTTTCTGCCGCCTAATGCTTTCAATGGTTTCTAGCACAGTTTCAAATCCACGCAAACTTTGTGTATAGTGACTACATCTTATAGCAATTGATTCACAATTCTTTAGAGCACATTTATAAAACGGTGCCTGTGATAAATAATGCCAATGAAATTTAATCATATAGTTTATTTATAGTAATTGATTCACAATTATTTAGAACACATTTACAAATCTCACGTGGAGAACCCATAGCCAATTATATATATTTATCGTTTATATTTTCTGTGATTCTCACTATGTCATCGTACATATGAAGTGCTATATCCATGTGTAGTAGGACCAACTCTGGAGTATCTAAAAGTAGATAAGGAGGTGTTAATAATGAAGTTAGATAAGATATTTCTTTTTCCCGTCCCATCAATTAGACATTTTATCTCATTGTATCATCTATTGACATCGACGTTCAAATATATTTTATTTTGTTAATAAACATTTGTTTATGAAATTTATTTAGATTTTGATAGGTTTGTTAAATAAATAAACGCATATTCACATTGGTTTTGATAACGTAGTTTATCATCTAGGAGCTTAATTATTATCTTATTCATTTATCGTTCATTTTTATAAGTCTAAAATGGGTTTGTCATTTATATAGTGTGTGTCGTTATTTATTATTTTGATTTGATTATCACATTGTCGTGTCTATCATTTTGTATTATGATTTGCATTATTTTCACATTAGATCATCATTTATTTTATTACTTAATAATAGTCATTGCATTGTTTAGTGTCTAATTTAATTTATATTTGACTAATCCCGATAATTTGTTTATTCTAATTTATTTATTATTTTTATCTCTTTTGGGTCATATCCACTAATTTTCATATTTGCTTTTATAGGATTGTACTGTCAAAGATTAAATCTTAAACTCAAACCACATCGCCAATCGTCTCTTGTCAATCTCATCTGTAGTCATAAGATAAAAAGGAAAATTGATATACGAGGATTGCGTTGTCAAAGATTAAATCGGGGAGATCTTCAAGTAGATAATCCAAATGCCTCGCCTAATCAACCACTAGATATTTTTAAACAACCATTTCCAAACCATACACCCACATCAATAAGTCAAACCACCACTACTTCTACATCACAAGTTCCCAATGCCCACACCATAAATACTATACATACTGCGGGTATAAATTTAGTTCCATCCACATATATACCTTCTTCATCAATCACCGTACCTACCTCACTAGAAGCCCCCTTTCTTTAATCCATTAACCCTCACCCCCACACTAACCTTGGTCCTATCTACGTTCACCTCAGCACCTCTTCCCACATCCACCATTGATTCCACCTCTGAATATACCTCATACACTACATCATCTACATCTATTCCATCTTTACCCATAATGCCAACCATAGACCCAATCCCAGTTCTAGGACTTACTACATTAGTCATTGAGACCACACCCACATTGTCCTCCCTCCTACATCATTTGAAGAACCTTTGAAAGAACTTCAAATGGATTCAATTGCAAATAATATTTCTACCTCATCAATGCAACCAAATCAATTTCCACCTTCCTTAGATTCCAACGAACAAATATTCCTTCCTACGCCTCTATTAGTACCACCTCTGGTAGAAATTATTGTCATTCCTCCCAAGGACGGAACCTCTCAAATATTGCCTCAAAATTCCCTTATACAAGAAAATAATATTCCTTCTTCTAAACAATCCAACCCCAAATCCCTTCAACTAAAATCATCCAACACTATGAAAATCACAACTGGATTCCAACCATCAAGACATGAACATACTCAAACTTTGTCCTCAACATTTGAATTATCTCAAACATCCACTCCTTCTCCAAAAACCAAGAGATTCTGCACAGACACAACACCTCCGAATGTTTCAGTTGAATCATATATGGAGGTCTTCCGACATTTGTTACAAATTTCGTAATTACACTTCGCCTATTAGGGCCTTTGACCCCGGTAGTAAGAAGCCACCATGGTTTAATTCCAACCTTGTTTACACATATCATCATACCCCGGACATGATATCGAGACATTGTAGAGCATTTCAAGCCATTGTTCATGACTTCATTAAGGAAGGATGCATCTTTCCCAAACCAAACCAGTCTATTCCCTCCACTTCAACATCTGCACTGTTGACCTCATCTATTCAAATGCGAATGTCCCCTCATTCTTCACACACTTCCACAACCATGTCACCTCCAAGTGAATAATCTTTTAAAGAGGATTCTTCATTCTCCATCAAATTTATTCAAGTACCTCCTCAGTCTCGGTTCACGTGACCCTAAATCATCAACTAACATTAAAACTGAAACTAAAACGTTAAAACCACAACACAATCCATCCCCATCATCAACATCTATACCGGTTTATACATCGACATCCCGATTTCCACATCTAAATCCAAGCCAAAACACCATCTTAAAACTCATAAGAGTTACCTTCTTTTTGACACCTCAATTGGATCCTACGCAGACATCCTTCAACATCTAATTCAAACTTCTATGATCATGCTTCCTCCCATTAGACATCGGGATCCTTATAGTAGTAAACCTCCATGGTTCAATCCCAATTACATTTATGCCTATCATCGTGTTCTAGGCCATGACATTGAGCAATGTAGAGCCTTTCGGACCATCGTCCATGACCTCATTCAGGAAGATGATTTCCTCAAATAGGGGAATATACTTCCCCATCCACAACGAATATAACTCATCTTTCTACATCCTCATCCATCGGGTTTCCTAACACTCCCCATCCACATCTATTCCCTCTTTACCTATCATACCATCTATTGATTCTCTCTCAGTTCCTCTTTCCACCCTTCTAATCATGCCAAACACATCATCCTCTTCTTCCACATCATTTGTAGAATCTTGGACAAAACTGCAACTTAAAACTTCAAATAACCCTCTCATCTCATCTACCGATGCCTCCACAACAAACCAACCTTCGTCAGACATCACCATGAAAACACTAAGATTGTCACCCATATCAACTACAACACAACCTTTAGATCCTTTGACTAAAATCAATATCATCCCTTCCAAGAATGCTCCTTTGCCATCCAACTCTAAGATCCTTGGTACAATTCCACAATGATCTCTTGTGTGTCCCCAAAATAAGATAGACATTTCACCAATGAATACCAAACATGCATCATCTGTTTTGGGGCAACATCAATCTCCATCTAAGGCATCACAATCACTCAACCAAATAAAATCAAAAACATCCAACATTTCCTCGAGATTCGAATCAAAATTGTGGAATGACATGAAGCAATCCTCCAAGACCACTCATACAACCACACCCCAAGCAATTTCATCAAGATCTACATTAAAGGATTCCCGAGAAAATACATATACTAATGTATCAATTGAATCGTATGGGAAACCCTTCAACACTTATTACAAATTTCTACCATTACACTTCCACCTGTCAAGGAATTTAACCCACATAGTAAGAAGCCGTCGTGGTTTAATCCCCACCTCAGTTGTGCCTACCATCGTACCCTAGGTCATAACACTGAGCATTGTAAGGCTCTTCAAACTATCATCCATGATCTCATTGAAAGAGAAGACCTTTTTGAGGATTGTCCCTCTACCATTTTATCTCGCAACTAATTCCACGTCTATCGAAGTCTCTAAGTCTTCTCCTCCATCCTTCATTAACATCTCTCCTTCACATGTTATTACTCATACAAAAGGTCCTCCCTTATTCATCAACACTATTTTCCTATGATCCCCAACGCATCTACCTAATCATCCACATCTAATTTTCCTACAGTAATACAATCTCTTTCGCTAGGGAGTCACCTCCCCTCGTCCTTATCTGATTAATGCATTTCATATCTAAACAACTCTCCTTTCACGCTGGGAGACTTTAATCCTTGACATTGTTTTATTTACCTCATCCAAATACATCCAATCTAAACTAACCCCATCCAAATATTCATCTCATTTGAAGCCCACTTTTGTGGCCATTTGCATTGATCCCTTAGAAGACCATTTATTTTCATCTTAAGCCCACTATGGTGGCCATGTTTGTCTCTTCATTAAGAGACTATATTTATATTTTCATTGAATTCCACCTTTGTGGCCATGATTGTGTCATCAAATTCCTCCTTTGAGGCCATGTTTTTCCTTCCAATAAGGACCATATTTTTCACCAAAGTCCACCTTGTGGCCATGTTTCATCTCGATGGGACACATATATTTCTCTTGTTTATTCACTTTTAAAAGCAACACATAGATTCCATCTCATCTATCTCGCGATGTTCTATTTAATCCATTCCATCTTATTCAAAATCCACCATTGTAGTCATAATTACCCCTCCTTCGAGCACCATCTCTTTGTCTCGTTAGGGACACATATTTTTGCTTCCTGAAAGGGTAGCACATAGTTCTACCTTCACTCATCCTCCCAAAATTCTTATCTTATCTCAGACGCAACATTAATCAAGGAGTCGGTAGGAAAATTTTTGCTCCCAACTGGATCAGACCATATATTATCACACATAAGTATGGGTTTGGGGCTTATCGCTTAGCTTCTCTTGATGGTAAACCAAAGATCGAACCCCTTAATGCATTGCACTTACAACCATTCTATTGTTAGTACACACACTTATGAGCATAGTCTTATCTTTAGACCATGTCTCCACCATTATCTACTTCCATCTATCATGGTAATGATATGAATTATGTGGTCAACTCTCAATAATTTGATATGACCTTGAATATGAGTACCACGGCTCTACTTATAACATATTCATTATGGATAAGTTATCCCATTTGGTGAGAACCCCGTAATCATTACATCCATCACCCTCTCATTCTCCTATGACAGTCATGTAAAGGGTATCGAGGTGTCTCCTGTACCATCATTATCCCCTCCTAAGTGGTTTACTTCGCTATCCCCAGCTCTCCCCATGTAAAGCTAACATCCATGCATGCAAAAATAAGTCAAAGTTATCCAAAATAGACTGATCCCTCGAAGGACAATCTGTGCATACAAAACAAGAAATGCGAATAAAAAAGAAAAACATGCAAATTAAAAAAAAAAAAAAAAAAAAGAAATAGACTCGATCCCTCGAAGGACGACTATCATTCTCGCCATCTATGTTATATATATAGTAGACCATACCCTCGAAGGATGGCTACTCTTTTGTTATGGCATTCGAAAGCTTCTTGCATTGATAAGATTTCTTCTATTATTGTTCTTTCCCTTTCCCAGAGCTGGGGCATAGACTTAAGGAACACCACCTTTGGAGAATATTTTTCAAGCATACAGGTTATATCTCAAATCCCTCATCATGTCGATATTAAGATTATGAGAATATTTCATCCATATCCTCCTCTTGGTATTTTGGTATAATCAAATCTCATTAGTTATGTACTAACACCTGCTATCGGCTGCAAGTGCAATGCTTTGAGTAGTACCTTTTCTTGTTTACTTCTTATCCAGTTAAGAGCATAACTTTCTTACATGACCCTTGCTATGGTTATGTGACACCCATCTCATCAAAATCATATTTTATTACAATTATTTCTTTAAATCAAATTTTATATCATTAAATCTGCATCTATATTTTTACTCTTAAGGATGTCCCCTATAAATATCATCCATAAATCTATGAAATCTGTTATTGTTTCTACACACTCTCTTTAATACACTATTTAGTTTGGGAATTCTACTTGATCTCCATTACAGTTTGTGAATTCTACTTGAGATTATATCTCAAGAAACATTCATTATCCAGCAACTTCTCATCCTCCACCATGACCATTGTTATCTTTCTCCATCCATTCTTTCGCATCATCCTTCTCTTCTCTATAATCATCCACCAATTTTATTTTCCATCATCCTTATTTTTTTGTCATCTTCTTCATCATCACAGACCTTTCATCCCCAGCTTGGCACATCTGTGTAACTCCCCACGCAATACAAAAACCCTACTCGAGGTAGACCTATCATTCTGGACAAGGTCTCATTTGTGATCATGTCTGTTGACCATTCCTTCCTCCTAGCCCCCTTTGTCAACCCAATTTTCTCCTAAAATCCACCTCATCTCATTATCTCGCTCTTCTCACCCACTTCGTCCTTCTCCATTGTTTCTTTGATACTTCACATGTCCTCCACCCGGGCTATTATTTTTGTGTTTTTCTCTTAATATCCTTTTACTGATATCTATTTTATCATTCTATTTCCCTTTCATTCTTCTTTCGGCTTGACGATCCTACTTAACCACCCATTTCGCACAGGCTTCTTAATCACAATGCATCTCTTTCTTAAGATCATGCCGCTGTAGAAACTCCTTCATTGTTTTCTATTCCATTCAACACTAGAAACATCTTTCTACTCCATAACTTCGGCCTAACGCTCTAGCATCATCACTCGCACAACATAGACATCCTAATTAAGAATTCCCCTTAAACTCTCCATCCTACACCGCATACATTCCTCCATCCACTCATGTCACATTCCTTTGTTTCCTTGTTATCACCTCCTTTCATTTCCTGTTCCATTTTGGTATACACCGCTCAGTATTTTCATCATTCTTCTTCTTCTTCGGCTTGGCAATCCTACTTAACCATTCCTATGGCATGGTGATCTTACTTAAGAGTCTCTCTTAAGAATGATCTATCTTCTTGCCTTTCCCCTTTACTTCACATTCCCACCATCCGTATTTTCTCTTCATTCCCCATAAACACATCCTCTTTCCTTCTATTTTTTTCCTCGCACAAAATATCTCAAACTTCCTCAAATATCATCTCCATCATCCCTCATTCGGAAATATAACTTAACCACTTCATACCATTTCTTACTATGCCTGGTTCCTTCATCTTCATCCACATCCTCATCCATTACATTCTCTCCTCATCATCCTCTCCACACCATTCATTATCCCTCCTTTCTTTACTCTTTCCACTCCATTTTCCAGAATACTCCCCATATCTACCACCATGCTTACTCGTCATTATCATTGTTCATCTAACATTATGTCATCGTCATCTTCCATTCTTGTGCTAAGAATTATCGGTGGACTTCTCCTAAATTTTTTTATCCTTCCTTACCTCCTCCATTTTATCTTCCTTCCTTTTTCCTTTTGTGCCCTCGATCATCATTAGAGGATTTCTCCTAACATCCCTCCACCGGTATTGCCTTTCCATATTCCCTTCGCCTTCTTCAATATCTCTACTGTCTTCATCACATACTGCCTTTACATCATTTTCTTTGTTGTCCTCTCCTCCTTTCTACCCCTGGTTTTCTCTCATTTCCTTTGTATCATCTTCATCCCCTCTTCTCCTTACACTTTCATCTTACTTCTCCATTGATAACCTGACTCACTAGCGTTGTCCCATATTTTTTATCATCCCACCATCCACATGCATTTCCATGCATTCTGTTTCATATTCTTTACTTGGGTCTTACCCCTAACACAGATTCAATTCCCCTCCTATTTTGGATCTATCATCTCTTCTTTCCTCCTATTTTCATTTACCCCATTACTTGAACTTATTTCTCTACCATCCCTATCTTATTCAATCTCTATACATCAGTTATTTTCCATTCTTTCACCTCCTCTCGTAGTCTCCTATCTTCTCATGATTATTTTCTTTCTCTTTTCTATTCTACTTCCTCCCCATTTCATTTAACTTATTCATCTTATTCATCTCATTCATCTTTCCATCCTACTATTCCTATTCATCTCTCCAATCATCCTCTAATATTCTTCACCTCTTCTCCTTCTCAGCTTTTTCATCTCTTTCATGGTCCATTTTTTCTCTCCCTTTGTGTTTGATCTCCATCTCCCTTTCATCCCTTCTTCTATCATTTTCTTGTCTTCTTCTTTGTCCATCATTTTTTTACCATTTCTCCTCTTTATCATCATCTAAGTTACTTCTTTACTATGGTACATCTCTATCCGTTCACTATTTCATCTACTCTTCTTTTCTTCTCTTGTTCTCTGTCTCTATTTTCTTATTCTCCAGTCCCTCGTACCTTACCTATTTATTTCCCCCTTATATTTTCCCACCGCCTTCTTATTAACTATAATTCTCTCTTTTTTGCTTTCATCTATCTTCTCACCTCTCTTAGCATCCTTCTCTACTATTTGATTCCTCTCCTCCACCACGTGCACTCTACTCCAACCATGTCCACTTTTTCTTATCTTTATCATCTATCATCTACATCCTTCATCCCATCTTCTTGTGACATTTTTGTCTTGGAGGATACCATAATGACCATCACCTATCAAATCTTGTTCTCTTCCATGAATATTTTCTCTTTTTTTTTTTTTCACAAAAGTATCTTGACTTCTTATCCTACTTATCAAAGAATGAGACTTATTTATCTTCTTCACCTTCTAATTTGCACTTACGCATCTTTCCTATGAAACATGATCACCATCATATTTATCACCCTTTTAGGGCATTTTATCTCACCCTTCTATCCTATCTACTCATCATATGCACATTTATAATTATTCCCCCCAGGATATCTTATTTCAACATCCATCTATGTCTTATGTTGGGGTGCCTTTTCATCCTTGTACTTGTTAATGCATATAACTTAAATTTTTTCCTTCTCGTGCCTTGTCTGAGGCATCATTATCTTCATTCTCATCCCTTTTGTGGATGCATGATTTTTTTCACGATTCCTCGTAGACAAAGGATTTCACACATCTTTTCATATTCAGTTGCACATATTTTTATGTTTTCCTATGACCCATTGGTCATCTTGGTTTACATCCATATTGTAGTGGTCTTCACCCACTCACTAGTCTATAGAACATTGTTGTCTGTCTCTGTTGAGACCGCAATTGTCCTCTACCGATGTGATATTGGAGTCACCGCCATAGTTTGTTCATTGTTATTGTGATCCTTTTTTTCCCGAGGCATCTTGCCTTTGGTCATGTCTTCATCCATCCTCGGACACATATTTCATCTAACCCTTTTTGTTTTTGTCTCATGGCTTGCTATCGCAAACCACTCAACAAAAAGGGGCAAATGTAGATACCAATTTTTGGTATAGCGCCCTCTGTCATCTCACATTCATGCAACTTCCCCTCTCACCTTTCTTTTCTTAAATTTAAATAAAATCCCATCCATTTACTCACCTTATTTAATTAATTACCAAATGGGCTCCATGTGGACCCATTTGATAATTCAGATTTTTGGGCATTATCCCCCATCTCTCAAAAATTATTCAAAACATGGGAAATAATGCACCCATCCGACATCCCACTCTTAATCATTCAAAAAGAGAATACATTATTTCACCTAATATCCCCACCTCTTATCACATCCTTATCCTTTTCTTTACTTTAAGTCAAATTGTGAGCTCCATTGATCACATCATTTCTCTTAACTCGAGTTACTTTACTCAACCCTGAGTATCTTTTAACCTGCAATCTAACCTCACCATTAAACTATAAATATGGGTTTTTCCCATATTTGAAAAAGGAAGAAAAAGTTAGAAAATTTGGGTGAATGCTGAGGAATTTTAGCCATTTATCATAATATCATTATTATTCTGTCTTTGTGATAACATGTGGAATTTCCATGGTACTCTGCTCATGATTTGATTCATGTAGTGAGATTCATGTTGCATGCATCTGATCAATAGCACCATCTGCATACTGGCATCTTTCAGGTTCTTTTGTTTATCAACTTGCATGTTATCTGTTTGGATTCTATTTTATCATTATTCTTATCACACAGGGGTTGATAACCACTAAGGGAGTTAACACTTCTTAGATCTGCTTTGTCAAGTAGACCCCACATAAAATCTCTAACCAATATTTCTCTAGTATCTGTGAGCTACAGGTTTGCTGGGATCACACCGAGGAGTTCGACATCAACTTTGCACCCGTATTATCCATCGCCATCTCCAAGGTACTAAGCCCTTGTATACTCGACATTGTTTTGTGTTTGTTGATTTCTCATACACTCATCTAGATAGGAAGCAGAAATTTCGATCAACATCCACACACCATATGCTCTAATACCATGAAATAGTGTATGAAGACACAAAGTATGAGGATCACAAGGGATAACGTGAATATCGATAGAAGTAAAAATGGTAGTGTGATGAGGTATTGTGAAGGATTGAGAATCAATCAACGTGCATGTAAAAATTTGACAAACAAGTGGAACCTTGTTAAGCCAAAAATCTCCACTCTAATCTCATAGATCTGAAGTGGTGTACATATAGAGGGTGCTTTGAGTAACCCCAGTGCTATAATTATGACCTCTCAAGTGGAGAGGGGGAGTTACATTCTGAAATAGGAAGTAACTCTTAATGATGCAAATGATGGATTGATGCTATTGGTTGGAAATTTTGTTGTTGGCCACATCAACAGCTTAAGGGAAAACCATCCCTCCTTTTTATGGGGAGGTTCCCTTATTTCACCAAAAACTTGGAACTCTAATTATTTACAAATGTACAGACTAACTATTTTTGAATGAGGATTTTGGTGCAGGTGAATGGTTCTATATTTTCAATACATAAGATGAACAGGGAATAAGGTTCTGGAGGAAGAAACAACAGCTTGTATGGGAAAGAAGTATAAATTAGAGAAAAAAGTTATGTCCGACTTATTTATCAAGGATAAAAGTATCCTCCTTCGTTGTACAATATTTATCACCATTGTAAGATAAGAAGAGAATATCACATTCATATATAGATACTACGAGTTATATCCTACTAATGCATGCAAGAGATCTCAAGAACATATGAATCAATATATCTAAAAACCCATGAAATATAAATGCAACTAGACACAAAGTTATTCACACTATATTCGATGGATTGAACAAAAATTTTCAAGATTCAAATATATTAATATTCACATTCAAAAATTTCAGGAAAAGAAAGTAGAAAGAACACAGATGAGAGGGAAAGAAATCTTCTTTTGTATTGATCAAAATTTTGTATCTACATTCCAGAGCACCAAAATCCAACAACCCCTTTACAATGAAAATAAATATTTATGTAGACCGATGGGTGGATGTAACTACCTTTCTAACTAATTTTATTTTAATTAATTGTTAAACACTTAATTAATTAATTACATAAGTTGGATTTATTTACAATTTTATTTTCAAAAGATAAATCCAACTTCAAAATATAACAATTAGATAGAAGAAAAGGACCACAAACTAGACGAAGGAACATTAGACCATGTCATAGCTACAACCTTTATCTTGAGCACATGAACTTTGAATTTGGAAACAACATTAGAAATATCCATGAACTTTAGAATGATTGTGTTGGACATGGAAGCTAATGAGATGCCAAGGAATACTCCATTTCTTTTACAATTCCACCATTCTGCAATAGGCCCTTGGTGGCTTCCACAACAACATTGTGTAGCTCAGAGAGTTATTCCATTTTATCCTTGTTGATTGATTCAAATTTGAACAAGTCTTCCTTAATCAATGCATTGAATTTGGCCTTGAATTCATCCACTGAATTTCTCTCTGTAGAATTTTCTTTATAGAATTGGCAATAGAGAGCTTCCAGTGGCGCAAGATCTCTGATTTTAGTGTTTCTCTCTTCGCACCATGTTTATCAATTTAGTTGATGCTTCTTCAAGAAATTTGATTCTCCATTTGACACTATAGACCCATTTATTGGATAATTTATTCTTAGAATCATCAAAGATATTATGAGATAGCAAAATATTCTCATTAGTAGTGCTCATGATTCTAAGATCTTGAATGCTATCCAACCAAATCTTGAGTTCTTTCTCAACAACATCGATAGTTGAATTGAATTGATCTTGTGCTGAAGAGATGTTATCATACATCTTGTATGCTTCATCAATAAAACTTAGGCCAGAGACTAGCATCCCTTCTACCAATGCTTTAACAACTCTACCAAATGATGCATGCTTGTGGATCTCTTTTATAGATTTGATGTCCTCTTCAGAAAGAATAGTTGGAAGAGTCGGTGAGGAGAGAGGAGTGGGATCTAGAAGGAATTTTTCATTTGAGAGAAAGGACTTAATGAAATTGGAGAGATCCTGAACCTCGTTTCTTTCAGCTTATTCTTGTGTTTTCTTACCTTTCTCCACTCTCTCAATCACCTTGGAAAAGTATCTTTAAAATTCTAGACATCCCCCTCAGGAGTAGATTCACCAAGTGATATCCTGGTCAATTCCAAATCTACCACAGTTATTTTATTTTTATTCTTATCTCCCTTTGGCTTAGAAATTTATAGAAATTTCTGCCCCTTGGAATTTGAAACCAAATGGGAGGTTACATTGGCATTCTTTGGTGGAGTAGGAGTTGTGCCAAACAAAACAACTATTGCATCAAAACCAAGAGTAACCATCTAAGAAGAATCCTTCCTCTTCCTATTATCAATCACGAGTTGGACTCATGTGAAAGAGTCACCTCGATGGTGGGGAAGGAGGTGGTGCTAGTGCAAGGAAATTAGGAGGACTAAGAGGTTGAACAATGGAAACCTCGAGAGTAAGAGCCTTAATAGAGGAAAAGTTGGTCTTCTAGACATCAAGCTTGGGCCTACTAAATTTTCTAGTGTCAGGTTCAATGATTTCCACTCATCTTCTTCATCTTCATCTTCCTCATCATCTTCTTCCTCTTGATCATTATTTTGTTCCTCAAGCCTTTTTTTGATTCATCCTCTCTCTTTAGTTATTTTTACTTCTTATTCTTAAGGCTATGATATTTGTTCAAGAATAGGAGAAATTGTTTCTAATTCCTGAGTTTTTGCTTACTCTACTTCTTTCTTAGGTGTTTCCTCAATCTTTTCTATCTCCTTAGATTTTTCTTTCTTTGCATACACCTTGGAATACAAAGGTGAAGGAGAAAGAGTAAATTGTACTTGAATCTCTTGAGGAGTGGAGACTTCCTTATGTGAATTAGAGGCTTCCCGAGAAGAATATTGCTTCATGGTTTGCTTATATTCCTTCATCCTTTTGTTGTACCATTTCCTTGTTCTTACAATCACATGATTGTTCATATCAGAAGGATAATCCCTTTCTTTATGAGACCAATCAATGGTTGGTAGAGGCATATGCTGAGTGGTTTTGATAAAATCTATAGAGTAAAAATCCTTATTGTCATCCTATAAGTCCTCATGAACCTGATATATCTTGAAATATTTGATTTGTTGCAGAGAAACTCTCCAAATACCTTTTCCTCACCTCATATTCATCAACACAATCTTCCCAGTAGTCCTCAATGGTGGGAACATGATAGTAGGACATTCTCAAATGCTTTGAAATGAAACCCTTAATATCAAAGGAGGATATTCTTTGATAAGTATGAAATTTGAAATCAGAAATTGTCCTCTCCACATTCTGTGCATCTAGGGCATATCTACATGTCTAATTTCCTAGTGAGACAGGGAATTGGATACCTATGATTTTTTTATCTCTACATGTTTTGTTCAATATGTTCAAGTGCCTACAAAACTCCACAAGAACCAATTTATCACTGCAATACATGGGTAATTTTTTTGGTACACCCTCAAAACCAGCCAACCTAATATATGAGAATTTCTTAAATTGAATGAAGAGGCTGCCATAGGTTGAAATCAACTGCCTTTCTTATGTAGATAATCTTTTAGCTGTGTTTCCTTCTAGAAGCCTAACTATGAACATTGTAAAGACATCATTAACCCTCCTGTGATGAAATTTTTTTTTTTCAAAAGTGAGTTGTGGATAGAACTCATAGACTCGGTGCATTCTTTTATCATCTTGAGGTGACAACCCTACCTAGACCCTATAGGCTGCAATTGTGTACATGAGGTAGGATGTCATGTGAAAAGTTTTACTTTGTTTGTACATTCACCAGTTGCTCACTTAAGTTCTCACAGATGATCTCTCCCCAATTAAAACTTTGTTTTCCCTCACAAATGATGTTGATGTACACACACATCCAAAATTGGAATTCATTAGTAGAAGGCATACCCAATCAATCTTACAAGTAGAGTGATCATGTCTGACAATTCCTCTTTGAAATATGACCTATACAAAACCTTGGGTAGTTTGGAAGCTCCTCTCTTTTGGGATTTAAGTCAGGATTTGGCCACCATTGTTCTATACCTATCCTTATCTTGATAAAAAGATTCTAAGCTTGAGCCAAGGTTAGGGTATTGGAATCTTCAAAAGTGGGAATCCCTATGGCTGCATTTATGTAGGTGGCATCAAGTTTAGCAATAATCTAGCCTTGAGGATCTCTAAATTCCTTGGTTTCAGGGTCAAAACATGAAGCACAAGCAAGGACAATGTCGGTGCATTGGACAGAGAGGGGAAACCCAATAGCATAGGAAATTCAACTATTCTTGATACATTGGGAAATGATGGTGGGAGTATCCTCAAAAATATGGGCAATGATGTTGGGAGTATTCAAGTGTCTAACATCACTATCCCCTATATTTGGTACTTGAGGTCTCTAAGGAAGAAATATGCTCATACCCCCATACTGGAACTTTATGGTGAGGATATTAGTAAAGACTCAAGGAAAATGGAGGTTCAAATCCAACTGTCTAACATCACTATCCCCTATATTTGGTACTCGAGGTCTCTAGGGAAGAAGCATGCTCATACCCCCATATTGGAACTTCATGGTGAGGATATGAGAGAAGACTCAAGGAAAATGAAGGTTTAACAATGATTTTCAAGAGGTATTTGAAGGGGAGGATGGAAGAAACAAAACACCACAAAATTAAATCAAACTAGCATAAAATGACTCACCTCAGGTATGAGAAGAATGACGCATTTGTAGTCTTTTATTTCACCTAAATGCTATGCACATTGGTACCTCATTCAGTAAATATGAATGCTCACCCAAAGCATGCACAACTAACATGTTCCTCCTTTGTGATGCTTGTCAATATGTTAGCATGCACATACATGATAAGATATAAACAACTACTCATTCATTCATACTAAACCAATGCATGCATTCAATTGAAAACACACATAATAAGGAACATAATAGATCTAATAACAATTAATACCAATTACACCATGAAATCACCATATTCAGACACATAAACAATCATAATCCATCCACAAATATCCATTGTAGAAAAATTTATTACATAACAGTGAATACAACAATATACCAGGCAATGAAACACACACATGTATCAAAAGCTAGACCATGACGAATCCAAAGCTATAATTAGACCCCACGGTGGTAAGTGGTACCAAAAAGGGTGTATATATATATATATATATATATATATATATATATATATATATATATATATAGGGGTGTGGACTTCCCCTTCACCACCCACACACTCTCATAATAGATCTGCGGACTCAAAATAGACAAAATGCATGCTTTACAAAACAACTAATAATAGAATATCCTATAAATATGACTTGATTTAATCCTATTAATATCTTGATCCATGCATGGCCCTTCATCTTTTTTCTACACGTTCTTTATCCAAAAATAGCCTTTTCGCGCCTTCCTCAAGCACACCCAAAATCCTGTGTGGATTCTAGACTTAGTCATTTATCCATCCAAAACTACCCCACACTAATTATATTGCCGTCCTCGGCAATGGGGTTTCTCGACTTATTTCTCTAAAGAATTAAAATAATTAAAGAATTAATATACAAGAATAAGGTAAAAGAATAGAAGAGTCCTTAGGGTGTGTTAGTTTTCTTCTCCTCAATTTGCTGCAATAAATATGGGAACTCGTTATTGAGAGTGCTTTCCAACTCACCCCAATCTACTAAACACTTGGTGGATATTTATGGAATTATAACCGCTTTTGCTCTGCTATCTCCTCAAGAGTCATGTCCTTGCCCTTATGATTTAATTACCTTATTAATTATTTGAGACATGAAATTATCCCTTCCAAGTGATCTACCTTCGTGTGTGACAAGGGAACCCAACTCGTTAATCCTATCTTCAAATGCGTCCCAATTTGTCTTCAAGGCATCCATTTTCTCGTGAAATCTTTGTCAGACCTTTGCTTGCCTATGATTTCCTTCTTTCCTTGTTGCTCGCATGCTTGCTAAATTTGGTTCCTCCCGAGTAGTATACGATTTGAGGATTGGATCAAGGTCTTGACTATGTTTAAAGGCCCATACCGCCTTCCTCAAAGTATCCTTTATGGTTTGCAACAAGGCTTCAAGCTCCATAATATTTTGCACCACAATCTTCTTATTTTTCTCCCTCTCTACCACAGTGTCCTCTTGAGTTACCCCTTATATGGTAGACCTCTCCCCAGTAGTAGCATATGAACTAAATGTTGCAAAAAATGCAAGGATAATGGGTATGCATTTTGTGTGTGTTGATAAAATTCTAGACATGCCTCCAAAACCTCATCTCCAATGTCAACGGTGAAATCCAGAATAACCTTCCGACACCTCTCGCCTTTGTCACATGCCTCGACCAATTGTTGGATTTCCCATTCCTTATTCTTATTGTACTCTAACAACATTATGGTGTGGACCCCTTATCCAAATTTATTCAAGCCACTTCTGCCACCATTTTTTTCAAGGCATTGCTAGCTTGTTCATTAGTGAACTTGGTTGGTTTTACTTGTTATATGGGTCACTTGAGGCACCTTCTTCATTCCACACCTTATAAATATTTATTCTCTAACAACAAACTGAGGTTCACCATGTGTGTCTCGCATAGTACAGCTCAACATCTTCTTGGTATGCATATTCACACCCTTGGGGTCCATCATCTCCCACCCATATAACTATTTAGAAGCTAGTGTACTGGGAATCTTGCATGTATAATATTTATAGGGTCATTGACATGCCCAAGGTATGATGTATGCAATACTTCTTCTTTCCTTCGGCTACTATTTCTTCTACTTGTGGGTATATGAGTTTCGGTGCCTAAAAACATACCTTCTCCTTTCTCACCAGAAGCTTCCCCATGTGCCCTAGATGGCTCACCTACACCCCTCTCCTTTTATTTATCTCCTCCAGTGGGGACTTTTTTCTTGCGCTCATTAAGCAATTCTTCATCATGTTGGGTCTCCTCATCCTTGGGATTCTCTTCACCTTCCACATTAACAAAAGTGAAGACTACGTGTTGTGGCGACCTCATATGACAACCTTTCTTCCTTGCTTGTCATTATGTGTCATGAGCTTACACCTTATTTTATTTTTCTTTTCTAGGCTTGGCTTGACCGACATTGTCCTTAGTGACCTTCTAACTATTTAAGAGGCTCTTGAGTCACTACTTTTCCTCTTGGTATTTCTTCTTAGATTCCTTTTGTAACCCCGATTTAGCACATAAATCTCTCCCTTTTCTGTCTCCTCGGTCTTGTTGGGGTTTAAAATGATACTTTAACAAAACCACAAATGTCGGGGGACAATAAGTCCCTCCTCTTTATGGGAGAGGTTCCCTTATTGAAAGCAAGCCAAAAGCTTATATACAAATGTACAACTTTCATCTTAAGGCTAGACCTCTGACATCTTGAAATGCTTTTATACCAAAATAGATTATCAATACAAATGAATGGAATAATTGAAGAAAGGGAAGAGTAGAGAATAAAATTACTTTTAGGAAATATAGATAAAAGAGTATAACCCTATACATACTGAGCAAGAGTGATACAAAAAAAAATCATTCACATTCACAACATAAGATATCATTCCATAGACACAAAGTTCCATAAATCATATAAAAAATAACACAAAGTTTCTTATCATAGAAGATGAATGATCCACGAATTTCAGGTAAGCAAGAAGGGACAATGGAGGAAGATAGAGAAAAGGGAAAATCCTTCGTATTGATTTACTTTCGATTATAATTACACTTCAAAAGTATCAGAGTCCAACCTTTTTGCAATGAGCCAAGCTCTTGCATTTATAAATGAAGAGGAAAGAGCAGGAGAAGAGAATGAAAGAAAACTAATTTGGAAACTCAACCACCAACCATCAATGCTCCTACAAATCCACCTACAATCACAAAATCTGGTTCTACATGTCTTTGGTGTGTTGAAGAAGGAAAGAGGGAAGATTATATTAGATTTGATTTGGTTGAAGCAAATGGATCCCAAATTAATGGCTTGAAAGACATTTTCCATATTTTCACCCAACTCAATGTTTCCATTCGACTTCCCATGTCTATTTGGCGTGTTGGAGAAGAAAGGATGGAAATCAGATCAAATCTAATCTATTTGAAGCAATCAGATCCCGCATTAATGGATTGAAAGATGTTTTCTAGATTTCCAACCATCAAATCCTACTAAAAACAATATTTTATACTTCCATGGTGTAGAGGAGACCAAGACCTTTCCAACAATATAAAATTTTTCAAATTTCGAGCACTAGAGTGAAAGTTATGCTCATTTGAATATTTGAATCAAATATGTATAAAAATGGTGAAAATGCAAAAATGGATCCATGGGCCCGAAATTGAAATTGCACCCTTAATGCCAAAGATGCAAAAGTGAAAAAATTCCCCACATCCTCGCAAGCCCACAACTTCACATTTTGTATTTGGGTCTGACATGTGGCTTTACCTGAGTGGTAACAGAGTCGTGACTCACTTTATAATTTTACTTCTTTTATAAATGAGGCTCAAAATCTCAAAGTTCTCCGCCGACCCACCTTCCCACTTTGAATTTCAACGTGGGCTTGACATTTGAATTTTTCCTTTACATGAGTGGGGCCACGGGTCACTTTATAACTTTAAGCCCTTTTGGAAACAAGGCTCAAAATCTCAAATTGCTCCGACGGCCCGCCTCTCTGCTTTGACTTTTGATGTGGGCTTAAATTTTGACTTTTTCCTTCATTTGGCGAAGGCTTTATGTCCGACTTGGGACACGTGGAGGCTTCCCACTCATTTGGAAACTCGCTTGGTATTTTCCTCTTGAAAGAGCACCGAAGAGACACATGGCTCCTTCCACTGCCTTGCCTTGTTTCTTTATGTTTTGGCTAAGTCCCTTTTGTTTAGCAGGGCCATATGTCGACCTGGGACACGTGGAAAGCTAACACTCGTTTGGGGGACCACCTTTGGCTTTGAACCTTGAAGGTGCGCCGTTGAGACACATGGCGCCGTCTGTTAATTTTTTTGTACTTAACCAATTTGGACCCACTCCTCTTTCTATTTTTAGGTTGGGTCCCTTTTGCTTATTTAGGAGCGACTATGTTGGGTTCTGGACACGTGGAAGCTTCACACTTGTTTGGGGACTTGCTTTGTATTTCACCTCTAAAGTTGCACCAAGCTGACATGTGGTTCTTTCCACTAGCCTTAGACCTTTCAATGGCCAATTTAAATTTTTGAGGTTCTAAACATGTGGAGAGATGGCGCTCATTTAGGGTCTGTCCCTTGGGTCTCACTTCTGAATTTGTGCCGATGAGGCACGTGGTGAGTCTACACTCACTTGGGATCCTAATTTGAACTTGGCCTTTGGAAGTGAACCATTGGGACACGTGGAGGCTTCGCCGGCTCTTTTTACTTAGCTGATTTATTGGCTGGCTTTGTCTTTTTAGACTCTGACCACATGGAGGGCCTGCACACATTTGGAGTCTCCAATTTTGTGCACCATACCAAAAGTGTGCCAAAGAGACATGTGGCACCTTCCACGGTCCTTCTATACTTAGCCGATTTGGGCCTTGATTGAACACTACCTTTCTTCATACAAAACCAAAATTCCAAAAGTGACCCAACGACCTGCCTTCCCACATCTAATCAGAGATGTCCACATACTCGTGGATGCTGGGGCCAAAAATTGATAGGGAAGATACATCCATCATTCATGATCAGTAGAAAAAATATAGAGGAGGGGAAGCTCCACCATTTACACTGAAAACAAATTGCTCCTCATGGAAAGAAGAACTATAAACAATACCAGGCTCGATGCGATCCACGACCATAGAAGAAGGATTTGACAATTTCATTTGAATGGAGGAAACAATTTTCAAGCATCCAGATGGGAACCATGTGGACTACAAGATTCTAAATTAACAGGGTGAGATTGCAAATGAGCACCCACTTCTTCAAAGCACAAATTTTCTTCTATCTCTCTAGACTTCTCACTTTGCTCAAACATCTCTCAAAGGCACCAACTCAAAATTTTCAAAAGCTTGACTTGAAAAATGAGGGGAATTCTGAGGGTGACAACAGCCTCAAGATCAATTCTTACCTCTTCTTCTTCCCACCTTAGAGGAGTATCTTTGCATGTTCCTTTGGTTCCTATAACTGCTTTACTCGTAATATGATCAAGTGCGCCACTATCCTCCTTCTCTTCCTCTTCGTCCTTGGTCATTTCTTCCTCCTCTAACCTTGGAGGGGTGGTCTCGTATTCTTGCCTTGTCATGAATGTTTGTTTTCCCTTAGGTAGCTCTGGGACTTTAAATTCATCCTTGATGTACTTTCTATTAACAAACTTAGGATTAAGTTAGATGTATATCTTAGCCGCATCTATCTTCTCGAATGCCAAATTCATGGAGTTTATGATGATATCTTCGATATCAATGTCTCAATATAACTGACTTACCAAGATACACGTAGGTCTTCCATAGCATGTGGTAGTCATAGTCAACCTTGTCCATGTTGAACCTCGGGTGCGTGTGTTTGAAAATATATTCATTGCTTGGAAATAACACTATGTAAACGCATACAACAACTTTGATAGGAAATAATGGATAAAATATGTGAAACAATCCCTCACGTAATTACAACAAGAGAAACTAATATGTCAAAATTATTACAGATCTCAAATAAAATTGCGTAATAAAATAACACAACACAAAGAGACAAAAGATTTAACGTGGTTCACCCAATTTGGGCTACGCTACCAAGAATCACTTGCTCGCATTTTATTACAAGCCACCGCTCTCTCAATACAATACCCAAATCCGCTTGGAGCTATGCTCAACAAACTCTGCTGCACTTCACACCCGAATTCAAAGCACATCTGCAATGTTCTTCATACCTCTATCATATGCATAAGACCATATAAATAGACAACCGCTAAGTAGTTTTACAAAACCGTGGGTATCAAAACCAAGGGGAAAACCCGTCCCATAAACCTATGGGTCAAAAATATCACCCATATGAGAAGAGCACGTTTCCCGATATGTCGGGTGCATTTTCTCGAGGCCAAAAAAATTTACGCCTAAATTTTTTTTCAAGGATACATGAAATGTGTACAATACTATTAGTGTACAGTCTTCAACACTTTCACACATGAAAATAGGCTCCACAACCTAACAAACTTACACCAAGGGCTCTTCTTACCATCCTTCATGAAAATCTTCTAATGTAGTAATGTTGGTAAATTAAATATTCTTCCTTCTCCTCCAACACCGTAGGAAAATTACTTGGGATTCACCATTCATTCTCAAAATCCTCATGCATCCTCCTATGCCACATCTCCACCCTTAACTTGTAAGCACCTATGACCCCTTTACAGGTATAATCTATGAATCTCTTAGCCAATGACTTCTTCTCTGGTAGGTATCTCCACATCTTGTCCTTAGGGCCACATGGGGCCCCAATATCTACAAAAAAATAGATAAGATGATCATGCCCTATGTGATCTATTCACTTGCGCATGCTTCCTCAATAATTCCCTCTGCGATGAATGCAACAAGATTATACACCATTATTTAAACCATTTTCTTTGCGGTGTGAAGCCATTTATTGTTCACATGGCCCCATATCTCTTAGACGTTGAACTTGGTCAATAAATGTGTAGAAATTTTAACAACAGGATCAATCACCTTTGAAATATCCATTGCACACCTAACTTTCTCGATATTCCATTTCAGCTGCAGTGGGGTCTTCACACCTACTTCATCATCTATATCGTGGAAATCTCTGTACTCCAAGCTTCGTAACCCTTTAAGTATTCCAATAAATGACGTGGTAATTCGAACTCATATTCCTATGAAGTAGAAAAAATCATCATGGACTCTTGACATCAGCCATTGGTAAAGTCGCTCTGGTTTTCCAAAATATGGAAACTCATAGATTTGTAGCACTCCCACTTTTTCCAAGGTCTTATACCCTTTGTCATCATAAATAGGCTTATCATCTTCAGTTCGTAGATTGGTCTTCTTTATCAACTCTCTTTCTATATGATATTTTTTTGAATCAAAAGCGATGATTGTAATCACTCACTTGTTTCTTTGAATGTTGAATTCCCAAACATGCCCCATAATCATGCCCTTGGATATTGCATTTTAAAAATATTTCCTTGGGCACTTCTACTTTCACTTCGGTTCATTCTTATTTTTGCTTCTCTTGGCCACTACATGTTCTCTTCTAGGTACCATATTCAACTTCCATAACTTACCCTTGCATTTATTTATCCATTTTCCCTAGATACAAATTATGTTTTCCAAACCCTAGCTCTGAGAGTCGAACCTCGATCCTCTTTTCATGCCTTTTCTTTTCTCTCACACTTCTCACGAAGGAGCTCCACTTTGGTCATGAGTAAATTCCCATATGTTTGATGAATTCTTGTCTACACTCACACTTTAAACTCGATCTTACTTCAATCATTCTTCAAGGCTCAAACACTCTAACATGCAAGGTAAGAATGCGCTCTCTTGTCCTCATTTTATATAATTTTCAAAATTTCCTGCATTAATTACTCCTCGCCTACCACTGTACTCATCGTTAATAATATTTTTTCTCTTTTTCTACACTTTTGATACTTTCTTTCATGCTTGGTCATCATAACCTTATGGCGCACCCCACTAATTCCTGTGCTATATACCTCCATACTGCTAATAGGCAGCCATACCTGCTAATAATGTTCTCCTAAAGAAACCTTACTAATGTAGCTGTAATAAAATCCTTTGTAGGTGCAGTCTTTACCCACCTATTCAAATAGTGTGTACACGTTGTACTATATCATGCACCATTCATGTGCACGGTGGTGTAATAGGCCCTACAAATTCAATATCCCACTTCTCAAAAGTTTCTACACTTGCAATCAGTCTAAGTGGCATCTCATCTCTATGTCCAGGTTTTCTAAGGTGCTGACAATGATCACATGCTTTTACATACTCCTTAGTATCCTTGTACACACGTTACCCACCAAAGGCCAACCATAATGATTTTTTGCACTATAACATCACTTGCATAATTTCCTCCTACTATACCACCATGATATTCTTCCATAATAGCTTCACGCTCATGCTCAATAACACATCGAAACAAAACATCATCCCTTACCATTTTGTACAAGTATCATCCAATCAACTGATAAGGTGCCACACGTATTGCAAGTTACTTCTTCTCCGATGTCATCATTCCTTCTAGTGCCATGATAGTACACAATAATACAACTATGTCTTATAAATCCATGGGCACATGATTCAATTTGAACAACTACTCGTATAATGTCTTCAATAATCTATGCATCCTTACCTCGAATTAATCCTTGATAAATGGTTAGGCATTGAATTACTCTTTCCTGGCTTGACAACAACTATGAAGACAAATTATTGAAATAGAAGTATACATCAATAAATGTGCCCTTGCAAAATAGGCTTGTTAAATAAGTACTTGGGTTCCATATGATGTGTATAGAAAATAAACAGAGTAGCCAATAAGTAATTTTTGAATTTATGTAACCCGTAAATCATGGACAAAGCCTCGTGCTCGCACTGTAATTCTACTCCGTGGGTGTCAAATTCCTGCTTCAAAAGTAAATAGGATGATCTATAATCCCTTCCCTAGGTTGCAACAACACTACACCAATTGCCATGCCATGCTAGAGGCATCAACATGTACATGAAAAGGTTTGTCCCATGAAGGAAAACACAAAATGGGTGCAATAGTTAACCTTTCCTTCAAAGTCTCGAATGCCTATCAAAGTGCGTGTCACCCCAATAAAATTTCTCTTAGCTTTGAGAAACTCTTATGGGGGAGTAATAATCTTTGCATATCCCTTGATAAAATTCTTGTAGTAACCTATATGTCCCAAGAATCCATCCACTTCACGTAGGCTCCTCCAATCCCAAATGACAACTATCTTAGTTGGGTCTACCAACAATCCTTCCTTGCAAATGGTGTGTCCCAACAAGGTGCCAAACGACATAACAAATATGCAATTTTTAATGTTAAGAGAGATTCTCAACTACCTGTACCTCTAAAACATAAGCCTCGATTATCACCACGATATTTGAATAAGCCATACACTCGCCCAATCATACGTATATACCCGTGAGAATTTATGAATAAAATATTAAAGATTCTACACCACAATACATGAGAACATTATTGGTGCATTTTTCAATCCAAAGGGCATAACTTTAAATGTAAAAATTCCCCACCCGGTTATAAAATTTTTCTTCTCCTGATCCTCTTTCGCGATGCGCACTTCGTGATAACCTAAAAATCCATATGTAAAAGAATATATCTCACCACAACAACTCCTTTAAATATTTATTCTGTGAAAGGGGTGGGAAAAGGATCTATAACACATGAAGCATTGAGCTCCCTGTAATCCACACAAATCCTTATCTTCCCATCCTTCTTAATGCTTATGACCATGGGGCTGACCCATTCATATTCTTCAATAGGATCAATTATCCCAAACTTAAGCATTTTATCAATTTCTTCTTTCACCTTCACATGCAAGTTAGGATTCATCTTGTAAGGCCTCTTCTTAATCGTATGCATTCCTTATTTAAATTTTATATTCATCTCACCTAAATAAGGATGCATACCTTTTAATTCATGGTATCCCCTTAGAAACAGATCTTGAAAGTCATGCACAAGCTCTATGATCTTGGCTACTTCCTATTTTGACCAGTAATCACCAATAATTACTTCCTTAGGCTCATCCTCTATGCCAATGTTCACCTTATTTATTTTCATGGGGGCATGGTACGCATGTGCCTTCTCATCTATAAAATCCATTACCTTGCACACACCTTCAAAGGTGGTTGACATCTAGGTGGTCTACTCCTTCCTCATCAATCATTTATAATAGATTTCCTTTCTCTTTCTCATTCTAGGTGTGACTCATCTGAACTTATTTTGTCTCCTCAAGATCAAAGTGCAACCCAAAATCCGGTTCTCCCAACATCTCTAGTATGATCTAGTTTTCCTTCACGTTATCCCCCAATGTGATGTGCTTCATGATTTACAATGCTTCATGGACTATATGCTTAGTAGAAAAGTAATCAAAAGTTTGAATCATACATGCAGTCATCTCTTGCCAGTTTGTAGTCTCCTTTTTAGCTCAACGATGGACATACCAGGTGCGTGTGCATCCATGTAGTGTGGAGTATAAATTATGTACCCATAAGGATGGCGGTAAAGCCTCATAACCTTGTGCCCATAATCTCTCAAGAGTATGGACATGATGTGAAGCCGCTTGATTATTACCATGAAATTTGCATATGTGCATATATACATTGATATGAGTAAACATGGTGGAAAAGGAGATTCTCACTTCTTGCCACTCCAAGAGGTTATCTCTATGTGTTGCCCACCAACGCCTTGTCATCCCACACAAGGTATAAAAACATGTTTCTTCTATCTCCTTCATTCATCCATTGATTCTCCATAACATGCAAGAATGTATCAGGATTATTTTCACCAAGATATATTGGTACCTGAGTTGAGCCTAAGTGCCTCACCATGCATGGCTTGATCATCAATGTGACTCACCATTTAAATTCATGCCTGACCATTTCATATGTGCCATGTGCCCAGTTATCACAAACAACACTAGTAGTGTCACTTACATACTACACATCTTCCCACTGAAGTATGCCTTCTTTTGATGGTTCTAGGTTCTTTGGATCATACACCGTATGTGCATATATTTGATTAAGCTCTTCTTCACTCGAGGCTCAACATAAGGCTCTACCTTCTTTTCAAATAGAGGTATAATCACGCACTTTTCCTTGTTCTCAAAACTGATGTATCTCTTGTTAAAGCATAAATCATCATTATTTTCATAACACTAGGGTCACTCAAGTAATGCTAGAAAGTTGTCTTCCTCAGCAAGCTCTAATACCTCAAAATCTCTAGTAAATTTTACTCCCTGAATAATCATGGATGTCTCCTTTAATACCCTAATAGGAATTGCCTTATTTTTGTTTGACATGTATAGAAAATTTGAAGATGGCTGTAATGTAGGTCTCCCCATCTGATTCCATGATTTTAGAGTGAGTACATTTACCTCAGCAATAATATCTATCAAGATATTGCTCACTAAGAAACCATTAATAACCAAATCAATTGTAATTTCCTTATTGAATTCATAGTACCGAGGTGATAGATTTGCATGAAATATCTACCTCTCGCTCTCAACTACAAAGGTGTAGTACCTTCTCCCAAAGCCATTATCCTAAAGCGAAATAATATTATCTTGGCACAACATCTTACATACCTCTTTCAAGTCATCCGTCCTTCTGCGAGAGCTCAACATTCTTTGCATGCTCTCTTACATGCATCTATTCTTTTAAGCATTGTATTTCACCCTACAGATCTCTAATAACCCCCATAGTCTCTTGATAGAATTCCTTCTAATGTGCCACATCTGGATACTTAACATGTATCACTTCCTCTTGTGTAATGAGAGGCTTATCCTTTAGAGGTTCACGCATGCGTGTTGCCTCGACACACGTTGTAACCAACATGGGTTGTAATTCTAGATCAATCATCTTCTTAGGAATCCATTGATCAACATTTGTGTATTAAACCTTAATCATCCCTACGCCCTTGTCTTTCTTCTTGTTTTTACTTATGCTCTCATATAAGTCTAGGAATTATTTTGACTTATGCTACTTCCTACATAATGAATAAGCTATATTCTAAGGGCAATCTTGTTGGTAATAATTAGTGGACCCAAAAGTATAGAAAGTTCCTCTAGTGAACCTAGCTCTACCACTATTGTGACCTTGACCTCAATATCCTCCTTAGAAGCCTCCATTTCTATTATCTTAATTGGTGCTCCCTTATTTATGTTGTTCTTCCTATTCCTTGATCCACTCGTCACCCTAGTCCGGTGTACTCCTATTTCAATGGCCTCATGGATGTGATCGATCAAGATATATTCAATGATTCTTTGAGTATGGGACTTGTAAATCTTATAGTACATGGACACCTTCTTTTGAATCATACACCATAAAAACATGTAATCCCAAAAAACATGGTTTAGGTGAAAGACTTCACAATATAGCAACAACATACACAATAACTTGTGTAGAAAACTATGCTTAGTATGTCCCTAAACTTCACAATCCATGCACGATATGCCACCGTGTGTCTCATGCATTGAGTTAACATAAATATTCTCTAAATATTTCTCCATAGTTGTGATTTGAACTTCTAAGAATGGGATCACTCCAAAGATCAACACTTCCATCCGTCTCAAAGGCATGTAGCAACTTCTAAAGCCTCGTGTGGATCTACATATGTCTTATGAGAGAGTACTCTTTAGAATGGAGTCAACAATCCTCCAAAAACTACTATACATGTTGACTAGGATGAATGTCATAAGAAAACTTAGATATAAAGTCTTACAATGTGTGCCATACTCCCTACAAATTTCGGATAAGCTCTACTTGATATCCTTGAGCGCACCGATGCTCTCTTTGCTCAAATTATAGAATGTGAAAATCTTCTAGAAACACAAAGAGTAAAGAATTATAATTTATCACATTCTGATGTGGATCATGCTTCCTATACAAACTATGCGTGCACCCTTATAACACAATATCAAACTAACTAGCATATCTATCTAAGGCTGTAATCCTTGTAGCACGCTTCACACTTATGCACATGATCTTCTGCATATTTAATACCTCTATACTTTGGTACATGGAGAGACATATCATAACAAACTTGAGGTGTTGGTTGTAGTGGTTGCTTAGGTGGTGGCTGATTCGGTGGTGGTTTCGGTCTTTGTCCACCAGATCTAGAACTAGTATTCCCACTAGTATTTCCTCTAGGTGGCTAACCCGATCCTCCTAAACCCCATGTGCCCTTTACTGTGGGTTACGGTCTAGATAATTAACTTCCTTGAATCCTAGTTGTAATACTAGACTAGACACCAATGGTCTACGTGGTCGCAACGGCTACTGAAGTAATTCCAATGATCTGTGTGCTAACACTTTGTCATGATGACGCACCTAAAAAAATCTTGCATAGGTACTCCCAAACAACAATGCTGATTGTGTTTCCATGGGCGTGCTATTAACTTGATCTCTTGAATTCAATGTAGAGTGATATCTACCCGTCTCTACTTTCTTACTAGCATTCTTCTTAATGAATAGATCTGGATCTAGAACACCATACATAAGGGCTAGGTGGCTAGGTGGGATTAGATACATGCACGTGGTCGTCATTCTTTCCTTTGACATGCTCTCATCCAAAGATGAAGGGGATTCTTTACTGTGATTACCTAAAGTTGGGATAACTCGATGATGCGGCTCCTCACCTTTTCATGAGAGCTTTAAAACCTTCATGATCCATCATCCCCTCAACTCTAGTACCTCCTCAATCTCTGATGCACATGTCATGTCCCTCTCTCATGATTCATTAAACTTGAGCCATCTTTCCTCTCTCTGTCTCTCTGCTTCCAAGTCCACCATATTTCTCCACACCTACTCCTTCCCCGTGCATGGTGGGGGTTTAGCTAGCCATAGGGATGATTTCTAAATCCATTTCTATAGTCAACATCTTGATTAATAAAAATATAGTGCACAAATAATATCCTTTGGGTTTGTGAAAGAACCTAAATTCAATGTCTTCATTACACAAATATGTGGAAATAACTTACTCTAATGTGTAATTACGTAACACTCCATCCGACCAATGATATACAACTCTAGTCCACTATACATCTACATCAAAAAGAGTTTGGTATCTTCTTACATCCAAAGTATTGATCTAGGACCCCAACGATTCTCTAATACGTATGCTTCCAAACACTCATACAATTCTACAGAAAGAAGTTGAAGAACGTCTCATAGAGTTCATAATAAAGATTATCTTCCACCCACTAACGTGCATTGAAATCAGGTCTAGTGCTATATCTCTATGTAAACTGATCCTGACCATTCTCTACCCAAGTTTTAATGCTATCTAAAGTCAATCGATACGTCATCTACAAGAAACATCCTAAAAGATATTTTGAAAAGAGGTCTCGACAACACAGTAGCTAAAATGTAGTCATTTGTTTCACCTAAATGCTATGCACGTGGGCACCTCATTTAGAAAAACTGAATGCTCACCCAAAGCATGTGAAGCTACATGGTCCCTCCTTTGTGATGCTTGTTAAGATGTTAGCATGCATATACATGATAAGATATAACCAAGTACTCATTCATTCATAATAAACCAATGCATACATTCAATTGGAAACACACATAATAAGGAATATAACAAACCAAATAATAATTAATACCAATTACACCATGAAATCACTATATTCGACACAAATAATCATAATCCATGCAAAAATATCCATTACAACAAAAGGTATTACATAATGAAGTTGAATACAACAATATAATAGGGCACTGGAACACACGCATGTATCAAACCCCACCATGACAGACTCCAAAGTCAGACTAAGACACCACAAAGGTATGTGGTACCAAAAAGGGTGTCTAATATATATATAGGAGTGGGAATTTCCCTTTAGCACACATGCACTCTCAAAATAGATTGCATGCTCAAAATAGAAACACACATGCTTTACAAAACAACAAATAATAGACAATCATATAAATATGACTTGATTTAATCCTATTAATATTTTTATCCATGAATGGCCCTTCATGTTCATTTTTCTTGTGATTTATCCAAAATAGCCTTTACTTGGATGCCAAGTCATCCTGCTTTTATCCTTTGCTTGGTTGGCACTCCATCTTGATTTTTCTATTTTTAGCCCGTAAATCGGAAAATCAGCTAAGTCTTGGAATTTTTCCTCCTAGGCATGAACCTCCCACACACTATTCTAACCCCTTCCATGTACGCCCCTTCCCATATCCCTCACGTGCACCTAAAACTCCCATGCATGGCTTCCAGGACCAGCCATTTATTCATCCAATAACCTTGATAATGGTCCTGATGTAATTTGAACTTTTGAAAAAGGATGAAAATTGAGAAAGATATGACTCAAAACATATCTCCAAGGAATGGTGGTAAAAACATAGTGCAAAGTGAAATTCACAATTTGGAATGGTGAAAATTATTTACATTTACCCCTTTTGTATCAAACAGTTTGATAAAATGGTTAATTTGAGAAAACTTGGTATTATGCGGGAAAAAGTAATAGCTTAGGAAATTTTAAATTAGTTTTCTCAATATTGCGGATATGACGAGATTTTGGAGAACTAGAGGCTTGAGGGAAGAAGTACCACAAGTTCCAAAGATCACAAAAATATCTGCACTATATAGATATTCCATGAATTGTGGATGGTGTGGGCTTGCGGGAACAAAGGGCTGCGAGGAATAGTTCCACCTAGTTTACAAATGTCTCGCATTATAAAGGATCAAAAGGCTTGTGGGTGAAAGAGCACTGCGGGTAGCCACGGGTGTAGAGAACAAGGGATTAGCAAGAACATACTCTATGGGTTCCAAAATATCCTTTTTACCCGCAATAAACCAAATTTTAATGAGTTGTGGGAGATTGATGGCTATGGGGAATAGGCAAAGACAAGTTTCGTAAGTTCCAAAAAGGTCCATCATACCCACAACACAAAGAAATCAAATAGCTTGTGGAAAAATAAGGCAAATCGAGAACAAAAGAATTTAGAGAACAATTCCATAGGGAAAACAAAAGTCCACATAACACCTGGAACCAAGAACAATGCGGATAACACAAAGATGCGGGAACTAGAGGCCTAGAGAACTTATTCCTCCAGTTCCTCAAAAACCTGCAATTGCCACAAGACACTGAAAATGCACAAATAACTCAAAATAATTTAACCGTTGGACATTTCTCACTCCTCGACTTCACAAAGGCAAAAATTAGGGCAAATGGGTCACTAAACCAAACATTCATTTTTTTTTCAAAAATTACACATTTTTGGGTGGGTGACAACAAATGCATTGACACGTATGGGAATCTCTTGATGAACTAAAAATGACACCTAGACTGATGATCTCACCTAAATGAGATGACTCACCTAATGATGTGGAAAATGACTCACACCAAGACTAGTAAACCTAAGCTTGCTATTAAGGATCCTCCTATAAAGGTCTCAGAAATATTTCTTATGAGGTTTAAGAAGTAGAGGATGAAATCATGGGGAATAAATTGAAGAGGTTAAAGAAGAACTTGAGGAAAATAATGAAGAGTTTGAAGATTATCAAATTGGCTATGTTATGTATGAATTGAAAGATGAATATGAAGAAATACTAACAGGAATGAATAGTGAATCTTATGTGAAAATGACCAGAGAACAATTGAGTAAAAAGAAAGATATTAGTCAAAGTTGAAAAGAAGGAGAAATCTAAAGAGGCTCATTATGTTATTCTAGTTGTCACAAAAAGAGGATTATCCATTCCTTTTACTACTAATAAGGTAAGTACTTTTGCACCTTCAACTAATCCTACATCTCCAACACTGCTTTCTAGAGAAGCTATAACTCCTAAAGTTGATAAGCCTAAAACCTCTATGGTACCCAATCAAGAAGCTTCTTATTCTTCAATGTTTTTGATATAATCGATCATATCAAGAAAACCAAGATTCAAATCTCTGAAGCCAAGTATTATCAAACTCACATAGATGCTTTTTCCTAAGTTGTGAAATTTTTTAATACCAATCCAACCCAAGATGATCTATCTTCTAGGGACTCCTACCCACCCCTAAGGCTCCTTCCCCATAAAATTTTCAGCCCCTACTCCCTCCACATATGAGAATATTGAACCATTCTATGTAATATTGTTAATATCCGAGCATAAGTTAAGCAATTGTGTTATTGATTCCGTGCATCGATAATGTGATGCCTACGCAAGTAGCTCATTAATTAGGTATTAGCCTTACCCAAACATTTTATTTATGTTACTCCACAAAGACCAAAGTGGTGCCTTTACTAGAAAGAATAAATGATGCTTAAGTAGCCTTTGCATTTTTCCCAAAAAGAGTTAAAGCTACTATCTTGGTTGTTGATATACCGCCCTCTTATAGAGTTCTCAAAATTAGAAATGATTTCCGAGATATAGGATGAGAAATTCAAATGGATTGGTCCCATGCATTGATCTCTGTGAAGGTAGAAATAAAGAGAATTTATTTCTTGAAAGACAAGTTAATGTAGACACAAAATGACGCACTTGGATACTTTTCTAGGTCCATAAACACATAACCGCATTCATATGATTCCTAAGTGAGAAAAATAGTAATCGACAACTATCTTTTGCCTCTTTATTTTTTCTATGGTCTTTCACACCCTACAACCTAGTTGATACTTTATTTAGTTATCTTTCATGACTTTGGACACCAATGCCTAGCTAGGACGCCAATGCCCAGACACACCCTCGTACTTATGGGTGCCCCGTGATCTGTTTGTATCTTACTTACCTCTTTTGGGCCTCTTTTATCTTTTATGCATCTTGTTTACTTATGGGTCAACCTTTTAGTTATAAATTACAAAATTCAAACAAGTGAATCACATAAATACAAAGCTATGTGACCAAAATAATGGACCGAGCTCTAAACATCTATTACTATCACCTAAGGTTGCATCCAACGACATTTCTAGAGCATCAAAGCATCCATCTAGATATCATTCAAGGGACAAGGGAATGTATTCTTCTGCATACACTTCATAGGATGGGAAGTTCATTTTGACATCCACACATCTACTTACATTGTTACATTTAGATATTTTTCGCTATTCAGTGCATCTTGCACAAGATCTACCTATGGCATTATTCTTCACACACACACACACAAAACTACATAGAGTATGAGATGTAGTGCAATGCTCAGTTGTAGGTTCCTCTGTTGGGTAACCGCTGGGGTCAGTCTATCTCCCCATTTGCATATTTTTTATTTTTAAGATTTGATGTGGTTTGGAGTTTTGTAGGTGCTCTTTCTCTTTGCAAGTTACATGCAAATTCCATGGGCATAGTGTGACACACAAAGATCAAAATTGAAGGGAAATGACATAAAAGAAATCAATTTCTTGCCATTTTCGTAGTCACGGGAACTCAGAAGTAGTCTATAGTGCCCAGGTGCCTTTGACTTGATCTAGGTGCCCTAGTCCAAGAAAATCTGCCTATTGTAAGATTTTGGGTTCGCTTTTATGACATTTCCTACTCCTATTTATCTATTTTTCAGTTCGACATAGGCTAGGATAAAATGCAAAATCAACTAACTAATTCATCCCTTCTCTTGAACCTAGGGTTTCATATTTCTCTAGCTTATTACTTAGGTCATATGTGTACTTTATTGCTTATATATCATGTTGTGACTATGCAATTAAGGTTTATCATATTTCAATATTTGTGAAATAATTGGGTGAACCCGATGTTTCAAACCCTACCTTATTAGTATGTATTATTATTCTCAAGTAATGGATCCATATTCTTATCTGTTCTTTTGCTCCAACTAAGGTTTCGACATGATTAATATTGCTGCTAATTTTATACAATTTTATACTCAACGTGCTCCTTGCTTTTTTACTCGTAGGGTTGATCCAACTATTAATGTAGTCACCACTCATCGCACTCATCCTCCTATGGTTTAGCCCATTTATATCCCACCACCTATCACTTCTATGGATCCTCCTACCACTTCTAAAGGCTATGATATTATTGAGAAACTTAAGAATACACCGACTAAAATATCTCTCTTATTACATAATGCACCTGATTGTCGTCATACATTAGAGGTCGCCCTTCATTCTATCCAAATTGAAAGAAATAATTCTTTGGTGGCATTCACACACCTCATTCAGTCTCTCAAAAAATTATACACGTGCTATATCATTTAGTGATGAGGACATATCACCATCTTATTGATAATCCATGTGCACCTCTACTTATCACTGCTATCACTGGAACCATTTGTATTAAGTGTGTGCTCATTGACAATATTCTTCACCGTTAATCTCTGTGTTCACTCCATTTTAAGTAAAATTTACATTACTAACAATATCATTGCTAAAATTCCACTCTTATTCATGGTTATGATTCCACTACTTGCACATGTCTAGGAACTATCACATTACCTATACAATTCAGGCCTAAGATTGTTCCTACAATATTATTCATTATCGATGCCTCATTTCAGTTTAATCTCTTGTTGGGTAGACCTTAGATTCACACAATGCATGTTGTCCCATCTATTGTTCATTGCTACATTAAATTATTACATGATGGATATGAACATACCATTGTTTTGACCCCGATCCATTCAAATTCTGCACATATAGACCTTGTTATCGCTATGCTTATTCCTCCATCACAACCTATTCCATATAACAATATTGGTACATATGATATTGGTCAATATAGTGCTTCACAACCTCCTTCACCCTCCATCAACATTCCATCCATTTCCACTCATACTACTGCCATCATTTCACTTAGTATGTCTTCTCCACTAAACAATTCTACTCTAACCATCAAAACTCTTATCATGCCTACATCTGACTCACCTCCTACCAATATCCTCGATACTATTATCCGAATGAAAAGGCCAACACTAATGATTTTGATGATGAGGTTGATATTGTTGAGCTCAATGATGAAAAATTATGCAATATTAATTTTACTCCTATCGAGGTAGATGATTCATACTTCAATGATACTTTTGTTACTATTGGCCTTGGTGAATATCAATTCAAGAAACCCCTCCTTCTACTAATGCTATGGTACTTTATTGGGGGTATGTCCATACATTGGACGTCATACCACCTATATCATCTTCTCATGAGGAGCCCACATCTACACTTCCTCCTTTCACATGCACTCTTTTCATGAATAACTCTTATTGGCATCACATTCCATTCGATCCCACTTGCTCTGACATTGTTTGTACACATGATGGCTTGACTCGGCTTGGGTTTACACTCAATGATATCTTACCTCCACCTCATTCACCTCATCTCTATCATGGATATGTTTGTATTATGGCTGCCTATGGTCTTCGTGTCTTCTATCTATCAATATTCTTTCACGTACTCCTCACACTTCTCCACTCACACTTGGGAAGTCTTGGTTTGACTACATTGGTAGCACTTTGGACCCTAATCATAATGACATCACATTTCCCATGTATTTCTTCCACATTTATATTTACAATGATTCATTTAATGGATATGCACAAAATCTTACTCACTAGTATGCACATGGTTGTCCACAACCACCTTTCACTGATGAAGAGTACACAATGGGCATGTACAATTTATGCCACAATGGATCTTTATATGATCAACCACATACTATTACTTACCAAGTCTTGAATGCATCTCCATTCGGTTTTGACTATGAAAATGTTGATCTTTTGATGATGTTACTTGATTCTTCTTGACATTATACACTTGGGGGCTTCATGTTTACTATCCCCCTCTTTCTAGCATTGTCAAGTGCCTCACATTTCTACTATTTAATCGTATACTTCAGATCTAGTATTTCGTATCTTACACATCTTGATACACTTGTATCATCATTACCCTATGACGCACTCTTGTGCTACGGTTCACACTTGACTATTGAGGGATCACTACATTCATGAACCTCACATCATACACATGACATGTTTCACACTCGGAACATTCACGACACATCTTTCTAGCACACACTCTAGTTCCATGGTTCATACTCTCGATTGCTAAGGGTCTAAATCTGAAATGAAACTCATCACATTCAATCACACTATTTACACTCTATTCTTCATTGATTATACCTTTCTAGAGCGCACAATTCAAACCATTTCTCGATGACGCACTCTTGTTCTATAGTTCATTCTTGACTTTGCCAGGGGTCTTTTATAAATGAACCTCAATTAAATCATAAATACACATTTGCTCAGGGGGTACGCTTTCTCCTATCACCTTCATTTGGCATTTCATTCCATTCTCACTCACAACATACTTATAACTTAGTTGCATTTACACATTCTTACTTATGCTCACATATACACTTTTCTTACTATGATATTCAGATATTTTGTATGTCACTATATTTTCTTTATACACATGCGTGTTCACTTGCCTTCTAGTTGTGAATGCAAACTTTACACAAATATTTACACACAACACTATACCTCTTACTAGTCCCATAGCAGCTCCTGGTGAATATACTTTTGTACACATTACAAGTGTTATTTTTTTGTTATATACTACTTCCTATTCTTACTAGCAAACTAATTTATATCAAATCATACACGCTTTGACATAATTTTTATCTTTCTAACATGCTAATGGGTGCTTCATGTGCAACATTTTATTTACAGGAACTATTTACTACCATGGTTGTCTGATACTTTTCTTGTCATTGTTTTTCATTATTTTCCATTGTATGCCATTGTTTGTGGACTATGCCATTTTTCTTGTGTGCACACTGTATGCTTTTGGCTGTTTCGGACTTGATTGTCTTGTGACATTGTGAGCAATGTCACATATTTGAAACCCTATTTTCATTGTCTACATTGTCTTCTTGCTTGCTAGATTACACATTATATTTTGTATGCGTCTTTTTATTGTTTATACTAACACATGTTTCCAACCACTTTGTTTGTGTATGCCTTAGTTTTTACCAAGCACATTCCCTCCCCCTTGTAGGGTATCAGTTTCAGATCAACATCCTATAATCCTCTGGGGTTTACATCCTCTTAACAATATCACATGCACCCCAAACAAGGGGCATGAAACAGATTGGGTGAATTAGTCCCCCATTCTGGAGTTGTACATAATCATAGTTTATACATGCACACTATAGGATCAACACAATCTCTAGTTACAGAGAGGGCTCAAAATCTTACTTGGGTCCTCAGTACAACACAAATGCTAGAGATCAACCTTAAAAACTAGTGCTTGGGTACTTCTGACCTTTTTTAGGCATTTATGACCAAGGGATAGTTACAGATTTTTAATCGATCAACATAGTTATCATTTTACAAAATGGTTTTCACAGAACAAGCACAATCCTCCAAAAATCAACATGGATGTTATCTCCTTTTTTCTATTTGCGTTGGATAAAACTTGATCGAACTTGAAGCAAGACAAGATCGTACCATCTCATAGCGTGGTGTATAATTTTCGAAGAAGCATTCAAAGGATAAAGAATAACACTAGACCTTTCTCCCTACACTTCTTTTGCCATGGCGTGAGATCTCCCAAAAAACTCCACTTGGCATGAAATCATCTAAAAACTCATTCTTGGCATGAGATCGAATGAATAACTCACTCTTGGTGTGAGATCACCCAAAAAAATCACTCTCCTTTCTATCTCTTTTCACTCATTATGGATCGTGCACACGTTCCTTTTACACATTTTTACACACTTTTACATAGTTATGCAAAATTTACCATATACACATATTTGACTACTTTTCTATTCTTTTGCAGGTCCATCAATACACAACAAGAAACAAACCTTCATCAAGTTACAATAACAACAAGTATAACATGGTACAACTCATACGCTTCCCCCCTAAGGTCACGTCCTCTTTCTTAGCTTCCACACTTCATTTTATGACTCCATGCTTTCACTTGTCCACTTGGCGTACTTTCTCCATCAATATATAAGGAACAAAAGGTACACATATTCTAACTACTTTATGCTATCAAGTATTCACTAAACAAAATAAAGTGGGGGAAAATGTAGGCACAAAATCAAACACTTGGGTACATTTCTAGGTCCATAAACAAAGACTTGCATTCATACGATTCCTAAGTGAGAAAAATAGTAATTGATAACTATCTTTGGCCTCTTTTCTTTGTCTTTGGTATTCTTTATGGTCTTTGAAACCCTATAGTTTAGTCGATACTTTATTTCTTTATCTTTTATGATGCTGAACACCATCGCCTAACCAAGATGCCAACGCCTAGGCACCCTCGTCCTTCTGGGCGCCCCCAACCTCTTTATATCTTACTCATCTCTTTTGGGCCTATTTTATCTTTTGGGCATATTGTTTTCTTATGGGTTGGAATTTTAGCTATCAATTACGAAATTCAAACAAGGGAATCATATAAATACAAATTTATGTGACCAAAATAAGGGACCAAGCTCTAAGCATCTATTACTATCACCTAAGGTTGCATCCAAAGGAATTTCAAGAGAATTAAATCATCCATCTAGCTATCATTCAAGGGACAAGGGATTGCATTATTATACATACACTTCATAGGATGGGAAGTTCATTTTGACATCCACACATCTAATTACATTGCTACATTAAGTTGTTTCTCACTATTCATTACATCTTGCACAAGAGCCACCTATGGCACAATTCTTCACACACACACATAACTACAAGGATTCTAAGATGTAGTGCAATGCTTGGTTGTAAGTTCACTCTTTCGGTTACCTCCAAGGTTAGTACGAATCCCCATTTGCATCTTTTTCTTTTTAATATTTGATGTGTTTTGGGGTTTTGCAGATGTTATTTATCTTTGCAGGTTACATGTGAATTCTGTGGGCATAGTGCAACACATAGGTGATCGATAGAAAAGGATAGTGAAATAGAATCGACCCATAAGAAATCATTTTCTGACCATTTTTTTAGTCATAGGATCCAAAAAGTAGTCTACAACACCCAGGCCCCACTCAGAAAATCCGACTATCGCATGATTTTTTAGGTTCATTTGCAATAGTTTCCTCCTCCTGTTTATCAATTTTTCAGTTCGGCATAGTCCAAGATCAATTACAAAATTAGATATGTACTTTATACCTTATTTTGCATGTAGGGTTTCATATTTCTCTAGCTAATTACTTAGGTCGACTCTGTATTTTATCGCTTATCTATCGTGTCATGTGACTCTACAATTAGGGTTTAACATATTTCAATATTTGTTAAATAAACTAAGTACATAGTTCAAAATACTAATGATCCTCAAACACAAATATTTTATGAAAACATTGGACATAGTAACTACATGATAATGTTTGGCCTAAAATTACATATCCCTAAAATCATTCGAGATGTTTTGAATGATATTTGGACCCTTGAGTTTGATGGAAGTTGTTCTACGGACGGTTCTAGATAAGGTCTAGTTCTTGTCTCACCTTTTGGAAAAATTCACCCATTCTCATACAAGTTATAATTTGCTAATACTAATAACGCTAATGAATAAGAGGGTCTTCAATGATGAAGGAGATGGGAATCAAGAATGTTCATGCACAAGGGGATGCAAAACTTATAATCAAACAAGTCCGGGTTTATTCCAAGTAAAGAATGAAAGATTAAAGCATTATCTAAATAAAGTGTGGGATTTAATTGAGCTCTTTGAATCCTTTTCAATTGATATTGTGACAAGAGATAATAACTCTAAAGAATATTCCTTAACATTCTTTGGATCTTTGTTAATACCTCATCCTAATTTTACTCAGGATAAGTTTACAATTGAAATGATTTTAGACCTAGTGTTCCAAATAATGTAGATAATCGGAAGGCATTTAATGATGGCTAGAATCTCATCTCTTTTCTTGAATTAAAAGATAATTTCAATCAATTGTATTTTGAGGGTAGTGAAGCTTTGGTTACAGAGAGTCACTTTCATCCACAACTAAGAAGGTATAGAATCCTAATCTGATCAAGATGGATGTATTAAGTTGAAGGGTAATAAAATACCTAAGGATTTTTCAGCTTTATAAGATCTTTTTGACAAGCATGACCACATTGTATAAAGCAGGATATCATAGAGGCATGGATTAGTCATCAGTGTGAAAAGGTGAACTTGGGAAGTGATGAGGACCTAAGTTTGTTAATATAGGGAAATGTTGTTTTGCCAAGGAAAATAAGAAATTGGTTGAATTATTAAGAAAATACATGGATGTGCTTGCATAATCTTATGAATATTTGAATACTTTCAAGCCCAGATAAGATATGAAACATTATATTCCCTAAATCCAGGCATTCAATCTTTCAGGAAGAAACAAAGACAATATAACCCTAAAATTACAGAAAAATCTACAAGAGATTTAAAAGTTATTGAATGCTAATATTATTTTTCCTATTCACCATTCTTCTTGGGTTACTAATATTGTTTTGGTGAAAAGAAAAGAGTGAGGAGATAAGGATTTGTGTAGATTTATGCAATCTAAATTAGGCCTCTTTAAAATATAACTATCCCTTCCCATGATGGATTAGATTTGTAGGCAGTAATTAGTTTAGAAATGCTGTCAATGCTTGATGGTTTTTGGTTACAATCAAATTGAAGTAGATGTCCAAGATCAACACAAAATACCTTCATAACTCCATGGGGTACCTTTCTTATCGAAGAATTCCTTTTGGTCTCATCAATGTAGGTGCCACTTTTTAAAGAGCTATGGATTTAGCTTTTGGAGATCTAAAAACAAGTGTATTTTCATTTACTTGGATGATCTTACAGTTTTCTTTAAGAGCAGAAAGATCACTTTCAACACCTTAATCTCATTCTTCAAATATGTAGAGATCATGGCATATCTCTCAATCCCAAGAAGTCCATTTTTGAGTCACGGAAGGAAATTTCTTGGCCATATTGTCTCATGAGATGGAATCAAGATTTATCCGAACCAAGTAGAAATTCAAAAGATTTCTCTTCCCACCAGTAAGAAAGGAGTTCACTCTTTCTTTGGTAAAATCAATTTCCTTAGAGATTTATCCCAGATTTTGTAGAATTAACTCGAAGTATAAAAAAATGATGAAGGAAAAAGTCTTTCCATTGGAGTGTTGAAGGAAAGAAGGCATTCAATGAAATAAAAGAAGCAATTGCAAAAACACCTGTTCTTATTTTCCCTAATTTTGATAAAGACTTCATTATTTATTGTTATGCATCTGAGCATACCCTCTCTGCCATTTTAGTTCAAAGATAAATTATGAAGGAGATTGAGTCACCAATTGATTTTATGAGCTATGTTCTTAAGTCCCATGAGTTGAAGTATTCTCATATTGAAAAGCATGCCTTCGTTGTAGTCAAGGTTGTAAAACAATTCAGGTTCTATATTCTTAATTCCCATTCCACTATTTTTATCTCAAATCGTCATGAAGTCTATACTAACACAAAAGATTTTTGTTCCAAAAGGGGTAATTGGATTGAAAATTTTTAGGAGTATGATCTTGATATTAATCCTACCAAACTGGTGTGAGGACGAGGTCTATGTTAACTGATAACAAAAGGTTTGAGTGAAGATTTGAGTAATGATGAGACCTACTAAAATGCATATTGTTATATTTTAAGTTCTACAAATGAATGGTATTCCAACATTTCCCACTTCCTCACATATGGGGAATGTCATACACATCTTGATGTTAAAGAAAAGATATCAATTAAACTCTGAGCTGTAAGGTATGTTATTTTGGATAACTCTTTTTAGAAAAAAGATTGATGGTCATTTCTTAAGGTGTGTGGATAAGGAAAAATAAAAAGAGGTTGTTGAGGCCTACCATGATCAAGCTTATGGAGGACATTTCTCTTCTCTTGTGACTACTCATAAGATCCTTTGAGGAGGTTATTATTGGCAACCTTGTTTAAAGATGTATTAAGTGGGTTTTAAAATGTGAATCTTGTCAAACATTTGTTGGATGACCTAAATTGAAAACTCTTCCATTGAAGCTTGTTGTGATCGAAGAACCTTTCTAACAATGGGGATTAGACTTCATTGGAACTCTCAATCCAAACTCTAGTGTAGAAACACTCATGTTCTAACCATAAAAACTATTTCACAAAGTGGGTGGAATCCATCCCAGTCAAAAGGATAAATTTTGAATTCATTTGTGATTTCATCAAGGAGAATATTTTGGTTTGATTCAAAGTTCCTAAAAAATTGTAATAGATAATGCTCCTAAATTTTCCTCTTATGATCTCATTGATTTTTGTTATGGATATGGGATTTCTATTTCACATTCTTTATATTATTACCCATAGGGAAATGGAAGGAAAAATCAACCAACAAAAATCTAGTGACCATAGTCAGAAAGTTAGTCGATGAATCACAACGGAATTGGCATAAAAATTTATATGATGCCCTTTGGGCTGATCGTATAACACCAAAGAGAGCTATTAGAATGTCTCCATTTCAACTAGTTTATGGGATGGATGTTGAATTTCCAATTACCCTTGAGTTACTAGCCTTGCAATTGGCCAAGACCATTGAAGAATGGACAGTTCAAGGATGCATTTGAAAAATGAATCATGTACTTACAGAAGTTGGAAGAGGAAAGGATACAAGTGGTTTGATCATATCTCATCTCATCAAAAAAATTTAAACAATTTTTTTGAATAAGAAGGCCAAGTCCCGTGACTTTCAAGTTGGAGATATTTTTCTACTCTTGGGACAAGAGAAGGGAGCCTCATGGGAGCCATGGTAAGTTTGACTCCCTTTGGCTTGGTCCATTTCAAATTTGACACTTTGCTAGTGAAAATTCATATTACTTAGCCTATATGGATGAGACTTCTCCTCCCATTTCCATATAGTGGGAAATATCTTAAGTTGTACAAGTGTTGAGTGGGTGTCATTCCCTTGTACATAGTCTTTATTTTTGGTTTTTTTTTTTGTGGTGTATATGTGTGTGTTTGTTTTCCCTTTCCTTTGTTTTGGTTCTCTTCTGTATATCCTTCTGTATTCTATTCCCAATGGATAAGGCACTTGAGTCTTATGAACCATGAGATTTTGGAGTTATTTTTATTTTCCTTGTTTGTACTTTTTTCAAACCAAGTCAAGCCCCAAAAGAGCCAAATGTTGTCATGAGACCTAAAATGTCAAAATTTCAAAAAATTTAGTCTTGATGGGTAGTTTCTTGCATTTCCTGGTCACACTTTCCCTTTGTTAATTTAGTATGAAGAGGAAGAAGTTAGGAGTTAGTCAATTTTTGTGTTGTGGGGCTCAAATCGATGAATCGAGAACTTTGAGGAACATGAGGAACTATTCCCTTGTTCCTCCTATTCCCCACTTTTCCGCCTTTTTACCACTTCACAGATTTTTTTGTTCCCATCAACCATATCGGGAACTATGGAACCTCCACCCCTATGCCCCACTTCCTCTTCTCTTTTCTTCTCTCCATCTCCACCATTCTATGTCAAACATCTTTGAAAATTGCAGCAAGTCATGACACTTCCAATTGTCTTCTCTTTGACCTTGATTCTCGATTCCATGCTCCTCCTCATTTTCTTCTCCCTCTCCACATCAAATCAAACATTGTTTAGAACTTTAGGAATCGAGGGAAATGTTCCCTATCACTACCTCCATTCCCACAAAGTGATTTATCCACTATAAACAAAAAAATTGACATGGAGAGTTTGGGGCTTTGAAGTCTGTTCCATCGGCATTATTTTATCTCATTCATTGTTTTGAGAAGCTTTAGTGGGAGGATAGGTGGAAAAGTGGTTAACATTGGTGACATATTATAAAAATTCCCTCACTCCACTTTATCCCCTCACTTTTGCAAAAGATCTCCTACTTTTTCATTTTTGTGCCCTTCCTCCTCTCCCACGTCCAAAATCACTCTTTTTCTTTCTTTCTCCCTCATTTAGTAACCAAATTCAAAAATTTGAGTTGCACTAGGAATGTTGGGAGGTCACCTTCCATTTCATCTATATCGGTGAGTGGTATTATCTCTATTTCACCAATTTTACAATTATGTTAGTTTTGGTGCCCTTCCTTGCAAATTCTTTCAAAAAATCCTTTACCAAAACCAATTTGTTCCCAAGTTTGTATCCAATTTGTCAAAATGAAGTTCCAATATGCCAGATATGAACACATTTCCTCCTTGGAGACCTCAGTCCCTAAAATAGGGATAATGACATCAAACACATGGATTTAAATGACTTTTGGGCCAGGATGAATGATAATAGCCCAACCATTTTAGCCCAGAGTGTTTTGAATAGTGGTTTAGCCCATGCATGGGGATTTCCTACATCCATTCCAATATGTTGATAGACATTGCTAGCATGTGCTTCTTTTTATCCCCAAAACTAAGGAATTAAAGACCCTCAAGGACAAGTTATTACACAATTAGATGCCCACCATATCAACTTGGCTCTGGGAATTCCTACCTTTGAAGGTTCTAAGGTATTAACTAAGGCTGATGCCCAAAAGGAGTATGACCTCACTCCTAACAAGTACCAATCCATGATTTCCAAATCTTGGCTAAAATTCAAAAGGAAAGGGCCATCAAAACTACCTAAAATTCTATAGAGATTGAGTTTGTTGAGGAACTGTCAGATATGATAACACTATTGGCAAGAGTAATGGGCTTACCTTCTACTCAAGAGTTCCAGAATTGGATGTGCATTTACATCAATTTGATTTGTGAAGGCACACAACCATTAATTGGGAGAGATCATCTGTGAAAATTTGACTCAACAACTCACCCAAGTACACCAAACCAAAACATTCTACATGACCTCCTATTTGATGTACACCATAGCTGGGTACAATATGGATTGGCTTGTCAAGTCAAGAGAGAGACAAAATCTTTCTATTTATGATTTCTACACACAACTAACCTATGAGAATAGAAAGAGTCACCACAAGAGAGTAAATGATGCCTTCACAATGTTCTTGGTAAGGCTACTAGAAGGAAATGTGACAAGTAGAGTTTCTCAAGAGGCCGAAATAATCTTAGTTTATGAAAACCTATTTATTCAGTTTAGGAAAATTTTCCTACATTTAGACAACAGGGTTTGAGGGATCTCCTTACAAGATTTCCAATCTATTGTAGTGACAAGATTATTCTTTTGAATTTTAGACAATTAGACCTCCTTCATAGAACTTGCAGAGACAAAAAATATATCTGGCATCCAATTTCCCATAACTTTGGGAAATTATACATGTAGATCTGCCTTAGATGCTCAAAATGTTGAGAGAACCATCTCTCCTTTCAACCTACACCCTTATTAAAAAGGATTCTTTTGATAGTAATAAATTTATTGAAATAATCTCCAACTCTCTTATCATCATGTACCAACATTTGAGGACTACTTTGGGAAGATTGTGTAGATGATTATGAGGTCATAAAGAGAGTCTTTGGTAGATTAACTCTAAACAACAAATCTAGGATTTCAAGTTATATGTAGTGCCAAAAGGAATGATTGATGATGACTTAGATATTTTCTCTCAGAATTCACTAATTCAATTCAATACACTCCTCTTCCTACCATTGATTGGTCACAAAAGGAAAAGGATAATCCAGATGACCTCAACACTCTTGTTCTTTGAGAGAAGGAGGAATGGTTCAAAAAGAAATTCAAAAGGAATTTAATGATTCTCAAAAGATATTCTTCTCATAAGAAGAAACTTCCTCACAAAAATCCACTCCTCCCTCACCAAACTCCTTCTCCCTCTCTCTAAACTTTGGAACTAAATTCTATGCCAAGAAAGATAAATCTAAAGAGGAGAAAAATAAGGAAGAGACACCAAGACATGGAGATGATGATAAAGATGAAACACATGAAGTATGAGGGGAAGCAACTCCTGAACAAGAAAAGAAAGGTGAGGAAGAGACTCAGCGAAAAGAAAGATGAAGAGGAAGAAGAAGAAGAAAGTGAAGAAATTGATGATGAAGAAGTGAAGATGTAGTTGAAGGTATCAACCATTGATTCAGAAAAAAGTGTTTTTAGGCCTAAATTGGATGTGAGAATACCTTATTATTCTCTTGTAACTTCTACAATAATAGCCTCAATAACTCATCCTCCTACTTCTCAAATTGCACTTTCTTTACCTCCTCTAGAAACATCATCAGAAGATTCATTCACTTGGGTTCAACCCATGGTAGATAGCAAGAAGAGAAAGGCTCAATCTAAGATTGAGGTTCCTAAATTTGATGTAGTAGCTACTCTTCTTGGTACTTCTCCTCCTCTTCCCAATAAATCCAATGTTATTTCTCATCTTGTCTCTCGATTCCACAGGACAACAATTCCAGATTTCCAAACCAAATCGAAAAAAAAAATGAGAAGATATTTCAAGTATTTGATTTTGAGTTGACTAGAATTTCCTTAGGAGAATCAACCCCCAAAGGTGAAGTGCAAACCTTAGGGAAACTGTATCTCAAGTTATTGAAAGGGTTGAAAAGGAAAAAAACTTAGGAGAAATTGGAGGAATATGTACAAGTTTTGGATAATTTCATTAAATCCTTTCTATCATCTGATAATACTCCATTGGATCCAACTCCTCTATTCTACACTCCCACCAAACTGTCATAACTACTATTGGCTATCTATATGAAGGAAATAACAAAATTCATAAACATGCCACTCTTGGAAAACATAAAAAGGCTTGGTGGAGAAAATTCTAATCACAAGATTGGAATTTATTGATGAATCCTGCAAGACCTATGACAACATTGTTTCAACCAAGAACATCAATTCAAGAATTTATGGCAACCTTGATAAGAAATAAAATTTGGGTAGATGTCATTTAAGATCTTCATATCATATGGCCCTTCATATGATGAGAAAATCCTTCTTTTGAGAAAAATTTTGATGACTCTAAAAAAATCTTTCCAAAACTTGGTCTTTCAGTGTTGAGTGGAGAATGAAGGTCTCTGGAAGAAGCCTCAACTGAGTTATAGAATGTGATTCTAGAAAGGATAATATTTGAAAAATATATTTTTGCAGATTTCAGATCTTCGTTGTCACCTTTTTAAAGAAATTCATCTAAAAGGAACTTTGTTGATCATATTAAAAAAGATTTTAACACGCTCATCAAGGAGAATTTGTTTAAGAAAAAGTTGTTAACAAAGAAAAGATGGAAGAATTGTCAGAGCTCAATAATGTTATTGTAGAAGCTGCAAAGGGACTTTCTCAATATGGAGGACAAGTTCAGAGATGGAATAATTCCTTGGGAGCATGGATGAGCAATTTAGCTAACACTATTGTGCCAAAGGAGACAAAAATTTCACTGTGGTCATAAAGTTTTAGATGCATGTTCTCAAGCTTAAATTTCCTTCCTCTTATGTCTCTTCTTTTCATTCTTCCTCGGATCTTAATACTACTAGTTCTATTTTGTCATTGAATTTATTGTGTAAAAAGAAATATGTAATATAAATCATTTGAATGTAACTCATTTAATTAAGTGTTTTATCACTTAATTAAAGCAACTAGTTAGTTAGGTGGTTACTCCTTTCCCCTTTGCCTATAAGGGGTTGGATGTTGGTGCATTTTTGGATGTAAGAAATATTGATTTTGAATAAAACCTAACCTCTTATTTGACCAAGTAAATCATCCTTTCTTTGGATCAATATCCATTAAAGAATTGTTATGAACACAAGAATGAAAATCATGTTGAGATTGAGCATTTCATACAAGGCCTTCATCTTTCTATCTGTTAGACAAAATGGCATTGATGTCACCTCCCAAAATAAAGAGATGATCCTTCCTTACCTAAATGTTTACATAAATCTCCTACCACAACAACGTTTTACTGGACAAATTGTTGGGACCATAAGTATTGAACAAAAAAATCCTCATGATATCCAAGGGGGAAAATATGAAATAATTGCCAATTCTTCTTGTGTTTGATCACATTCAGATTTAATTTATGCACTTTACAATGAATACCAAGACCCCGAGATGCCCCTAGCACCCAAAAAATATCCTAACCAACCCTTCCAACTCTTAGACCAAAATTTCAGTAATTGTTTGCCTTCATTTTGATTCTTGCAGTAAAATAATACTTACATTTTGGGAAAAGATGTAACGCTTCACCAAGTGTCGCTTGTTAGGGGAATTCAAGCCCCTAACATTCTGTAAAAGGATCTTCACGGATTATTGGGAGGGAATTTCAACTTCCCACCTTTAGTAATTCCAAAACACAGATTTTTCTATTTTCCTTTCGCAACATCTCTCTTAACAATATCCTGTTTTGATTTGCGCCCTTTTTCCAGGAAGAATCACAATTGGCCAATTTCAAACCGGATTGGGAGGTTTCCAAACCATTGTTTGATAGCGGAAGATCCAACTCCCCTTTAAATTATTCCACCCCTTCCTCGAGATCATCCTTTTCATAATCATATACCTCTATTTCTTCAATCAATTCATCTTTAATTGTTTTGATCCATTCGTTTAACTCTTTCAAAGAGGAGGCTTTACCCGAATTGAAGCCCTAATTCAATAGAGAGAGCAGTTCTGTCGAATATTTTACCACTTTTGAGTATCCTCAAGAATAGTTGGAGAGGAGAGATCTTCATCATTTGCAACCGCAACTTACCCCTGTAGAGAGGAAGGAAAAATACCTGGTTTATGATTCCGAGCCAACTTAACGAACTCCTACTTTTGATCCTGACATTGCCATTTAAGATGACCCAACTTGTTGCACTTAAAACATCTAGGCTGAATTTTCTCATAGTCCACCCTTTGATGCCATTATCCTGAGGGAGATTTCATTACAATAGAATGAGGAAGGTATTTTACAAGTCCAATGCCACACAGACTCTAGCACAGGAGTGGATAAACCATCCAAATATTTTGGGTCAATTTTTATTACTCTGTCAGGTTTCCCAAAATCATAGAGAGGATCTCCAGCTTCCAGTACTCTAAGGGCAGTACAAAGAGCTGAATCCAAACCCAAGTTTCGCCAAGCGAGGTTGAGAGGGCGTCAAAATTCGAACCCAGGGTTGGAGGAAGAGACCATTCTCGCCCATAAGCCAATCTTTCCTGCGCATGGATTCAGTTTTTTTCTCCTTGATACGACAGAGAACCGAAAAGAAACCCTTGGGCAGGAAAGAAATTTGAATCCCACTTCCCCATTACAATTCACACCAATGGGAGATTGATGATGTTGAAATCCTTTGCCAGGAAATTTTTTTGTTAAGGGCATAAATTCACAGGATTGTAATTTCATCCTCCACGTTTGAATTAAGAACCACCTTCGCCTTCCTGGGATCATTCCATCTAAGCACCTTTCCTACTGAGCTCTGTTTCTTAGGAACATTCAAGACCGAGTGACTTCTCCCCGCCCCTCTAAAATTCTCCTCGACAGAAGGATGAGAATTGTCACCTTTACAGTCACCCTTGCCACCTTTTGATTTTCGCGAGTTTTTTCCATCGAGCTTCGATCCTTCTCCCTAGGTTTTTTTTGATATTTAGAATAATAGATTTTAATATATTTTGAAAATGTTCAACTAATCAATTTTTTAATTTTTCACAGACATTCACACTACACACTAGAGCCAAGGTGGTCCAACCCATAATTGTTTTTGTCCCAATCACATAATGTATACAAAATGGAGATAGAAAATCACATGCGAAGGATGTGATTTCACAAAGTGCGCATCCAATTTGTAAGCATGATAGTTTTAATTTTTTAATTTATAAATGTTTCAACTTGAGTTCCTTGGCAATTAGAATATCATCAATTTTTATATTTATATTTTCTAATAGGAGTTAGATAATGAGTAGTTAATCTAGACATGACATAAGACACAAACACACACACATACAGAAACACACACACACATAGTTACAAATACCATTCTCTAGAGAGGGAAATGATGACCAATGGATACCAACCCATAATAACTATAAATTATTTGAATTAGATGTATTTTTATTATATAAAAGATATATTTTTGTTTATAGTTATTTCTTTCTTTTTTCCTCCCTCTCTTTAAGAGACGACATTATCTCTCTTGATATAACACAACATATTTATCTTAATTAAATTATTACATTAGGAAAGATAAAAAGAGAGAAAAGAATGAGAGGAGAGAGAATATATTCTCATTAAAACTCGAGAGAACACATTTTTCTCTCCCTTGCTCTCTCATGTAGTCTATCTCTTTCTATTTCTCTCGATCTCTCTTTATTTCTTCTCTCTCACATTCATGTTCGAGTCCGAGAGAGAGGGGTTACAATCTCTCTTGAGAGATAATGATTACAATGTAGGAAAAGAGTTTGATTAATATTTCTTATTTTGTCAGTATCTCGATGATTTTATGTTTTTGAAATTTTAATAGTGGCTAGGTTATTTTTCATATAAGAGAAGTTCGTAATCAAGTAAGGTTTAGAATGAAAAGATGCATTTAATTATATATTTTGTAATGATGACAATTGATATGTTTCTTTTGGCAAGATTTAGTGGGGCCCAATCAACTTTAGACACTCATGATGTTGATAATGCGAGTGTTGACGAAAAGACCTCTAAGGGTTTAGAAAATGAGACCGAGTGGTGGGATTATGATACCTCTAATTGTGGCATTGATCCCCGGGTGGATTTGATCATGGATTTTGAGGCCTTTGACTTTATGACTAACCTTTGTGGCATTTTACTTTGTCTTATGGCCTTTGACTTTCCAATCTTCTATAATCTTTATATAATTATCATTTATTGAATTATTATCATGTCTACTTCAATTTTTGATTGGTAAACACTTTGACCAAAGCTATGTACTAGACATATTAATCTTAAAAATATTCATTATAATATCAATATTACGACAAGGGAAAAACTAAACAAAACCCACCATAAAAACATAGCTAAAAGGTCTCCCAAAACTTAGGAAGAGAAATAGACAAGTCTTTCATAGTAAAAAAATATTGAACAACAAAAATGGGTCTCCCGTAGCCCAAACATAAAACCTAACTTTGTGTTCGCAACCCAACTAAATTCCACAAAAAAGTCAACCGATATCTACATCTATATGTATCCCAAAAATTACTTCCACAACATAGTCTTTCTTAGTCAAGACACAAGACTTCCATATCCAAACCAAAATTCCATAACAAATATTTAAAAGTGTTATAAAGTAGAAAATCCTTCCGTATCTCAACAAAAATAGTCTATCACGTAAACAACCAAAAGCCAAGTTAATACTTGGCAAAAAAAAATTCCATTGCATAAACAATCCTTTTGAATCCCAACCACAATAATCCAACCATCTTTAGAATAGAAAATAGATTATCCATTGCCAACACCAAAATACCCAAAATTAAGAATCTACATAAAAAATATGTTAAGAAATCACACTAGTGCTCACATTTGGGTGATTATAATTTATGTAAGAATGTAAATAAACTCTTATACACGTGAATAGATATTAGGATTATTAATTTGTTGAATTGTTTAAACAACTAATATATTTTTGGTAGAGTGTTTTTAGCTCCCTAGAAATCATATTACCCATAACTTAGACAATCTATGTTAGTGAATATATGACAAAATATATAATTTTTTTTTTTGGCAAGTCTGATCCAAACTCTGCATTTGGTATTAGAGCATATTAATTTTCTAATTACAATATGGAATGATAAAAGTGTGAAGGGGTATCTTTATGTATTTATTACCCCAGGTTATGGAATTTTCTTTATTCAATTCTGAAGCACTTAGGTGTTCTAGCATAAATTAGGTTGTTTTTAGATTGGATCTTCTTATCATCTATTCAAGCAATCTATTTGTGTCATTTCTACTGTCTTGTGTAAGTGTTCCAATGAGCATTACATGCTCAGATCCAAGAGTGCATTAAATCTGTGTATTGGATTGATTATAAAGGAAAAGCGTCATAGTACACATCTTCTTTGAGAACTGTTATTCACATGTAGGTAGATAAGAAATTTGGTTAGCCACGTTTGCATTTTATTGCCTGCAAAGAACTGTCCAAAGGAGGCATCCCATTTCATTCATTGATCAACTTGTCAAATGCTACACCTCCTTCTCATTGTGTATTCAGTTCCTAATCCGTGAGATCTATTTCTTTGATAGATATAAGGAAAACTTAATATGATATTACATGTAAGATTTGCCTTTTAGGTAGATGATCTTCAGCTCCGTGCAATATCATATTCATATTGTGTTTTGGGATTTCTTTACTTGGTGCTTATTCTTCACAATCATTCAAAGCATGCATGATTCCTCTCCCAATATGTGATGGTAGTTCAACCACTTAGCTATTATCCACAAGTCGTTTGGATTGCCATCATAATCATATCAAGATTCTTTTCACTGCGTATTAATGAAGGTTGTGACGGACTGTTCTGATGTGGATTGGAGCCTGTGTATTACAAATATATACCCGTGACTTTGTCTTCACCGTGCAGACCAAGAGATCAATGTTGTAACGTGGTATTAAGTCAGTAATACAGCGTAAGATAGGTTTTGTGAGTCATTCAAGTTTGATGTTTCTTTTAGGTGATAGTCATTGTTAAATAGGTAAAATTCAGTAAAAAATTATTTAAGAGTCCACTAGATTACTTAGGTCCAAAAGCAAATTTAGTTTGGCATTCATGAGTTGTTTCATGAAGTGTAAAAGTGGTCATTGTTTAGAAGCTGAAAGTCTTTCATTTAGTTGCAATTGTATTTTAATGCCTCTAATGTCATTGTCTAATTGGGGATTACGTGTATATTGTGTGTTATTGTAAACATTAAATGTAAAATCCTTTTTGTACCGGTGTATTATTGGGAGAACCCTATGTCTATGTGTAATGGGAATATGCCAAAATTATGGTGGGAGTTTTCTTACATGCGGTCAAATTGAGCTCACGTTCACATTCCATTGGGTTAGCAAATGTCATCAATAGAGAACTGAGGCACAAGAGGTTGGAGGTCGAACAACGACCTCTCATTAGTCGCCAATGACAAGGCCGCTTCTAGCATTGTGGTGACATTTTTTTGCTATCGTATGCTGTGTGTTTTGCTTTTGTTGTGGTTTTAGAGTTCTTATTTTCAATGGTGTGCTTCATTTCAATGTTCATATTTTCAATAAATGTAAATTTCACATTGTGGGGGGAATATGAACCAATATTCCATTTCCATTCTACACCAAATCGCTTAAGTCAAGGGTAACTTCTAGTCGCAAAGGCAATTTCCTCTCTACGTTGTTCAAGATTGAGTAGAAATGATCGACAATAATGGCTACATTTGAGAACATTTTTTTAATGTGATGTAATGTGAAATATTTTCCAAGCAGATCTTTTCCTATGTAACCTCTTGATGTAAAAATATAACTTAGAGAGCAAAAACACAAGTATATGTAGTTCATGGATCTTGAAAATGTTCGTGGAGATCCAAAAAACCACATGATGTGAACAAATGGATGGATTGCTATTCACATCCAGGTTTGTGGTAAACCTGTTGAAAACCATGGAAGGTTGAGCAAAGCTCTCTTTGTTTATATCAAGGTCATGAGCCACAAAGATGGGTATGCCACATAGAGGTGATCATACCGCAAATGAGAGGGTGATTTTTTGTACCATGTTCGCATTAAGGAGGGAATGTTGGGAAACTATAGTAGTGCTCACATTTGGGTGATTATAATTTATGTGAGAATGTAAAGAAGTTATAAACAACTTATACTTGAATATGTATTAGGGATTATTCGCTTGTTGAGTTGTTTAAACAAATCATATATTTTTGGTAGAGCATTTTTGGGTGATTAGAAATTTATGTTGATGAATATATTACAATTTTTTTGGTAAGTATGATCCAAACTCGTAAAATATGTAGGCACCCATGTTTTACTACATCCTTATCACTTAAAATTTAGGTCTTCAGAGATTATATAAAAATTCCCAAAATAGACCATTCGCATCCAAAACCATCTAAAGCCAAGTAGAAACCATAATAAATTTATTGTTCTCCACGAGGGTCACACTTCAATTCCTCCTTAGTGCCAAGGGATGTCAATAATACCGCATAGTGGTCAAGGGCATGCATAAGCATGGGCAACCTAGATAGAGTCTCACACAAACAAGTGAGGCTCTACCTCTCTTGAAAAGAAGGCAAGTGTGCAAGAAGGTGTAATATGCAGTTCAACACTGGTGTGGGAGTTCCATTTCCAAGGTTTTTAACTCTCATGTAGGATCTCGTTAGCCTAATGATATGTGCTCAAAATTAGCTCAAGAGGATGTTTATGATTTTGTGGGTGTTTTTAGTTCCTCGCTATTTCTATCTAGTGCAGAAACTAATGGATTAGGGAATACATCATAAGGAAGTAAATTTGAGGATTTCACAATTAAAACAACCGATTAACATCCATTCATAGCTTAATGATTGTGTGAAATCCAATAAAAATAATATTTAGCTACATGAGTATCACTTGTAACATGAACTTACATTGCACAATGATTATCTATTACAAGCTTAAGTCCTAATACTAAAATAGTCATAAAAATGAAAAGAGAGTAGGGTAGGGTAGAAAGAGAATAATTAGCAAATTTGTGTTGCTTTCTCCAACTTGTTTGAACGCCAAGGATTGTAAAATCTGCGCCCACGCTCAAACTAGTATACACTTGATCAAGACAAAGACAAGTGCAAGACCCTCAGAGGAAAGGGGCCTAGAACACTAAGAGGAATACATAACACCTCGTTGGATGCATATGATGTGTTCTATGATCTTCCAGCCTCTAAATGAAGATATTGCATTCAATCAAAATATAAATCCTTAACACTCATTTGACCTAAAACAAGATAAACTTAGAAGCTAGCTTAGGCCAAGAACATGGATAGCCAAGTGAGAAAAGGTAAGTGCAAATAAAACTCTAAGAAGATTTTCTTATCTAGATTCGTGGAATTATATAATAAGTTTGATCCGGGTATCTATAGGAAAAATCCCATATGAACAATGCTTATAAACATTAATGGTGGTAGGCTCTTCACAATTAACATTATAAAATTACACGATAGATGCAAAGTCAAATTACATTAAATGCCAAGTTAACCATATAGAAGGCTTGCACTAATATCCTACAAATCGAATACAAAATAATATATTTTCCATGTAATAAAACCATATAAAATAAACATTTTTGACATAAATAAAATCACATTTTATTCTAAGAATGTGTTAATATATCTAAGAAACACTAACTTATAATATTTTGGATGTATTCGTATTATAACCCATAATCATCCCATGATATAATTTCAATAGAATGCATAGAATAATTAAAAATTAAAAATATCAGTATTATTGTCATGGTTAAAATAATATACATCAATATTTTTGAAAATTTCAACATTAAACAATACTTTCCTAAAAGATAATATGTTCTTTATTTAATAATAAAGTCAATTAGTACAACATATTTTACAACATTTAGATGGGTCTCATATCAACGACAATACACATTAATATATATTCAAAAATCAAATGTTTGATATCATTTTTAATAAAGAAATCAATTTAAACTAAGTATTATAACATCGTCACTACACATTAACATATCTTCAAAAAAGATCAAATTTATATAACCAATCCACTTTTGACTTAAATAAGTACCATTAATCAAGTAGTCTAAACAAAAAACTATTGTTCGTTGGTTCATATCAAATATATCATCATTACAAATATATCAATATAAAACATTCTAAGATATTTTAAATCCTTCTTTGTTTGGCATCTTTCCAAATTTCATAGACCTTGTTCCAGTCCACCATTGATATATGAAGTCATGTTAATGAAACTCACATCAAGGCATCCAACGTATCCAATGAGAGTTTTGTTCTTCGTATATCCTTTATTATATTTTGCCTTGAAAATCCTCTCTCACATGCCACTTGTACTTGTTGGGATGGTAAGTATTGCTTGCCATAGTTTTGTCATATTTGGAAAACTTGTATGTGAATCTGTAGCACAAAAAACCCTCCAAGCCTCCTTCATGTGGAATCCTTCACAATTAAAGCGAAGAGTATCGACAAAACTATACAACTCTTTTGAACAACCTTCAAAATAAAAAAAAGGCTTTTCTTCTCCCTCACACAAAGTATGTTGCAAGTGTTCAAAATTTTTAAGAAGCCACCACTTTGAATTGTCTTCTCTAGTACATGCATCCTCTGAATAATGACAAGGGCTAAACAACTTTATAGAATTGAAAAATGAAAGATCTGGGAATCTTTCATTTAAACAATCTACAAGTTTTTGAACATATTCTTTTGCAAGTTTCTTACAACTCTCTAGTGACCCATCAATGCAAGGCTTCATTGTTTGTTTTGGTGCATCAACATAATCATCATGCACATTTGGAATTGCCACAAATCGCAATTCATGCCTATGAATGTGTCCATCTTTATCAACAATCTCTAAATAACCATATTTAGAGGTCTCTAAAAATTTAGACATGTAACTTGTGCCATTTGCAAAACTATCAGTCCTTAGAAACCACCTGCTTAAAGTTTGTATGGTAGAATCTATGGTTTCCCCTAAAGATGTAACATCCACATTCTCTTCTTGAAATTTTTTATTCAACTTGTTTAGCTCACACAATACATCTGCAAGCATATGTAAGAAAAATTGCACTGAGAATATCCTAGCCTTATCATACCATGAGTCTCTCTTCTCACTTTTCCACAAAGTCAACAATGGAGGCATTAACACAATAAGTCTTTCAATAACTTGTCCTCTTGAGAGCCATCTAACTCCATGAATTTGAAGAGCTTGAAGTGTTTCAAGTTGCATGAGTTCCTGAAGAGCAATAAGTTCATTGTGTCTTTTAGTAGAATTTTGGACCCAAGAATATACCTTATTTGCCAACTTCTCAACAAACAATAATTCAGAATTTTTTTAGCAGCATCTGATGCAGCTAAAGCCTCACGATGAGCAATGCAATGAATACCTATAAGATTTTGTACATCCTTTTTTTAAAAGAGTAACAAATCCATTTTCACTCCCCACCATTGATGAAGCACCATCTGTAGAAACTACAATCAATCTTTTATTTGAAAGACCCCTTTCTTTCTTCAAAACACAAATTGCATCATATAATGTTTTCCCTCTTCCATCACACACATTTATGAGCTTTAAGAATTGTGAAATAGGTGGCCCTAACCCTTTTGATTCTAGAAAAGTAGCATAAACCACAAGGTGTTTCTCTAGGCTTCGATCAATACTTTCATCCAACATCAAAGAAAACAATGGACTGTCTAACATTTTTGCACTTTGTCTCTCTTCAAGATACTTAGATATGGAAAACAGGAAATCATTTGCAGCCATATGATTTGTATATGATTTATAGTCCTTATTTTTGGGCATGTTTGGTGTTTCTAAGTACATTTCAAGAGAGCAAAGGGACTCATATTTTGAGAGGGGTAAGTCTTCTTGCACAACCCAATAAACTAATTTCATAGTTGTGATGATTCTTTCCTTATTGGTGTCATCAATAGTTGCAATGTGTTCTGGAATTGATTTTGCTTTCCCTTCATTTCCACATATCCATTTTGCTTGTGCAATTTTGTGGTTGTTTGAATCAGCATGAGTAACTATTGCATCATGTTGCAAAGTAGTACAACTAGTTCCAGTTCCCCATGGTCCAACAGACTTGTGCTCTTCACAATATATGCATTTCATGATTGTTTTCCCTTCATGCATTCCACACCTTAACCACTTAAATTTCAATTTCCATTCATCTCTAAACCCTCTTTTTACTCTAGCCCTTTTTTTTTTGTGTTTGAAGCTTCTCCTCCTTCAAATTCCTCATCATACTCATCATTATACCCTAATATATCCAAGTCTTCATTTAAATCAAAATTACGATCCTCTCGTGATGAAGCTTGTGATGTATTTGACCATGCAAAAAACTTTTGATTGATGATTGGTTCTTTTTGCTTTGAGACATTTTGTCTTATAATGTACCTATACATCCCAAATAATGAAGAATAATTAGATATTAAAGTTGATATTAACAATAATAATAATTGTAATAATATTAATAACATGATTATATATTTCCAATTGAATAAACCATAAAAACATCTAAAGAGTTTAGAAAATAAACTACAATATGTTGGATTGCTTTTTTTTTTTTAGAAAACTATGATATAATGATGTGATTTTGGATACTTTTAATCTTTAATGAAATATATGTTTATTTATCTTAAAATTAAGTTATAAGTTAGTTAAGATTATATTCTTTTATCTATACATTTTTATATTCTTTTCTAATAGAACTTTGGAAGCTATCAATAAGGCTAAACTAAACAAGATGTATTTTGTGAACTTGTTTAAGTACCTACCAATTGAGTGAGTGCATCAACAAAATGAAAATAAATCTTTATTGTCCACTAGAGGTTCAGAGCTATGACTTGTGATATGTGTTTTATAGTAAGTAAACATTTACAAGAAGACACATTGTTTTGTTGAGAAATTGTAATGGGAATAAATGTTTCAATTGTATTCTTGATACATTTGATCCAAAATATTTAAACCCATTAAAAAGGAAAAGATCTTAAAATACAATTGAAGAGGGAATGTAAGTTGATTGTTATTTTTTTAACTAATATGTGTGTAAGTTTTTAATAAAACCCATATTTTCTAAATCTTAATTGTGATAGTTATTAAATAATCTAAATTCATTATGTATCACTATGGGTATGGGTCTATTAAGAGCAAGTAATTGTTGGTCTCACCAATGATAAATAGGGTGTGTAGTCTTAATGGGTGTTCCAAATTTGAAGACAACCTCAACGTTTATAGGTTCTTCAATTTTTTTCATTGGACCATTTGAATTGGTTGTGGGACCACCTTATTTACAATCATATTATATGTCCCCCTTTTAATTTACCCACTTAACATGTATCTAAACCTAAACCACCCCATGGATTATATGTTTTAAATGTATGAAATTTGGTTGGTATATTATAATGCTCCTTTTAATCACTAAGTGCCCCATTTCATTAAAAGTATTATATTCCATAGAATACAAACACTAGCTTATATATTCTAAAACATATTTTATATCCTATTTAATCTACTCAACCTCTATCTACAAACAAACATATTTTATATCTTATTTAATCTATCCCACCTATTTAACCCATTAGCATGTTTTTGGTGGTCATTGGCCTACTACACTTTATTAACTAAAAAATTCAGAGCAACAATTCAGGCCAAGTTTAAGTCAAACTGATTTTCAAATTTTGTATAGGACCATAGATTACATATTCGCATTTAAAATTCAAAAATCATAATAAATTTTAAATCAAGTTTCCAGCAGATTTAAATTCCAATTTTACTGTAGGTCGCAATCCAATAATTAAGTTTAAATTTCAAAAAATCACAAATATATTTTAGGTAAAATTTCTATGATTTGGAAATACAATGTTCTCAATCCAATATTTGTGTTTAAAATTATAAAACTGCTATAATAGTTTAGGTCAAGTTTCCCATGATTTAAAATCCAATTTTACTAAGGTCCTAGGCAATTATTCTAAAATATATATTATCCTATGGTTGCTGAAATATGACCCGATATAATATGGAATTCCCTATTTGTTTTACAAAATAACAGTTCTACAAAAACTAATTTTTTTCCTAATATCCATCTAAATCATTTGATGCAGCCTTGGAAATCATTCCAACAAATTTATAGTGTGTAAAATTTAAATAATACGGTTTTACAAAACAAGATTTCATGATTTAATGAAAAAAATCTTAAAATACATTTGGAGAGGGAATGTGCTTTGTTTATTATTTTCTTAAACTAGTATTTGTATATTTTTTTTGATAAAACCCGTATTTTCTAAATCTAAATAGCAATAGGGTCATCTAAACACAAACAATTTCCATGAAAACATATGACAATGGTACCTTGGAAACTTGCAACAAAGGGATTTATAGACAATCCTTTAGCTCTGGATACTCAAGAGAACAAATGATAATAAGATCCTCTCGAAATTCAACCTGAGGAAAACATTACAGTCAAATATCGAAAAAAGAAAATGAAAAGAAACTAAAAGATTGATTTACATTTGAAAAGGATTAAGTATTAATAAATTTAGGGAAAAGAATAAATAAAAGCATAATTTCTTACCAGCTATGCTCTTAGATAGATAAATACTGGAGGAGGAACCATAATGAAATCTTTTGTCAACTGTGTGTGCAACTCTAAAATATTCAAGCTCCTTAATCTTCCAAATTCTCAAACAACTCAAACAACCACACCAAATAGAGCAATAACATATGTCTCTAAATAGTCTCATAAAAAATGCATCCAAGGTCCATGCTCTCGAGTTCACTTCTCACTTGTCTCAACTGCTTTCAAATATCTAAGTTTTTAACGGGTTGGTGATTAAATATTTCAATGGTTTATAAATTCAAAAAACCAAACTTCCATGTTGGCAACTGGATATTAAAGATAAAGCAACCAAATGAATTAAAGTCGATTGACCTTAAAATCTTTTCAAATCTTACAAAACAACAAATCTTTAAATTTAATATGAAAATTTGCAAATTGGCAATGCATAAATCCGCAGCCAATGCCAGTCTTTTCAAAAGGATATATAATATCTATTTTTTAATATTATATAGGTTGCCTCGAGCCTCACCCAATGTCACTTCCATAAATTTTTAATATTATACAGGCTGATTGATCAATCGTATGAAAAAACATTAAAATCAAAGTTGAAAGGAGCTTTTCTCTGTCAAAAATTAAAACCAACCTAACTCACTACCTGCAGGTTGCGGGCCATACGCGGCTTATTAATAGTTTTGTCTTGCGTGTAGGATGTGTTAATAGTTTTAGCCTTTAGGAATATACCTACACTTTTAATTTTCTATACATTAAATCAATAATCATGACTTCTTTGCAACGGCAACCTGCATGTGAAATGGGTGGCCTTCACCTTCATTTATGTGGACATGTTTATATATAAAAACTACCTTGAATGGGTTGTGGGATACGTGGGAATCATCGCATTTTATCTAGTGCGTAAAAATCTCTAAAGGTCATGGAGGTGTGAAAAGAGACATGGGAAGGATGAATCTATGGATTGTGGAATCTAATCTCAACCAAGGCTGATTGATTATGTGGCAGAACTCATTAGCTTTAGCCTTGGATGGTCATGTGGATGTGTAAAAAATAATCTAAGAAATAAACAAACACACAAAGAATCTAAAGAGGCAAGGTCAATGTTTGGGTAACCTAGGCCAACTAAGGAAACATAGGGAGTTGTGTTAATTCCATCTCTAATTAATTATATGTGCCTAAATTAACAAAGAAATGCAAGCATATTTTAATTAAATCAAATTGATTACTCTCCTTGAATCTAATTAAAACTACGTGCAACTAATTAATTTAACAAAAGGAAACTAATTAATTGAAGCAAAAAATAAATCTAATCTACTTGTTTTTGTATTTTTAATGATTTTTAAAGAAAAAAAAGCAGGAAAACAAAAAAAAAAATAAATTAATTTAATCTAATGTTTTTGGGGTTTTGTGTTTTCTAGAATTAAATAAAATAAATCTACATAGACAATACAACTTCTTCTAATTAAATGGAAATTACTTCTACTCTAAAATAAAATAAACTAAATAGTGAAATAGCCGATGTGGTTATTTCCCATTGTAGAATGGATTTAATCTAATCTAATAAAAATAAAAGGTTTTCCTAATTTGTAATTGTGGATATTACTTCTCTGGTTCTACCTCAGAATCATGGGAAGATTGAAAAGCTTCTCAGAAGCAATTCTTCCCCAAAGCTTCCTCGATAAAACAATAGGATCTACAGAAGCTTTCTAAATGAAGAAATATAAAACTAATGCATACATGAAACAAAAGCTTCTTCAAACTAACTTCCCATGTAAATCCATAGGGATAGGTAGGAGGAAGCTTTCAACAAAATCTTTTCTCATGTGCTAAATGGGATCTAAATAATGAATGATAAATAAAATACAATAGTAAATTGATTATGAAGAATTAACAAATATGTGCATAAGAACTTCCTCCAATTCTTCCCAGAAAAATCCATAGGGATGAGTTGAGAATAAATCCTCAATGGAAGCTTCTTACAAATGAAAACTACTGTAAATTCTACTTCTTTAAAAAAATGTATTCTAAAATATATGAATTGAAATCTATCTAAATAAAAAAGAAAGCTTCTAGGAATTTAATAACACCTCCAACCTAGAAATGTAGTGCAGAGAAAATTCCAATGTTGGTTATGCTTTTTGATCCCCTCATCTTATTTTCCAATGAATGATATCCAAATGTGTCCAGGAGTTGTGTTGGTAGTGTGTAGAAGAAATGAAGGAGTGTTGAGCTAGCTAGTTTGTAGGCAATCTGTAGCAATGCAAGCAAGAGAATAACAAGGAAAATGAATATGTTTTCTTGTGTACTTCTTGGAAGGATTCCAACAATAACAATGCAATTCCAAATCAAAATAATCCAACCAATGCTTTGGGAAAAATCTTGGTTTTTATAGAAAATTGGCAGAGAAGTGGTCCAACCCACTTGGCAACCAAGAAGTGCCACATCACTCATGGAGTAGTAGTTAACTTACTAATAATAGTAAGTAGGGAAGAAGAAGTTCTATACACATCTAACAAGCTCAAGAACAATTGATTTGGTTAAGAAACGTGTGAGAAAAATGAGTTGGAAGAAGAAACACATGTGTTAAAACACGTTGGAAAGTCTCGGTTAAATGCACACGGAACCAACCTGCAACCTATATAGACCAGTGGTGGTTATGACTAGTGGTTACTCACCACCCACTTATCAGAAGAAAACCGTTGTTACACAGGTTGGGGTGGTTAAACCACCGAATGGGTTCCATAACTTAAGGCTAAAAAGCTAAGGAAAAATGCTGTAAAATAACTAAGGAAAGTGGGAAAAGTTGGAAAATAGATAAGTAAGGTAAATAAAATAAGCTACAAGAACATGTTGCAAGAGAAAATGGACTTGGATATCATTAGAATCGATATTTATCATCATTGGGGATTTGAACTATTCGACAATGTAGCACATGCAAATTTGGGTGCATACATATTTCCCCCTCGAGAGAAGTGTTTTAGCCATGAAGAGGCATAAAACATGAAGTCCGAGTATGGCATTCCCAAATGGAAAGTTAGAAATTATACCTAACACATGTATGTGTTGATACCACCAATCCAAGCTTCCCACCTACTACATGTAAGAAGAAAATGGGAATCAAGTGTAGATATAATGATATAATCGACAAAACATTAAAACTAAAATGACAAGAGGACTTACCATATCCGTGGGGAGGAGAAATATACCTACATGCCAACTCCCACCCCTATAAAACACACACACTCAAAATAATGTTAAAACATGCTATATATATCTCAAAATTACTATTTTTAGAAATCATTTGCACTTACCCACTTAGTGAAATTTGAGCTCTAGGATTACCTATGTGATGGTTTCACGTGAGAGAGTATAGTCAAAATGAAGAGTGTTTGATGTGATGGCAGCCCAACCAATGGGAGGAGTAGTGGGTCACAAACATGTGAGTTATCTGCATTTGTTTATTTCTACCCTAAAATGTAGAAAATGTGAAAAACTTGAACATGGGGGGGTATTTTTGATAATTTTATAGTTAAAATGATCATAAGGGGCACACTTAGGATCTATAATTTTTTTATTTAAAATGGGTCATTTTTTTCTCTTTTTTTTGAAACTTTTGGGGCCCTAGGTATGACTACTTTTCATAATGGAAACCACCATGGATGGTGATTGCACACACCACCACTTTGCAGCAGAGTGATGGTTACATGCAATCACCATGTCGGTTACACAAACATGACACAAGGTCAAAAAAAGTGGAATTTCATGGTGGTTACACAACCACCACTCTACTCTATAGAGAGTGGTTATGCACAACCCACTCTGCATAGAGTAAAATTTGTAATTGTCAGAAACTTCTCAAATTTTGACTAAGTATTGTAAAAATTTTTTTTTTGATTATTTTTATGATGTTTTTGGTGAGCTTATTATGCATTTTATGATTCTAACTTTCTCTTTTTTATGTTTATGAATGCAGGGGAAGTATATGTTAGATGGAGCAGAGCTCAAGAGTGTGATTGGTTTCCCCGATTTTGGATGCATTGACTCAGGATGAGAGGGACTTATTACACATGAGCTTGGGATATGGAGGATATCACAAATGCAGTTAGTTACACCATCTAGTCACTTTATGTGATTATTGAGTTATTGGGATGCAAACCAAAACACTTTCCAGGCTACCTAGAGTTAGGGGAGAGTGGATGATCACTTTAGAGGATGTCTACTAGATTTTGGGGTTCTGTCACTAGTAGGAAGTTGGTTTTGGCTAGTGTGAGCATAGTTGTTCAAGCCCATAGCTGGGAAACATACATGGGAGATGCACAGCACCTAACACATAGTGCCAAAATGGGATGAGATTACTATCATTTCCTCCACACCTATCCCTACCTTGCACAAGGCCATTATTGGTATCTTGGCTTCACTTTGGTTGGGGACAAGGGTGGAGACAAGCTTCTTTACTATTTGGGCACCCATTATTTAGAGCATTGAGCAACATGGCCACATATATGCATGGGGCATTGATATCCTTGGTGCCACTTATCATGATTTATACAAAGTTTTTCAATTGAAGGAAAGGCCCTTAGTCATCCCACATTAGTCATGAGTTGGGTTTATGAGCACATGATCCCCTATCAGAGGGGCATTGGGATAACAATCTCTAAGGGTGATTAGAGCGGCGAGATGGGTTGATATGGCTCCACTCAAGGGGCCACATTAATTAGTTTCTACACTTACTACATGATGACATGATCACACAACCATATCAAGGACATGGATGGCCTATGGGGTGAGGAGATGATTACTTGACTACATGCAGTTCTACTACATAGTTAGTGGATAGGACCAATAGAGTAGAGTAGAGGTCCATCCATTCACGAGGGTACCACAAAAGTTTGGGTTACCTTATGTTGATGCCCTCCCAGTAGTCCCAATAGTATACAGGGGATCCGAGAGGCTAGAGATTGGCCCAAAGGGAAAGCTTGAGTGGACCATTGTCACTCTGGAGTTCCGATCGGCACTCCACATGTGTTACACGAGACCCAGCTAGGCCAGGATAGATTCTATCAGATTGAGGCAGGACCCCACACACAATGGAGAGGAGGAGGAGGAGGAGGAGAGCCAGAGGCGAGGTAGAGGAGAGACCGAGAGAGGAGGTAGAAGGAGAGAGAGATAGAGAGAGTGACACAAGAGTGGGTGGCCACTTGGAGAGGCTTCCATAGATAGCTAGGGCCGAGGTAGAGGCTGAGGCAGAGAACACACTGACTCGGAGAGGATCCTTTGACCATTGGAGGAGGAGGGGATGAGGATTCATTTTGGATGATAGAGATGGGTGAGAGGATGACCATAGAGAGGAGGTTAGAGAGAGGAGAGTTCCTACACAACTCTCCACCACCACCAACATCATTGATCCATCTTGGATGCCCGGAGATCCGAGTAAGTAAAATACTCTTTTCTCAACTTTACTCTTAGACTAGATTGTTAGAAACTACACACTATCTTTTTTTTTTTTTTTAGAGGTTTTCTAACTCACCATTGTTTTCATTTGTACTTTTCAACTACTACTTTGATGGTGGTGAGATTTTATTCATCAGATTCTCCTAGATACCTTCGCACTCCCTATGGGGAAGACATGAGAGCAATTTCTTGTAGATGCTGGGAAACCAACAATGGATGGTTGTCACACAAATGTGTTCACACCGACATGGCATGCTGTGAGGGCCTGACTCGATGAGATCTAAGCTTACTAGATACGAGTTGGCCGAGAGGAGACAATGGCGAGAGACCATTCTCATAGTGAGGCCTACTACCACCAGTATCACCTTCCCCATCACATGGGCACTCTCATGGGAATTCTCATCGATCAACACATGAAGGTTCACACTCTCACCATAGGATTCACAGTAGGATCCCTCATCCTACACCTTCAGTGGGATCCCATAGAGAGGGATAGGCCACATGTGCTTATTACTTTGAGATCATTTTTGTGTATATATATTTTTTTTTTTTGGATTTTTGGCTCATAGATGAGCATTTTGACCACACTCGCAAGAGTGTGATGGCATTGTACATGAAACTTGATGTTATTGATATATACATATATACATTTATTTTGGTTTGGTTCCATTCTATGTAAGAGTTGACTCGATCATGGTTTTCTTTTCTATGTACTCTTAGATGTTTAGAATTTCCTATGCTTTTTATATGCTTTTATGGATGCATGTTATGGATGATGATGATGCAAATGTGTAAATAAAATGATTTTTTTATTTTATATATATATATGATGCACATGAGAAAAAATTGTAATTAGATACTTTGGTTTTCAAGCAATATTTAGAACTTATTTTCTATTTTATTGGAAAAATGTGATGAATGTGATATAATATAAAGATGAACTTGCTCCATTCCTAACTCCACACAACTAGTAAGATGTGAGGGCTCATCACCGAGAGCTAGGAAGGACACAAGTTATATGATTTTGATGAATGGAGATGGTGACAAGAAGACAATATTTTGACAAAGATCCAATTAGGAACCTATAACTCAACCCTAAGCAAGGTCAACTAACTAGTTCAGAATGTGATTTTCTTGCAAGTTTATCTAGACTTAGATCCATAGATGGCCTTTTGATTGAAAAATATGGTTTTAGGATTGAATCTCTTGTAACATACACATCTAACTCACTTTCTTTAGGATTTTTAAGATTTCAAAGCACTTTTTATTCATTGACTTATTTACAACTTATTGATTTATTTGACTGACCCCCTACATCTTGCCCCATGCTACTAGTAAGAAGCATGGGCTCATCACCAGGACAAGATATAGGTGAGTAAGGGCACTTCCCTCCTTTCCCAACCTCATGCCACTAGTAGGAAGCATGGGCTCATCACCAAATATTGGTAGGGAAAGAAGTGTAGTTTTATTTTGAAATGAAAACATTTTTGTATTTATTGTTGATTTATCTTTTTTGTTTATTGATTTTTTAGACTTGTGCTTTTGGGAAGGAATGCTTTCCCTAGCCTCAACCCCACACAACTAGTAAGATGTGAGGGCTCACCACCAAAGGTTGAGATAGGTGAAAAGAGCTCTCCAGGTGAAATGTTTAGATTGCTTTTATTATGAGAGAGATTTTTAGGAAAATGTGACATCAAGAAGCTTCTAGAACATACTATGGGAAAAGACACTTGAGCTAGAAGAAACCATGAATAGAACTAAGTGTGTAAGTCTTGGTAGGACCAATGTCAAAATTTCTGTCTTAATTGTTGAAATGATGAAGAGATTTAAATAATTTGGAGATGATATGATGGATACTTGAAGTTATAAAAAGTTTGACCTGAGTACAATCAAAGCCATCTTTGCACTATTCTTAGAAGTCTACACACAAAGTGACTCATCTTTAGGCACATGCCTACAACTGGTGAAGGTCTAACACCCGGGACTTAGCCCTATTCTAGACCTATTTTTAAATGGGAGGATACAAGTCTCAATACTATATCTCCTTGCATGTAAGGTTCGACCTAGCTTTTTGGTTATACTGAGGGAATATCTTGAAAGATAAAAGACTCCCAAAATGACAATCATGACATGGGAGAGGCATCAAGGGTGAACCCACACTACCCAAAACTCCCTTTCAAAAATCAGAGTCAAGCTTTGACTTAATGCCATTTCTGGTTATCTTCGATGACAAATTAAAAGGGGTTATGTGCATAGACACTCCTTGGCAAAGATGTGCCTTTTTAACGATTATTCATTCATGTTTGACATCCCAGAATCTATGACCATTAAAACATCCTTGGGCGGTTTAGAAATTGTGTTACATCTCAAAACTGCCCCTTTTCATGGGCGCCAAATTTTGTTTCGTGTCGACACCCCAAAATTTGCAGCCCCCTTTATCCTTTGGTAGCACGAAATGATTATGTCGACATCTTGTGTCACATCAAGCATTTTTTATTAAAACTTAAAATGTTGTTGTAGTATCGATAAATTCGCTTGCCAAGGCACACCTTTTTCCTCGTATGTCGAACACTCCCAAAAATGTGCCCAAAGTGGTTGGTGAGGTAATAAATGCTAAATTTTTCTATAAATATGAACCTGCCACATGTCATTTTCATGAATTGAAAATTGTGAAAGGTATTCTCTCTGCGTGTGTCAATCATCCCTGCCCTCACATGTCATTTTCGAGCTTGTGGACCCCATCTTTTCTTCATCTTTTATAAATCCAGGTGAGTGGCTCCTCTCCCATTTGTGGTTTTCATGTTGTTGTGTTGAATGTTAGGGCTCGTATTAAATAAATAAAATTTAAAGAACACATTCAAAATCCTCAACTTCCCAGTTGAAACCCTCTTTTCCTCTCCTTCCAGATCTACAAATCTGGAAGGCCCCTACACCCTAAGTAAACCAAAACCATTTATATCACCTTATTCGCTTTACCAAAAACTTCTCTTTCTTGCCATCAAATCCAAATCCAAATCAAGAAAATGATAAAAATAAAAAATTAAACAAATTAATCTTATCCTTTGCGCATTTTCAAGATGTTACATGCTTAAAGTGCACCAACAAACTATAAGGCACACTTTTTTCCTTACAACCTCTTCCAAAGTTGTGCTTTGGCGCACTTTACTCTCATGCAACATAACCTTTTTCCACCTAGCCAAAAAAGAACACTTACCAGATTTTTGTGAGGCGCAGCGCAACTTCCACAACATCAACATGACATGTTGTATGCTACAGATCCACGCCCTGCGCTTTACCTTTGCGCTGAAATTTGTCATGTAACACCTTCCAAAATTCATGCCTTTCTAACTTGGCACAACTTTCTCATGTTGACACTTTCCAATATCTCTTTAATTGGTGCATAAGAATTTGCATGTTGACACCCTAGAAAGTGTGCCTAGCAATAAAAATCCTCTGCTGCTTTAAGTAAACTTGCGCCTTGCGCCCTAAGGCTTAAAATTGCTCGTTCTTCCTTCTGCAAGCTAAACCTAACTATTTTCTCACACATTCTAAAGTGTTTTGTCATTCTTCAAACTTCCATTATGGATAACATGATGGTTGACATGGCTCTTCTGTGTTGGACCTTCTTGATTCTTCTTGCAGAACAACAACATCCATCCTCAAGCTCACATATGTCTTCATCAAGCAAGAAACCAGCTAAAGCTAAAGCTAAACAATCAGAGCAAGAAATGAAGTACAAGTACTAGAGAGTTAGAATGCCTGACTCATATGCAGAGAGTGACCTTGACATCAGAGACTCTGAGTTGGGTCATATTGACATGGATGATTTCTGGGTAAGGACCACCAAGGCAAAGCAAAGTGGCCCATGGATGAACAAATTAGTAGGCAATGGATTGCACTTTACAGTTGGGCTTCCAGTGAGTGCCATAAATAATGAGTTTATCATGTTGGTTTCTCGATGCTATAACAAAGACACTAGATGTGTCGAAAATAAAGAACAACAGACAATCATAAACCTCACAGCTCATCACTTTGAGATGATCCTTGGGCATTCCTCATCACAGCAATATGTGGAAATAAGTATTGAAGACTACAAGAAAGCATGGGATGATAATGAAGATCAATGCATGCAGATGATGAATGAACTCTATCTGAAGAACAAGAAGCCGGTGTCCAGATGGCCACAAACCATCCACCAAAGTGATTTTAATGAAGAATTGAGTGATACAATCACATTCTTGAGTAGAGTATTCGGACTCCCTGATGCCCATCATTTCCATAAATGGATGCTTGAGATACCTGGAGAACATGAGCAAGAATGCACCTGATCAATGCTTTGGCTGGTGAAATCATAAGTGACACCATCTCACAGCTTCAACAAGTTCTAACAACTGGGAAGTTCTACATGAATTCCTACGTCAGATATACATTGTTATGTGTCGAAAGGGATTTCGTAGGTTAGCTCGAAATGGGGTATGGCCCCAAGTCAAGATATACGAGTTCTACCCAGAGCTAAGGCTCAAAGCCAACATCTCCCAGTTCTCCAAAATAAATGATGCCTTCTTCTATGAGGTATTCTATTTGTTGAGACCAAACATGAGACACAAGTCGAACCAGCCCGAGTGTGATTGCTGCTACAAAGAAATGGGGAGCATTGTTCACACAATTCCCCACATTCACATACCTCAGAGCTATGAATTTTGAGGGAGAACCAAAAGTCAGCTGCCAAGGTTTACGGCCAAAGCTGGTCCTCCTAGAATTGTCAAGGCAGCTAATCACTTATCATGAAAAGTGTATGAAGAGAAAGAAAGGAGGAACTCCATTCCCCCTTACAGTTGGCGATACACTTTCCCTACACTTGCCAAAGCACGGAGATGTATGCTGAGCTAGAGCTACTGAATTTGAAGCACAACTTCCCAAAAAGGCCGACCTTTGACTATTAGGAGTTGCCTCCCAAAGGAAAAAATTGATCCCATCCATGTTCCCGAGATCGAGGACATTTGGATAGACCTAACTCATGAGATAGACATTAGGTGGAAGGATCACTCCCGGCTGGCTCTAGAGGAGATCATCCACTATGGCATTTCCATTGTCCCAAAGAAATTCAAAGAGACTGATCAAGAAATTGATCAGGTTTACATTGACACAGATGGGGACAACTGGCCATTCATGAGAGATCGATAGAGCTAAAGCACCAAAGACCATTCAAGAAAGGGTTAAACCCATTATAGTCAGCAACACACCGAACATTGGTGCAATCAGAATGGCCTTACATACCTCGAGTTGACTTCACTACTTCTCCTTCGTGCGCAGCACCTCCAAGGCTCGGGACCATGTGTGCAAAAGGAAAAGGAAAGGACAAGGAGGGAGAACCAAGCAGACAAGAAGAAACTCAAGGCCTTCCTCCTACTTCTGAGAAGCAAGTAGTCGACCTGGTGTCTCCAGGTAAAGAAGAAACAACAGATGTTTCAATGGATACATCCACCCGGGATGTTATCACAACTACAACTACTGAGGTACCCAACGTTCCTTCTTCCGCTCTTCTTCTCCTCCTCGTCATTCAAGCATCTATCCCTATGGATGTGTCTTCTCCTCTCCCTTCCTCCCTTCCATCTCCCACCTCTTCCATCTTCTCCTCTCTTATGGATCTGTCACCCAATGTTTCCTCAATCCTAATGATGATCCCTTCCATTTCCACGTCCTTCTCCTCCCTGCTTAGAACTCCTAGGCCCCATAAGCATGGTGCATGGACTCCTTGTCAATGCCACCACCGAGTGTTTTAACACACTTCCTTGAGGCCTCTATAGTTTCTTCCCCTCTCACTCCCATTTCTTCTTCTTCCTCCGCTCCCACTCCCATAAGTCCTGGTTGGATTTCTGACCATCTGAGCCAACATAAGAGGAAAGTTCCCATTGCAGCCATGGATTTCTCCATTATTCCAAAGAAGGGAACCAAGAAGTAGAAAGTGATAACTCACTTTTCTAAAGGCACTTCAGGAGAGAGTCATGGAGATAGCTTTCCCGGATCCCACCAAGAGAAAAGAAGATCTGTCTCCCATAGACTTCACGGTGACTCAAGTCACAATGGGGACCTCATCTAAAACATCCTGAAGGGAAGCCTCTGTCTGCATGTGGATGCTCTGCTAAGAAGCTCTAAGAGGAAAAAGAGGAGAAAAGGATACTTAAAGAACAAAACAAACATCTCCTACAAGCATTGCAGAAAATGGGCAACGCTCCTCCTGTGACCGCCATGAACCCATTCAAGTTCCCAGTCAAGAGAAAATAAATGAATATGTTAAGATTGGTGAACAAGGCACAGCAGTATCATCCTGGATCGAAGTGGATCCTCGAGATGGTGAAGAAATGCTTGGGAAATTTACATTGCTCTATCAGGATATAACTCAAGCAAATAAGGAGCTACAAGCAGTAGTAAGTTCCCTATCTCGAAGAGTTGGATAACGCTAGGTTGTAGCAAGATGAAACATTCCAAGCAATGGTTAATCGCTCACCTGATGACCTATCAAGGTCTGGCATTATCGATCACCCACATGCACATAATAAATCTCTCATTGCATTAGATTACCGGGTTGATTAGATGGAATATATCCTGGAGAGAATCGATAAAATCAAAGATGAAGCCCTGAGACGCACGATACAACATGGAGTAGATGGTTACAAAAATGTCTCCAGGATGCTCAATGAATCGTATAACTTGAGGGAAGTAGATGATACATTCTAGCATTTCAAGGCTATCATCACTCAAGGTTTGGCACCAGAGGTCACTTTCGACCGAGAGTCAATCAATAACCTCTTGGCCTGCCGTGATTTCATTGGCTTTTTAATCGATGCATGTGAAAATTTCACCGAGTTACCTGACAAGCTCAAGAATGAGAAAGAAACCTTGAGAAGTCATTCACGATCATTTTAATGGTCCCAACCATGATCAACTTCAAGCAATGATCAGCAAGTTTGTAGAATATCGAGTCGCAAGTGTCACATCGACTCTCCTAATCAAAAGCAAGACACCAAGTTTGAGCAGAGGGATGATGAGGAGTAGTTTCTCCTCTCTGTATGCGTTGATCATTTTTGTAAAATATTTAAAAAGCATGTTGGCATACATGATGACCTCATCCATGTTGCACCATGGGATGTTGTCATCCAAAACTTGCCCAAGTCAACTATTGACTTTTAGATATTTTCTAGATCTTTTGTAAATATCTTGTAAGATATTTTGTAAGTAGTGGGTTTGCTTTTGTCTTCTTTCCTTCTCTCCTTCTATAAATACTAGAATACTTGTTGTATTTAGGTGGACATTTTTTGTATGAAAAGAGAAGTGAGGAGAGAAAGACTTTGTGTTTTCTTTGTAATGTAAGAAATATTAATACATATGTCAGACTTTTCAGGCTTAATGTATGTGTTATTTGCATCGATCTTTCTTAAGTTAGATCTATGTTTTTATTCTATTGGATTCATTCCTACTAT